>JAUPFT010000006.1:16500245-16872745 GCA_036936625.1 Parnassius smintheus behrii
TATCGGTGAAAAAGTTATTAAAATCGGTTTAGTAGTTTCGGAGCATATTCGGTACAAACACACAAACAAAATAAATCTTTCTTTTTCATAATATTAGTATAGATAATGAATTTTTTGTTATGATTTTTACTTATTTTTGTATTTTTTGTTCTTTTTTAATTTTCATTATTTTATTTCTATTACAAATATTATTTGTAAAAAGATAATATCTACATCACATAAGTCATTAAATTTATTAGTTCAGAGCCTCCCTGTAAACGATATTTGATGTTGTTTGAAAATATACTATAGCCTATGTTCATCAGGGTCAACGTAGGATTCCATTGGTGAAAGAATTTTTCAAATCGGTCCAGTAGTTTTGGAGCCTATTCAATTCAAACAAACAAATTTTTCCTCTTTATAATATTAGTGTAGATTTATAACACATTAAATTGATGGGTCCTTTTTTGAAGGATTCACTAGTCAGTATATTTTTACAGGCAGTCATTTCATCATGGCGTTCAGGGATGATAACATATCTTGCTGGGGCCTTCTTTGTTTGAAATCGATTTCAATGGCCATTTACCATTAGATGAACTGGGACCTTGTTTGACAATTTGTTATCAAAAATATTACTTACTATTTAAAAAAAAACAACAGAACGAAATTTTAGTTACCTGCTTTTTCTAAAACAGCAGATTCCAAGCTTTCACCGAACCAAACAATGTGAGGTCTCAGTAATCCCCCACAGCTAGGCTTCTTACAGTGAGGCAAAGACCTCACTGGTATGTCTGAACCAATTATATTGGCATCTGGAGCTCCTCTATCTGCTAATGCCTAATATCAAGTTAATCAATGTTGAAAATATATATGGCTTTAAAAGTTTGTAGCTATTGAATAAACCAATTTGCTTATTTCTTGGGGAAAAAAGATAAGAATAACTTTTTCTATTGACACTTAAAGAGGCAAAGAGTTTGTAAGTTTGAGTGCGTTTGGCAAACTTATGAAAGTGTAATAATGATGATTAAGAATCATGATATATTTTACTTTTATTTGTAGAAAAAATTTACAAATATGTTAAATATTTTCCACAGCTGCGCAAAGGCCTCTGTTGATCTCTAATGTGGTTTAGGTACAGATAATAAATATTAAATGCTATGAGCATGTATTTTTTTTATAGGATAAAGTGACAAACGAGCACACAGTCCACCTGATGATAAGTGATTGCCGTGGCCCTTAGACATCTACATCTATCCTCGATTACAGATCAAAATGTAAATGCGTTGTCACCCTTGAGGACTAAGATGGAATGCCTCGTTTCCAGTAAAAAGGATCTCTGGTTCTCTACACTCACCATATGAATGAATTTCAGAAATTCATTGAAACATAGCAGTATTACCTAATCTGCTATTTACACTGGTATTCCGTGAGAGCGTGGTTCTTCCCCGGTCGAGCAGTCATTCATGCAACTATATCATAGCTACAGCGTGGTTCTACCATTAAGTAGGTAGATTGAGATGAGGATCGGTATCTACTCAGCGTTGTGAATTAGGAGATATCTATATTCAGCAGCGGACTGCAATTTTATTGGAGGCAGCTATAGGAATTACCAGAAAATTGGTTTTCAATATATGGCAGTATACCATCTCTTAATCGTCTACGTCAAATATGCAAGACAAAAAGGCACTTGCCAAACTAGTACAGAGGACTTTTATGGGTTGGTAACATCACATTTCTTTGAAATGTACAAAGGTTAAACATTATAGCAGCATAAAATAAACATACAATGCTTCTGTGTTTTGCATGGTGAGTGGCAAGAACCAGACTCTTCTATTGGTAATGAGACATTCCATGATAGTCTTCAGAGATGACAACTCATCTGCATTTTACACAGTAGTATTATTCATTTACCATCAGGTAAGTTAATACTTCGGTGTTCATTTTCCATCAGGTGTACTGTGAGCTTATTTGCCAACCATACTTCTATATTAAAAAAAGAAAACGTTATATTATAGTCTAATAAAACACATTACCTCACATATTGGGCTGTCATTATTTACAAGGACTTCTTTACATTTGGTACAGCGAGTTTTATATAAGTTTCCATGTAACTCTATCAAATTTTTAGTGCCTGCTCTTGCATGCAGTTCATCTACATTTTGTGTAATCACAGTTATTTTCTTGGTGGACCCGTATTTTGACTCGTAATCGGCAATAGCTTTGTGACCCTATATGAAAAAAACACACTAGTGTGTAATATTAGTAGTCAATAAGAAAATGTAAAAACCTTCTAATGATAATTCACATGTGGCTCTATCACATTAAAGAAATCTGTTAAGCATAGTAGGTCATAGACCAAGGGGGAATTGTCAAGTAGTTGGAACCTCTTATTACTGACTGGAAAATGCCTAAATTTTAGAAGCTGGCCAATGTGCAGCCAATGCTCAAAAAAGCAGCCGGTGGTGTTCACTTATTAGTATTTATTACTATTATTTTATTATTTGATAAAAAGAAATCATTAACACACTAATTATATCAAAGATAGTGGAAATGTCTTAAGACTGTAATTCAGTATGATAATTTGTTCAAAATATTTACTATGGCAACAGACTAACAAAAATATTTATTTCTGTCATCATTCTTCTTCATCCTTTATGGCGGTTACGATGAATTCGGCAATGACATGTTACATCCGAAACGGTTTAATTGGGACACAAACTCTGCATAAAAAAGGGAAATTGATAATACAAGAGTATAACAACAATATTATGTGATTAATTTTGGCCAACTTACGTAGGCGGTCCCATAATGAATTGGCCTAACTATGAACCAATGAAGGAAATGAAACGAAACCAATTTTATTTTTCAATATAATCACCATGAATACTAACACACTTCTGACATCTGTGAATCAACATCTCTAAACCTTTATAAAAATAATCACATTTTTTATCCTCAAAATGACTGAAGACGGCCGCCTGCAACTCTTCATTGCTTGAAAATTTTCTTCCTCTTAAGTCCTGCTTTAAATTTGGAAATAAATAATAGTCGGACGGGGCCATGTCTGGACTGTAAGGTGGATGTTGAACTTCTGTGAACCCGCATTGACGAACTGCATCCTTCGAAACACCAGCGGTATGAACAGGGGCGTTGTCATGGAGCAACAGGACACCTTTAGACAGCTTGCCTCTTCGTTTTTCCTTTATCTTGTTTCGTAATTTATATATTATAGAAGCATAATATTCGCCGTTCACGACTGTATTACGTTCTTTAAAATCCACCATCAAAATGCCTTGAAAATCCCAAATATTGTGCACATCAGTTTTTTAGTCGATTGTTGCACCTTTGCCTTTCTAGGGGGCTTTTTACCCTTATAACGCCATTCCATTGACTCGCGCTTGCTTTGTGGATCATAATACAAGATCATAGTTTCATCACCAGTCACTAGCCGCTCGATCACAGTCTTGGATTTTCGCCACAAAGATCCAAAAACTCCGAAGCGCAGCGCACTCTTTCCCGTCTCTGTACCGCTGAAAGAAGTTTCGGTACCCATCTTGCACTCACTTTTTTCATGTGAAGATGTTCATGGATCGCGCGATGAACGGTACTCTTAGAGAGCCCAAGCCTTGCTGCAATTTCTCTAATCTTCAAACGGCGGTCACTCAGAACCTCCTCTTCGATAAGAGCAATCGTTTCGGGAGTGAGCACTTCCACAGGTCGACCGTCGTGGCTAAAGTCTTCGACGGTTTCTCTCCCGAGGCGAAACTCTTTCACCCAATTTTTCACTGTGCTATAGGAGGGGGCAGACTCATTATACACGCCATCCAATCGTTCTTTTATTTGAGCAGGGGATAAACCTTCCTTAAAAAGAAACTTTATGACACTTCGATACTCAGTTTTCGACATTTTGAAAAAATATGCGACTCCCGTTATTCAAATGCCTGTTAAACTAAGACTAAGCATTTCATGTCGATGCATGTTTCTTATATTAAGTGCACGATAAACGTACTATTTAATGCAACACAACATGTAGCGACATGTCGCGTTGAACTATATCAGGCCAGTTCATTATTGGGACCGCCTGGTATCTGTTGAATTACCTAAAACAAAAGACAGACAATGTTGTTAGAATAATACTAATGTGTTATTATACATGACAAACAAATTTACAGCTTAATGTTGTTGAAGTTAATAAAATCACATAAAATATACACACTAGAGGTATTTGTGAAGGTTAGAAGGGAGTTAAAGTCTATGGGACGAGGGATATCAGGGGGCAGACAATTGTATAGAGATGATGACACTGTGGTGCAGTTAAAGAATATATGGTTAGTGTTTCCCTCATCTAAGCCACATTCATACAGAGAACTATCCCTAATCTTAAGTTTGGCTAAGTGAACATAGGTAGAGGCATGTTCAATTCTCAACCGGCAGACAATAGAAGTAGCATGTTTGTTTGCTTTTAAATATGAAAAACCAAGGTCTTAATGGAATATTATCTTGTATAGCAGTATAGTGCTTGCATTTTTGCATTTGTGATGCTTTCCATATTTCATACCATGTGTTAACAAGCTTTTTCCTTGCAAGTGTAAGTAAGTCACGAGAATAGGTAATATTTAGAGGGGTGCCACTTTTCGTAGACTGTTTGGCATACAAATCCGCTTTTTTTATTTTCACAGATACCACTATGACTAGGTGTCCAGGCTAAACAGACCGAAATCTCATTAAGATGGCACAGAATGATTTTTATACCAAGAATTATGGGGACTTTATATTTACTTTGAAATTGGTTAGATAAAATGGCGAATAAACAACTCTTAGAATCGCTAAAAATTACTGTTTTGTCTAGGTTATGTGATGTTTTGTATGGTATATGAGGATTGTATTGAAGGTAAATGTTGGTTTGGATCAGTAATAACTATTTTTTTTTGGGATGTGGATTGGCAGACCCGTTACTTGGGCATGTTTACGGTTAATTAGTTCTATGTTATCAATATTAATGGGTAACGAAAAGCAATCATTGTAAACCCTTCCAGGATTGGGAGGTTCGTCCTCCATTATATTTCTACAACAAAAATTACATAAAAATGCCACAACTACAAACACTTACTAATTTACCGATGTTAAAACCACCACCAAGACAAAAAAATTAACTATAGTAAATCAACAGCACTTAATAAAACAGTAAATTTTAAGCAAGAAAACTACGACACTTTTATCCCTCACTTAACCTCAAAGCATCACCTTCTGTCATCATTTTAATTCTTGGGATGTGTTACAAGTCCCATCACATTTAATGCACATATTTGAATATAAATTCTTATTGCGATTGTAGTGAAATCATTACTTTTAAACATACATTTTTGTAAGATAACAAAGTTTTTTTGCATTACTATAACTGAATACGATTTTAAAATATCCAGAAACCATATATTTTTAAACTGTTAAAAGAAAAGGTATAGATGGTTGATAGTAAGTTAAGGTGTAATGTTTAAACCATAAACTTTTCTACACAGAAAGTGTCTAATCTGCCACTACCGGTTGTTACATATAAAAGAATAATCTCCCCGTGTAGCTAATAACTTGCAGCAGAATACTATTGATGATGACTAGTAGTGGAAGCATATCCCCTACTATTTAAGGATCACTGGTGGTGGCTATGTAATGTAACTTTCTAAGCTTTTAATTTAAGAGGGAACCCTTCAGTTTAGTTTACGATGGGCTATTTTCCGCAACTCCACGTCTAAGCGCGTATTTTGCGTGTGGGCAGGAATAATGTGATTATTTGAGCCATGAAATCTCCCCGAAGAAGTTCAACAGTCCTTAATTTTGCAAGCAACTTAGAATCGCAAAAAATTACTGAAAGCAACTAAGGGGAGCGATCCCGGCGTGCCGAGATGTTTAGCCCGGTATGAAGCGACCACCGGAAATGTCAGCAGCACGTGAGCCGCCGTTTTTTCCTCCCCCATGCAGTCGGACCCTTTGTAGGGATCATTCCTCCTTCTTACATTGTGTCTTACCCCCGTCTGTGATTTCTGTTTGATTTAAGAGACTTTTGACATATCCTCAAAAAAATTCACAACTATGCTACTCTGCAATTCTACTTTTTCTTCCAAAGCCTCTCTTTCCGTCAAGCCAAGGATGCATAGGCTTTTTTTGGTGAAGTCAGTATGATTTAACATTTATGTCTTAATTCGTGAGTGCAATCCCATCTGCCTTTTCTATAAACTTTCAATTCAGTGACTAATTGTAATTGTAAGTTAGATTTATACTGAATCAACTTTTAAGGAAAGTTGTCAGTTTTTCATTATGCAATTAAGTGTAAAAAGTATAGGTTTGGAGATGTAATCTAATATAATCATTTCATCTTACAATATCAGAGACAAAATAAAATAGTTCACTACACACCATGTACATACATACAAGAAAGCACACAGACAACCCTTTAAAAACAAATGAAATAGACTCTAGGAACATGGAGACAAGATTGCAAGTGCTGTGCAATAGTTACTACTACCTATTATAGCAGCAATTTGTTTTTGGTGAAATAGACCCCTTTTAGTTTAATGTAATGAAATGAAATGTAATAAAATCAGCAAATTGAGCAAAAACTTAGTTGCTGAGAAAAAATTGCCAAGTTTCGGGATTGGTGGGATAGCGTGTTGTAGGATGGGAAAAATCACATGATGGGTCTAAACTTATTTTCAGCAATAATGAGATCAATGGCATCTTTGGTCAAAGTCAACAACTCGGGTTGGGTTTACTATTAAGTCGCCTGAATTTGAGGATTCTGTCACTGTGAGGGGGGGGGGGTCAAGGGGGGTTTATCTGAAGCATCCCCATGCGATTTTTGCTGCCGGAGCAGCATCAAAGTATTTTTATTTATTTTTTAAAAATATTTGTAAATGACTTATTACTTAAATATTCCCACATTTTTGTCGTAGCATCTGTCAATGTCATATTGATATATAGTACTGAATCAATCTGGTGGATCGATATTTCACCCTAGAGAATTGAGATCAAATCTTTTTCTGTTTAATTATCATCATCATCATCATTACAGCCCTTCACAAGTCCACTGCTGAACATAGGCCTCCCCCAAGTAATGCTACAAAGCACGGTCCTAAGCCACCTGCATCCATCGACTTCCTGCATGTCTTACCAGGTCATCACTCCATCTAGTGGGGGTCGCCCTACACTACGCCTACCGGTACGAGGCTGCCACTCGAGAACCTTTCTTCCCCATCGGTTATAGGTTCTTCAAGCTATATGGCCGGCCCATTGCCACTTCAGCTTACTAATCCGTTGGGCTATGTCAGTCACACTGGTTTTACTGCGGATATCGTCATTTCTGAGTCTATCATGCAGAGAAACTCCGAGCATAGCCCTCTCTTGTCTAATAACGAAACATAACCTCAAAATTAGATTTTTAAAATTTATAAAAAAAATTAAGCACATCCGGCAGGGAGGGGAAGGTAGGGGGTGACTCTAAAACTCCTCCCTCTTCCCCCACACCACCCCTCACCCCCTAATTCAGGCGACTTAATTACCTTACCCCAGATGTCAAGGATAAACACTATGGTCAAAAAGTAAAATTTTGGAATATGTACTATCTTATAACAAGCCCTGAGGACAAGGACATTTTTAGTTCAGGCAAAATAGGGGGTATGGTTTACAATTCGGTCACCTGAATTAAGGGGTTGTGGGGGGAGGGTTTGTAGAGTCCCCCTCCCCTTGCAGGACATGCTTAGTTTTTTTTTAATTTTTTAAAATCTCATTTTGAGGTTATGTTTCATTAATTTTTTTGACAATTTTAACCTGATTAATGGGAAGAGAGAGTTGAGGGATGGAAGCCCCACGCCACTCAACATGGCATAGTTGAGGGAAGCCCGGTCGACGGAGCCCCACTTCGCGGGGCTCCTATTTCTGAGTGGTTTACAAAAAAAATAACCACAAAGGAGATGATGGGGTCTATTCGCTTGCTTCACTCGCTCACTCGACCCTGTAATCCCGTTCTAACCTAACCTGTCTGAGTCGGGGTGCCCTAAGTCCTAAGCATGCTTTGCTCGCTATTGCACTCAATGAAACACCAAAATATTTACTTTTATAATTACTTTAATTTGTAAACATGATTTATGGCTGCCACCATTTGCAAAAAAGGATCTCTGTGATATTTAGAAATATTCCGCCGCCACAAATATACCACTATGGCATCACCAAAATTCTGCGGATGATTATAATTATCTTTTTAAAAAAAAACGTTTCATGGCTCTCCATTGAGACTCTGTTCATTGGGTATGAACCCCGTCTGGAGCCACGAATGGATTGTCAGGGTCCGAGTGGTTTACTTTTTTGTGGGTGTACCCATGTTCCTCTAGGCAGTCATATGCTCTCCAAAAATCGGTATGAATTGTGGGGCCTATCTCTATATGTTTTTTATTTAATGGCACCAAAATGTCAGCAGAACGTATGTTGTCAGGGCACACCTCTAATCTCAGATCCTCAATCATTCCAAGGACCCAATGGCCCTCAATATGGCGTCCTACAAGAAACATAATGAAGGGTGAAAGGGTCGGCTTTAGTAATCTGCTGCACGATTTAAGTGATCATTTTAGCTTTAGTTGATAGGTAATGATGCTATTGATTACCATCTAGCTGTTTTTTATGCCGGAAATCCTTAGTTTTCGAGATATCGATAATTTTAGTTTTGAGGTTATGTCCATTTAAAGATGATACGAAACGAAATAACAACATAATTATTTGATCATTTTAGCTTTAGTTGACAGGCAATGTATATAAATAAATGTTTTTATAATATTATATTTGGTCGTTTCTTTTGATCAAACCCTAGTACCAGAAGGTATAAATCACAAAACCGAATCTGTCAACCCCAACTTCCACGTGGTCTTTCCGCTCTTACCCCTAGAGTGTATATGAAAATCCGTAAGCGCGGAGGGAATGCAGCCCTCGCCCGCTGTAACTAAGCGCAGGCAGCGTACGAGCCGTAGCGGCTGAGGCTGGTCGCCGAAGGCGACCAAACAGCCGAAGCTGCGCAGGTGAGCTAGGTGCCTGTGCTTAGTTACGCAAGGGCAAAAGGGCTGCACTTCCCGCAGCACTGGAGCAGAAGCAGAGTCAAAATAGTGTTAATTCCCACCGTTTTTCCCACCCTAAGTACTCCCACATTCCCACCGGGACCCGAATGTGAGTTTTTCGTCGCCGGACGCCCTTTTTTTATTAAACGAAAGCGAATTTTCCTTAAATGTAACAAAACTTTAAAAATTCATAAAAAAAGGGGGGGTTTCCGACACTTTCCTTTCAGGGAGAGGTTCCGCCCCCTCCCCCACCCACTCGGCGACCATATATTCATGCAGCAGATTACTAAAGAAAACCCGGGTGAAATATCGATTCACTAGATCGATTCAGTACTATATATTGATATGACATTGACAGATGAAATGACAAAAACGTAATTAATTAGTCATTTACAAATGGGTGCGTTTGGCAGAAAAAAGCGCTAGCAAGTGCTGAAATAGTTTTTGGCCAGGACACGATTGCTACTTCAGTAGCGCTGACACAATCCGCCATTTTGCTTATTTAATTTGTTTGTTTTGAAGTAGAGTTTATAAGGTTTTTTTTGTGCAATATTAGTTTTAAGTAATATAATGACATGAATAAACATATACATGTTATTAAAAATTCATGATTGGTAAGTTTTTAATATGAATACTTTACAAACATATATTTGAATTAGGTTAGGTACCCCGGTTAAAACTAACTTCGTGTCCTAGAGGAAAATAGCTACTTACGATTTGACAGCGCTTACTGCTTACGATTGCCATTTTGCTTACAAGCGCTTGCTAGTGCTTTTTTCTGCCAAACGCACCCAATATTTTTATAAAATAATTAAAAATACTTCGCCACTGCTCTGGCAGCAAAAATTGAGTGGGGGTGCTTCAGATAAACCCCCTTGAGCCCCCCACAGTGACAGAATCTTCAAATTCAGGCGACCGAATTGTAAACCCAACCCAAAATAGGAGCTCCGCATAGCGGGGCTCCTATTTTTAATATAATATAGATAAGGTAGATGAATATGGTCCACAGCATTCATTTACCATCAGGTGGATGCCCGCTTGCCAACTTCATTCTAAAAAAAATGGTAGTTACCTACCGGATTAGGCTGTGCTTTGGCAGCCACTTCTCGCCTGTAATGATAAAATTCCCAAACCAAACTTGGATTGTTTCGAAACGCTTCCGGAGTTGCCAAAGACGAAGCTTGATATTTTCTCCAATATCCACCTGCACCTCTAAATGTAGGTATGCCAGATTCTGCACTGATACCGGCTCCGGAAAGAATAACAATTTCCTTGCAAGATTTTAAAGTTTCTTTAAATTTTGTCATGTCACTCGATAGTCTTGTAGCCATTATGTTAGTAAAATTAATTTTACTTTTATATCTACACGTTCTTAGTAAAATAATGCACATATTTATTAACTGTCAATGTCAATAATTGCCAAAATTTTCCGTATATGCCGGTATATACATAGGGTGCGTTTGGCAGAAAAAAGCGCTAGCAAGCGCTTATAAGCGCTAAAATAGTTTTCGGCCAGGACACGATTGCTACTTCAGTAGCGCTGACACCATCCGCCATTTTGCTTATTTAATTTGTTTGTTTTGAAGTAGAGTTTATAAGTTGTTTTGTGCAATATTAGTTTTAAGTAATATAATAACATGAATAAACATATACATGCTATTAAAAATTCATGATTGGTAAGTTTTTAATATGAATACTTTACAAACATATATTTAAATTAGGTTAGATTCCCCGGTTAAAACTAACATCGTGTCCTGGAGGAAAATAGCTACTTACGATTTGACAGCGCTTACCGCTAACGATCGCCATTTTGCTTACAAGCGCTTGCTAGCGCTTTTTTCTGCCAAACGCACCCACTCTTATCTATGGTCAAAATCATGAAGGTTATAGAACAGGAGAACGATCACTACGTACTATAAATATATATCATAAAGCATAGCCCGCCTGTCCTTGAAAATTGTAGAATATATAGCGGCGCTGGCGTTGGTGAGTAGTGACTGCGAAGTTAGCTGTTTATGAGTACAAGTAGATGAAGTTAGTTGAACAATGTACAAATTTTCATTTTTAATGAGTAAATTTTTATGCTCCGTAATTGTAATTTTTGTCAAAAAGAAACATTAAAAAATGAAGAAATATTTTATTGTGCGTGAATGTGCAAGTGGTTTAGCATCTGATCGAAAAAATAGCCTGAAAATGACTTTTATTGACCGAACTTTGTGATCGCAGCGCCTCACTTATGGTGTCCATATTTCTGGGACACTATTTTCTACGGCGATCGTTCTCTTTATGGAGTGTAGAAGTAAGGAGTACAGACTGTGTATTAGAAAGTGTCATAGAAAACCTTTAAATAAGGGTGGCGCCACTATAACTACGGGATATACTTTAAAGAACGCACCGAAAAATATTAGTGGGAGAGACGACTTTTTCGAGGTTATATTTACTAAATCAAATTATTTTAGATTTTAGAGCTACTGAGCAGTTTAGCAGCACACTTAAACCGTCTACAACTGCTAAGTTCATTTTATCCCAGTAGCTACTCCAGCGCTGTTGTGGAGAGTTTTTGAACTGTTATTTACTGCTTACAGATGGCTACTTTTTCAACTATTCTACTATGGGAGTTGGTACTCCTTGCTTCTACACTCCATAGTTCTCGTAGACAGAGAAACCTATAGACAAATTGACGCCTTCTTTCGCATTCACACACGAAAAAAATAGATTTATGCATACGTATTGCATAGAAATGAGACAGAGTGGTGTGATTGTTTGTCCCTTTCTCCGTGCCGGTTTTTTTGTTTAGCAAACTACACTTTGCTTGCAAAACAACTTTGACAGTTCGTAGCGATTTACTTATATCTATTGAGCTTACAAGTTGGTTTAAGTGAGAAAAAAGTGTTTTGTGAGCTTAAGATTGGTGAATCTTGTTCAGTTCAGTTCTTAGAACAATTAAATTTTTTATCTAAATATGTTCAAAAGTCATCAAAAATCAAATGTAAAACTTTTTTATTAAACTGGCTTTACGGCTCTGGGTACGGCTGGGTACTTACGGCCCTTCTGAGCCAATCATTTTCGGAATCTTCATTTATATATTGTTTTTCTTCACAATATGCTGATGCGTCACATTGCGAATCCCTTGGGAGATTTTAACGACAGCTCAACCCAGCGGACAGTTGATGACGATAGCCACTCAAGTTCATGAGGCGCCAAAGCGATCAAAATAACTTGAGGTTTATATCGACATCAAAGCACTTGTTTCGTCGTTTTCTCTAATAGTTCACATGCGCGGACACTCAATTCACAAAATCGCATAACTATAGTTAACGTGTCGTAACCCTGGAATCGGGCTGACATAGCAGTTGAACATAACAATGAACATATGTGGAACGCTTGCTCTGCGAAAAGTATCATCGTGGAAACAATGCAACTATCTCGCAGTCTGACACCATCCACGCATAACTTAACTTCTTTTATAAATTTATAATTTGTTTGAATTAATTATTTTGTTACTTTTGTGAAATTAAATTAATTATATTTTTTAAAAAGTCTTTCGATCGCCGCCATATCGTAACTAGCGCAGTCGGTCTTTCGCGACAATTGGTAGAACCTTCGACCAATTGAACGGTTTCGATCGTATAAATCGTGACCTTGGATCTACGACGGCGGCATGGACGAAGACTTCACGTGGAGCTGACTCAGACCCGTGAGGAGATGCAGAAGGCGCTTTGGTGAGTACTCTCGCTATTTCAAGTTCCTCTGCTCTATTTCCTTCCGTATTTAGTTTAAGTAGTGTATGTAATTCTGCCTAAAAGCTAAAATCGCTATAGACATTTAGTTAGGAGATTAGATATACGTCTTATAGCTCAAATAGATAGCATAGGATAAGTCTAACAGCTAAAATCGCTGTAGACTCTTAGTTGAGGTCCGATAGTGTATTTGTCTTGTAGCTAAAATCGCAAATAGGTAAGCACAGAGCCCCAACTTCTTAAACTTATAAAGTTTTTAATTATTGATTTAAAAATTTCTTTTGTTAACGACGATGCAGCCAACTTTAAGATGATCGCGGAATTGATGCCAAAGTACGATGGCAATACAAAGAGATTAAATCATTATATCAGATAAATCGAAAATATCCTTAATCTTTTGGATGATACTGCCAGGGTACATCCGGCAATTATATGTCTTATAAAGAGTAGATTAAGCGGTACCGCGATTGATGCGATAGCATACCAAGAAACTCTTAATTCTTGGGAAACAATTAAGGATGCGCTCGTACGTAGATTAAGGGAACCTAGAAATGAAATCCAGGTTATGCAAGAACTAAGTAGGGTGCGGCGTAACAGAAACGAGGATGCCGAGACACTTGGTAGGCGGCTTCGATAAATATTAGATACCTTATTTTCTGTAGGCACACATACTAATAAGTCGTATTACGAAAACATGGTAATAGAACAATACACAACTAATTTAGATTTTCAAGTTTCTATAGCGGTTCGAATAGCACAACCCACTACATTAGAATCAGCTATAGTAATAGCGAGACAAGAGGAAGCTAAACTCGCCTTTAATAAGACATTCCACAATAATAACTATAGTGCACCATCAACATCGGCTCAGGCAAAGTTTAGAGAACCAATACGAGCTTTAAATCAGCCTCGAAATTCCCAACCACTTAGGTAAAGTAACTCAGGCCCCATACAAAGCCAGACGAGTAATAAAGCTCCAGTTCAACGACAAAATAATCCGACTCTAGAACAGAGGCAGCAGTGGGTGCAATCCATGTTGCCGTGGAAGAACCACCCATCATCAGGTAACTTTAGGGCATCCTCAGGAAATTTTAGGAATAATATACCCCCAGCAACAAGCAAACCCTGCGCAGAAGGCTTCAGACGTCACAATGAGATCCGTCTCTAAGCCCCAAAAACCACAGTATGCAGCTGAGGAGCTATTCTACACAGGTTCACCTGGACAATATGAACAACAATATGCTGAGAACGACACAGACTACGTGTATCAACAAGGTCAGTACGCATACTGTAGCGACAACTACAACCAACAGGGATACGAACCTCCCATGGAAGACAGTGAGGTTCAACAGGATTTTTCCCAGGGTCTGGTGCCCCCAGACCAAAGTTAGTAAAATTAAACAACCATGACAAAGATCACCTGCCATATATTGTGTTGCCAGAATTTCAAGGTAATTTTCTCATAGATACCGGAGCCTCGCGCTCTCTGATATCACCTAGTGTAATACAAAACACAATTTTTGAACACCTTGTAAAGTACGAACCATTTGAGGTAAAAACAGCACATGCTATTCCACGACACGATCAAGTGGCCTACCTACCACTGCAAACCACGTTTAACAGTGATATAATTCATAAATTCCTTATATTCGACTTTGACCCCTAATATAAAGGCTTAATAGGATTAGACTTATTGACAAAGCTATCTTGTAACATAGAATAAAAAATAGACTTTTACACACCGCTAACTCGCAGATACCAATTTCGTTTGACTATTCCAGTAAAAAACTCACGATTGAACCAAAATGCGAAAAAGTTATAGTAGTAAAAACCAATTATTCTGATGGTCAGTACATTCACGATGAATTCATATGGTCTAACGGCTTAAAATCTCCGGCAGCTATGGTCGAAGTTAAAGAGGGAAAATTTAGGACATCTATTATAAATTTTAATTCAGAAAAACGAATAATTTCTAATAATGAAAAATATACCTAGAACCATACCGTGAGAATTTTGATAGAGTTAGACACAGCTTAAATTCCAAAAACGTTAACGCAGATATAGAGAAAGAATTACGCAACAATTTAAATAAAATACGTACAAACTATATGAACGAAGAAGAGAAACGCGAAATTACTAAGATTTGCTATCAATATAGAGATATCTTCTACTCTGAAAATATCCCACTCTCTTTTACGCATGCAGTTAAACATCAGTTAAGACTAACCGACCAGACTCCGATATTTGTAAGAAGTTATAGACAAGCCCCACAACAACGCAAAGAAATACAGAATCAGGTAGACAATCTTTTAAAGCAATGTATTATTCGTGAAAGTATATCCCCACGGTCATGCCCTGTTCATATTGTCCCTAAACAACCGGACGCACTAGGTAAGGTAAAATGGAGGTTAGTCATAGATTATCGAAGGCTTAACGATAGAATAATAGAAGATAAGTACCCACTTCCCAACATGCATGACATCTTAGACAGACTTGGACGCGCCCAGTACTTTACGACCTTAGATTTGGCGAGCGGATACCATCAGGCGAAGATGCACCCTGATGATGTAAAGAAAACTGCATTCACAACAGAAAGAGGACATTATGAATTCCTTAGAATGCCATTTGGCTTAAAAAATGCACCCAGTACATTTCAACGGCTCATGGACCACATCCTTAGAGGTATTAATAACGTTTTTACCTATCTCGACGACGTCATAATAATATCAACGTCATTGCAGGAGCATATAGAAACGCTAGGACAAGTTTTTGAACGATTTAAAATACATAATCTGAAAATCCAGTTGAACAAGTCTGAGTTTCTTCAAAAACACGTCACATTTTTAGGCCATGAACTAACTGATCAAGGACTAAAGCCTAATCAGGACAAAATTAAAGCGGTTCTGAACTTCCCACTACCAAAAACACAGAAGGAGATTAAAAGCTTTTTAGGACTCGTAGGATACTACAGAAAATTCATTAAAGACTTTGCCAAGCTTACGAAACCGATGACCTTATGTCTTAAGAAAAATAGCAAAGTTATACACTCACCGGGATTTTTGGAATCCTTCAATAATTGCAAACAGATTTTAACCAATGCACCTATCTTGCAGTACCCAAATTTTGACGAACCATTTGTACTGACAACGGACGCATCGGACGTAGCCCTTGGTGCAGTACTTTCTCAAGGAAAGATAGGCTCAGACAAACCAGTAGCATACGCATCGAGGACTCTTTCGGATGCGGAAGCGAAGTATTCAACAATAGAAAAGGAGCTCTTAGCCATTGTTTGGGCAGTGACATACTTTCGGCCTTATCTTTATGGACGAAAATTTGCTATATACACCGACCATAGACCCCTGACATGGTTAATGTCACTAAAAGACCCTAACTCAAAATTGACTAGGTGGCGACTTAAACTCGCTGAGTAGGACTACACGGTCGTTTACAAAAAGGACGACAAAATACCAACGCGGATGCTCTCTCTCGAGTTAAAATTTATCATAAGAGCATTGATTCACTAGCAGTCAATCTAGATGACAATGATGATGACGACATCATAAATAGAATTTTCGACAACGCACGACAAGAGGTAGTATATATGGTACAAGGAACAGGTAATAGCGAAGCGAAACCAGGCAGCAGAGGAAATATCATTCAAGGTAGGTAAAACAGTTTATAAGCAGGTGGCCAAAACAGCGAGAAACGACAAAACTAAACCGGTATTTAAAGGACCCTATAAGATTATTCATTTACATCCTAATAATGTAGCAGAGATAGTAGGAAATCATCCTAATTCTAAGTCCATTCGGGTACATTTCAAACTTCTACGAAGACCCCATCTTGTTCCAGGACAACCATCTTCGGAGCCTTCGTGTTCCAGGCAAGATCCGACATAACATTTCAACCCGTAGACAATACGAACGGAGTTTTAATACTTAGACAAGGTCATATTCTGAAACGACGACTATGACGACTCCGTGGCGCAGTGGCTTAAACAATGAGTGGCTGCGCTGGGGGTCGCGGGTTCGAATCCCACACGGAACACGTATTTGTATGGCCTACAAATAGTTGTTTCGGGTCTGGATGTTTGTCCTTGTGCAATTTATGTTTGAAAACTGCCTCCACGATACAGGAGAAAATCCTACTGTGGGTGTAACGTTTAAAAAAAAAAGAAAAGAAGAAAGAAACAGACTGATTCCTTCAACCTTGCTTGTGTGTATAATGTTACCCACTTAAATCTAGTATCGATAAAATTAATGGCATTATACGCAAGTGCTAAAGCAATTGAAATTAACACCACATGAGAAGAATTACACAAAACATATAGGGACCAGATAGAACATAAGTTAGATTTAATTAGTAAGAAATTAATTTTTATTGCACCTAGAATTAGATTTAGACGCGGTATTATAAATGGACTAGGTTCCGTAGTGAAATTAATAACTGGTAATTTAGATAACGAAGACGCTATTCGATTTGAAAACGAAATCAACAAAATTCGTAATTTGGTCCATAAAACCCAAAGCTCACAGAAGCGAACGCTATCTTTGGCTGAAAATACCATAAAGGAATTTTCGAAACAACTAAGCAAGATAGATGATAACCAAAAAAGATTAACATCTATACTGAAAAACATTACAATTAATTCCGATACAGTAAGAAACCAGCTGCACTTTTTAGAGATATACGTTCAAATAAGTTTTAGTTTACAGATTATTTTAGATAAGTTAATGCTGCTCGAAGATGCTATGGCATTCGCGCAATTAGGTATAATGCACCCTAAAATTATAAGCACACGTAATTTAATTTCGGAACTTAGTAATTTGCAGAATAACTTTTCACTATATCCAGTCGAGGAGATTAGTACTGAAAATATTCATAAGATAGAAAAGTCTATTAGCGTGAAAGTCTATTGCACAGAACATTCTTTAACATTTATATTAGAAATCCCATCCATCCAACCTACATATATATTCCTTGATTATATACATATATATTCCTTGCCAAACAACCTAAACCTAACCATTATACCCAAATCCAAATTCCTCGCACTTGGAAGCGATGAGTACGCCTACCTGGAAGAAGATTGCAAGAAGCTGTCAGAAGACACCTGGCTCTGCAAATCACTGGATACTAGAGCCATAGAGAAATCTGAAGATTGCATCATCTCACTCATCAAGCATAAAGATGGTAACTGCACTCGGGCACGTATGAATCTGAAGCGAGGAAAATTGCAGAAGATTAAAGAAAATAAGTGGTTGGTAGTATCAACGGAACCAGAAATTATAAAAACCCAATGCGGACAGAAAACAGAGTAAAGGAAACTATCAGGAACATTCTTCATCAACCTAACACAGGACCTGTCAAGTTAATGTCATGAATACAACGATAAGAACACACACTAGCAGCATCTCTATGAACGAAGTCATCCCTCTACCCAACGAGAACCTAATACACCAGGAAGAAGTCCAGTACGAGATACATCTGGAAGACATCTCACTAGATAGTGTCCATGAACTTATGAACAAAGTTGAAGATATTCAAGAAATAGAAACCTGGAACTGGTCATATATGATGGCAATTCCCAGCTGGTCTACAGTGCTCCTCTACATACTAGCAGCATCTTTTGCAATCTGGAAGATATACAATTGGAACAAGCGTCCAAGCAAAGCAAGTCGCGAGGACGCTCCTGGAAGCCGCAAAACCAGCTTCCAACTTAAGGAGGGAAGAGTTAACGTGTCGTAACCCTGGAATCGGGCTGACATAGCAGTTGAACATAACGATGAACATATGTGGAACGCTTGCGCTGCGAAAAGTATCATCGTGGAAACAATGCAACTGTCTCGCAGTCTGACATCATCCACGCATTACTTAACTTCTTTTATAAATTTACAATTTGTTTGAATTAATTATTTTGTTACTTTTGTGAAATTAAATTAATTATATTTTTTAAAAAGTCTTTCGATCGCCGCCATATCGTAACTCTATTACGAATCAAAATCTACTTCAAATCCTTATTTAAGCGACAAAACAGGAGCGACAATCCGTCTACAGCCAAGTTCCCGCCAAAAACTCCCAAATGTCAAACCTAACCACAATGTCGTGGAATATGGAGGTAAGGAGGACAATATCTCTAAGTAGCTACAGTGGCGCCACCCTTATTTAATGCTTTCTACGGACACTTTTTTATACAGAGTCTGTACTCCTTACCTCTAAGTAGTAAGTAGTAGTAAGTAAGGAGTGTAAGAGTAAGGAAAACCATCTCACATAGGAGAATAGTTGGAAAAGTGTCAATTTGTAAGCAGTAAATTGCAGTTCAAAAACCCTCCACAACAGCGCTGGAGTAGCTCGAGGGTATGAATTGAACTTAGGAGTTGTCGACGAAGTGAAGTGTGCTGAGTTGAGGTGTTTAATATTTGTGGTGACTAGAGTAGTTGATGAAACTGCAGTATTTAAAACCTCAACTACTCATGTTGTCTTAAATAATTTAGTAAATATTACCTAAAAAATTCGCCATGAAACACGTTAAGAGTGATTTTGAAAATAAAAATTTTGAAAACCATAAATTAATTATTATAAAAAGGAATTACGGTGAAAGTCTATGCAATAAGCTATAAAAGTTCTTTAAAATTTACCCTCTAGCTACCGTGACGCCACCCTTATTTAGCGCTTTCCTATGTACACTTTTTAGTACAGAGACGGTTCTTCTTACCTCTACACTCCAAGAGAAGAATAAATACATAATATTATTTTAGCAGAAGAACAAGACAGAGCATAAATTACTACGTACATACCGCCAGATGAAAAAACCAATATAAAATCGCTAAATTTGGTTAAATTTTTTTGAAAATTTAAATTGAATTTAATTAGATAGATTTAACACGATCTAGGGAAGGTATATTTGAAGTTATTTACAATTTAAATTTCCAAGCAGCAAGCAGCAGGTGGTCCGGTATTAGTAACGTGACCATACGTCCCACTTCAGGGGGGACGGTCCCGATTTAAAGGTTTGTGTCCCGCTGTCCCCAAAATACGTAAAAATGTCCCGCTTTAACGTGTTACGTGATTATTCTGAAAACCTACACTTTTAAACTTAAAGTTACGAAGAGACAATTTTTAATTAATCTGCAATAAATTATCAAGTTATTTCTAATTAGTATTTATTTGCTGTTCAGAAAAAATTAAAAAGCTAGCAGCCAGATTTTATATGATTCTAAGTTCTCATTCCCACTTTTGATCATAAAAAAATTCAAACAACTATGTGTTTCATTTTTAAAACTATAATAAAGGGCTCCAGATTGAATAAAACTAAATTTACGGATTCTATCGCGTTTATTTAACTGATTTTACTTATTTTTTAATTCCCGACGTTTCGGGTGCTTTACAGCAACCATGGTCACGGGGGGACTGAGATGTTTGACTTCCCAATGTTATTGTCAGTTTTATTTTTTCAGTTTTATTCAATGTGTAGTCTCCAGATTGAATTTTGATAACGGCGGCCATTCTCATTGGAGAATAGCCATCTGCGCAGGACAGGATTATATTACTCAAGTGTGACAGATCTACCCTCACTCTTATAGTCCGTTGGAACGGTAATCCGAGACGACGGAAGAGAGATCAGGCGCAGGACCAACGGCTTTACGTGCTTCCGGAGGCACGGTGGTGAAACTCCGCCAACTTCAATAAGTTCAAAATCATTATTCCGGGCGGCTACTGAGAATTTTATGACAGAAAAACCCAATAAATGATTCTTGACCCGACTCTGGTTTCGAACCCGGGACTACATAATCAGCAATTGCGTTTACGACCACTAGACCAACAAGGCAGTCAAAAGTGTTAAAACTATAATAATTTTAAAGGCGTCCCGCTCTGAGGAAAAAAAATAAGTGGTCACTTTAGGTATGAGGAATATAGCGAGTTGAACCCTTAGTTCTTACGGATGACAACGTATGTGTAGCCTCTTTGTTGAAGTTAGTTACAGATATTCATGGGCTATAGTAGCTAATCACATATCAGATGGGCTGTATAGAACATAATAACAGTAGCTGTACCTATAAAATGTTTACTAAATCGAATGTTACTTGAATTTATCTCAGCGTGTAGTAAAATGAATGGAATGAATGTTAAATGCATATTGTTGAAAATAAATGAATATTTAAGTAGGATTTATTTTCAGAAATCAAAAAGAGCTTATTTATCAGCTAGGGGCTAAAATTTTCTAAATCTAGCACCGAAAGCGCTAAAATGGCAGCACTAACATTTACTGATATCCAAGCTCGCAACAATAACTTTCGCATTTATAATATACGGTTGAAATTTTAACGCTGTAAAGAATTTAGAGGTAAATTTCTTCGACCATAATATTTTGTAATAGGTGAAGAATGGTGGTAACGATATGTTTTATTATTTAGCTGAACTCAATCAAAATAAGTTTTACCATCTTACCTGTTTCTACCGTCAAATTGCAGTGCGTGCATAGCTGTGTTCTGGTCTGTAGGGTATAAGAGAGCTAGTATATTGTTATGTTATGTTATTGCACGCCATAATTAATGTCTGGTACATGACACTAGCACCATTCTTCTAGAGATTTCCATACTAGAACTTTCTACAACTAGCCAGTCGGGACCGGTATGTACTCGAACATTCTAGATGTTTCAGTATAAGAGGGCCTGTATAAGACCGGCAAAGACCGCGATCGAACTTTGAAGCGATATAACTGCGACCTAAAATGATCAGTGTGATTAATTAGTAGTGTGCTTTAAGTTGTACCTGGTGTTCAGTAATTAAAGTGTCAATTTTGGTAATTCAATTAGCAGTTTTGATTGTCACGAACCCTAAGCTCGTAACAATATAATAATAGGTTGTGAGACATTCCATGATAGTTCACAGAGGTGGTAACAATACATCTGTAGCCCTCTTTATTCAAATTGGTTGCAGGTGCTAATAGGCTGCACTAGGTACTTACCACCAGGTGGACTGTGATTTCCTTTGTCACTTCAATTTTATAAAAAAAAGGTTACCTTAAAATAAATATAAAATGACAATTTGCTTGGTGATTTCTTCTACCGAAATCACTGTAGGCATTTTTAGTAGAGATATATAAGCGATTAGTGGTATATTAAAAATTTTGTACAACCGACTTCAATATAAATAAAATGAGAACATCAAAAATGTATTCGATGTCAATTAAATACGCATTATTAAAGATAACTCAAAACCTGCTGGTCAGATCTGGATCAAATTTATATGGGACCACACGAGAAACATCAGCTTTTAAATAAAAAAGAGAATCATCAAAATTGGTTCACCTAGAAAAGTTCTGAGGCAGCACAACATATAAAAAAACGTACAGTCAAATTGAGTACCTCCTTCTTTTTAAATTGGTTAAGAAGTCAACTGTAGGGTAGGTAGTGAAAATGAAACAAAAATCACAGTGTATTGTATATTGTCCCACAGTATGACAGTTAGAGTACCTACTTATAGTATTGTTACTAGCCTAAGTCCCTATTGAATTTTTTTTTTTGCATCGGAGAGGACTGCAACGGTTATCGACAACTGATGCTGGTGTTGAGCTGCGTGGGACAATTCACAAACAGTCTTGTCGAAGGAAGAATTTTTCTTGGAATCACACAAGACGCAAAGCTTCAATGGGCTCCCTATATATCAAAAGCAGACCTAGTTCTGCAGCATATCCTTTAAAAAATATTAGAAGTCTTACCAAAGTTGAAACAGCTATAGTAGTTCACTTTAGCTATTTCCATAGCACAATCTCGTATGGTATTTTGCTATGGGGCACGCGAATGACACTGAAATATATTTGTTTTACAGAAGAGGACGATTCGAGCAATCTATGATTTAAAACCTAAAAAGTCGCTCGGACAAAAATTTTAAGAAATTAACTTTGGCCTCCCAATACATTTATGAAAATGTAATGTACCGTACATACACAAAAATAAAAGTAGTTTTGCAAAAATAAGTGATATTCATTCTGTAAATACTAGGAACAGACACAAGCTAGTAGTACCAGTTACTCGACTCCATCGAGTCAGTAATTCATTCTTGCGGCGATGCAGGTATACGTTTAAAAAATATACAAAATTAACATACACAAAGTGCAAAAACTTTATTAAACTAAGTTTGTATTAAAAGGGTTATTATAATATTAAGGAATTTATGGATGGTAATAACCCCTGGGAAGGATGATCGCTACCAAGCTATTTCTAATTTGTTTTGTCTTGTTAATTGTAACATACCTATGTGATTGTAAGCTGTTATTTTTAAAAAAATTGTCCCGCCGGGTTTCTTGTTGGTTCTTCCTAGGATAGAGGTTTTTCTGAACCAGTGGTAAATGAAAAAAGTGATTTTCATTAAATATTATTTATATAACCCATATTGAATAAAAAGGGATCTCCTAGCTTATAGTGACGCAATCTAGCTTTGCAACTGTGTGTTTTCACTTTGTTTAGAATACCCAGTTTTTTGACCGCAGTTGGAGTTCTTGACTCAATGTTAGCGTTTAAGTTGAGGTTAGCACTCAACTGTATGCTGTAAGCTCTAGGCGATCATTTACCTCTACAGACGTACTCCGGAAAGTAGGAATCGATAAGAGGGAAAGTAGGAGACGAAGATAGGAGGGATCAAACGGACCCCGTTTTGCGGAGAACAGACAGGCTTACGTTTTGGCGGTGTTGAAAGTGACCAGAACGTCTTCACCCTATTTGGAGACAATACTTAAGGTCGCGTTTATCCTCTCCACCATTACCTCTCTGGATGAACTTATTACTATCCCTCCGCCTTTGGCACTGTACAGAAATCACTCTGGGACTGTGTGTGTGAGAGACAACAATACCTGGTAGAAGTAGGTCATTGATGTGCAGCAGGAAAGGAGTCGCAAAGAGAACAGACCCGTAAGGAACTCCGGCATTCATGTGCATTAGGGCAGAAGAGGAGCCATCTATGACTATCCTGATGGACCGTTCACTCAGAAAGTCAGATATCCAGTTGCAAAATTCGGTGGGGATGGATTTACAGAGTATGGAGGTGATGGCGATTGGTTGATATTACAGGGATCGGCACGACTTGAGTACTGGTTGCACATTGGCAACCGATTTTGGCACCGTTCGAGTTTTAAGAGTACAGCCGGTACAGGCGCGTCAGAAAAGGAGATAATTCAGACGCATAATACTTTAGTACGCATCCAGCCCTCGACGCCTCGGCAGTCTTGAAGGTTCGGACCCATCCATCCTTTGGCTACGCGTAGACAGCGACGACCATCCGCGCGTCTACGGGTGCCTCTATAGGTCCCACAGCGGTAATGCCGAAACAGACCGACTCTTCGACCACGTCCAAATGGCTACAGGTTCCTTGCTACAGCAGATCCCCTCCGCAAAGATCGTGATCCTCGGTGACTTTAACGCCCATCACGCCAATTGGCTTGGTTCACGTTTAACCGATCATGTGGGGAGATCTGTTCATGATTTTGCTTTGGCATATGGTCTGACACAACTGGTTATTTCGCCTACGCGGATTCCAGATGTGGAGAATCATGCACCTTCCCTATTGGACCTTCTGCTGACCTCTCACCCGGACGGATATTATATTTCCGTTGACGCCCCTTTAGGCTCCTTGGACCATTATCTTGTCCGGAGTGTGGTGCCACTCACGCTGAAATCGCAGTTGCATTCTGCAGGCTGCCGCCGTGTTTGGCACTGTAGGTCAGCCGATTGGGATGGGATGCGGTCTTTCTTTGCATCCTACCCTTGGGGGCGGGTCGCCGAACGATCCCAACGTTGTTGCGGATTCTGTCGCTGATGTGGTACTTCAGGGTATGGAACTTTTTATTCCTTCCTCTGTGGTGCCCATTGGAGGCAAATCTCTGCCACGGTTTGGTCGCTCCCGTAAAATAGCATCATGCTATAAGCAGGAGTGCTACCAAGCCTGAGCTGACGCATCAACGTCCCGGGATGTAAACACCAGCGCTCTAAAAAAGAAGTATAATTCGGCCTCTAGGTCCTTGAAAAGAGTCATTGCCAAGGCAAAGTCAGAGCACATAGGCAGAATTGGCGAGAAACTAGTTCGCCTTCCTTCCGGAACACGTGCATTCTAGTCTCTCACCAAGGCTGTCCAGGGGAATTTCTGTCAGCCATCACTTCCATCTCTGCACAGGGAGGACGACTCACTGGCTCATACCGCAAAGGAGAAAGCCGATCTGCTAGGCTCTTTTTTTGTGTCCAACTCAACTCTCAATGACGGGGGGAGTACGCCGCCGACCATCCCGCGGTGTGAGTGCTCCATGCCGGAAGTGTAGTTCACACAGCGCTCGTTTCGCAAAGCACTCCTCTCCCTGGACATCCACAAGTCGAGTGAGCCTGACGAAATTCCCCCAATTGTGCTGAGGACGTGTGTTCCAGAGTTGGCACCGGTTTTAACGCGTCTTTTCCGGTACTCCTATACCCCAGGCGTAGTCCCAAAATCATGGAAGACGGCTTTCATCCACCCGATACCTAAAAAAGGTGACCGCCCAGACCCGTCCAACTATTGGCCTATAGCCATCACCTTCTTGTTCTCCAGAACAATGGAGTCTATTGTTAACTGCCAGCTCATGAGGTACTTTGAGGATCACCAGCTGATTTGTGATCGCCAATGCGGTTTTTGCCGTGGTCGGTCAGCTGGTGATCTTTTGGTCTACCTAAATCACAGATGGGCGGAGGCAGTAGAGTCCAAGGGGGAGGCATTGGCCGTTAGTTTGGAAATTGCGAAGGCCTTCGATCGGGTTTGGCACGAAGCGCTTCTTTCAAAGCTCCCTCTCCTATGGGCTTCCCGAGAAATTGTGCGATTGGATCATCAGCTTTCTTACAGATCGGAGCATCAAGGTCGTTGTAGACGGTGCAAGCTCCGATTACACGCCTATTAATGCCGATGTTCGACAAGGCTGCGTGCTATCGCCAACGCTGTTTCTTCTGCATATCAATGATATGTTACAAGCCCGTAACATTTATTGCTTTGCAGATGACAGCACTGGTGATGCTCTTGACACTGACCGTGCCAATATTTCTCGGGATAACGTCTCCGAGTACTGTGACATACTTGTGTCTGAAGTCGAGTCTTTGCTGAATAGAGTCTCGGATTGGGGGCGACTAAATCTAGTCCAGTTTAACCCCCAGAAGACACAAGTTTGCGCGTTAACCACTAAAAAGAACCCCTTTATCGTATCTCCTCAGTTTCAAGGCACTCCCCTTGTTGCCTCAGCCAGTATCGGAATCCTCGGCGTCGACATATCGAGTGACGTGCAGTTTTATGGTCACTTGGAAGAGAAGGCCAAATTGGTCTCTAAAAAGCTTGGCATGCTCAGCAGAGCGGGACAGTAATTCATGCCGTTTCACCGCCCGCAACTTTACAAGGCGCATGTTCGGCCGCACATGGAATACTGTTCCCATCTCTGGACTGGGGCTCCCCAGTACCATCTCCTTCCACTTGACCGCATCCAGCGCAGAGCGGCTCCAATCGTCGACGACCGAGTGCTTTCCGATCGGCTCTATTCACTGGCGCTGCAAAGAGATGTTGCATCTCTTTGCATTTTCTTTCGCATAAACCATGGGGAGTGCTCTGAGGAATTGTTCGGATTAATTCCAGCCGCCAAATTTCGTGAACACACTACGCGGAAAACGTCCCGATACCATCCACACCATCTGGATGCTTGGTGGTCCACCACTGTACGTTTCAAAAGGAGTTTTCTTCCGCGTTTTCTTTTTATTTTTCCGGACCGATACAACCTGGGGACCTTCAAGGAAAGAGCTTACTCCTTTCTAAAAGGCTGGCAACACACCTGCAAATCCCCTGGTGTTGCGGTTGATCATGGGCGGCGGTAGTCACTGTAATAGTGGAGATGAACGGTCCACTATTAACAGACTCCGAGTGGTTTCAAGGTGGAGAAATGAAACGACTGTTTATATAAGTCCGACTGGAGTACGAATATAGAATGGACTGTGGACTGGAATGAATATATTTTCATCTTGCCTATATTTATATGGCTGGCTCACAATTGATTTGCCAATGGTAATTATTTTTATTGTACATAGCCTGCTTACATTATGACCAATGAAAATGAATCAAAAATGTATTACTATTATGTACGTTTCGTTTCCCGGTGTGAGACTTGTGTGTTGTTCACGAAGCTACGTCGCTGGATCGGGCTATATAAGACATGCAGGTCGGTGCGCGCGCGTAGTCGGCGAGCGGCCGCGGCGTGGGATACAGCTCCGGAACAGCAAGGAGAAGCGAGCTGCGGTGTTGAAGAAACGGCTCCCCATTGGTCGACGGATACGTGACGATAGCGGCGTGTGAAATCGATGTGGCGCTGAATAATATTTGCGGCTGCTTCTTGTTTCTTTATAAGAACGTCAAATTATCTATATGCAGTCCGTAGTATCTCAGTAGCCAGGGATAGTTAGAAAATAAATGTTTTTTTATCTTCACCTTCCGCGTTATGGTAGCAGCAGAGTATATATTATTTATTCCCGTTTAGGGCTGATTATTCTGGCTGCTACATCACTTAACATCAGGTGAGCCGCATGCTCGTTTGCCCCCTCTTCTATAAAAGGTCTAGGTTTTGCAAAGCTCTACTTACCTTTTTTGTATGTATACTAAACTTTGGCATCGAAGAATCACAGCGAGGTAAGGTTGACAGTTGTTAAGAGCCAGTAGTATCTAGACGAGAATTGGTCGCAAACAGAGTTGCAAATAAAATTGCTTCTCAGTCGCTGAGTGAACCAGTGTTCTATCAGGATTCTGCATGGGTTGTAAAGAGAGACGGCAGAAGTTGGATTTGACCGCTTTCGACAGTGACAAAAAATGCTTACTATCAGGAGGGTAGGAAGCAAGTCTATATCCTACATGAATGACGTGGTCGCCCCGTGTCTTACGGAGAGCCTGCTTACAGCACTTGGCATCAATATTAAAAACTTTATTCTACAACACACACAAAGCACAAACCCTCCGAGATCTAACAAGAATCAAAGCCTCAGTTCTCAGGCCTCAACATGAGCACAGTCTGCATTATACCGGGGCCGAGCCTTGTGACCGAGCGGGATGTCGGAGAACGGATCGAAATATTTCATTGTATATCACCCGCATCAGCAAAGCAGGAAGGTTCATTCGAACACTTGTCGCCACGAATTGGATTCAAAAATGGCCCCATGTCTGACTGATACCGAGTGCTTTTTTTATAGGATAGGGTGACAAACGAGCACACAGTCCACCTGATGGTAAGTGGTTGCTGTTGCCTATAGACACCTACATCTATCCTCGATTTCGAATCAAAATGCAAATGCGTTGTCACCCGTAAGGAATAAGATAGAATGTCTCGTTTCCAGTAAAAAGGGTCTCCGGTTATCTACACTCACATACGAAACGCAGCAGCATTAAGCTACTATTTTACGCTGGTATTCTGTGAGAACGTAGTCCTTCCCCGGTCAAGCCGACCCATTCGTGCTACAACTATACTACTAATATAACTGCAGCTTGGCTCTAAAACGCTGCTTGTTCTGTTTTCAGCAGAAGGTCCAAGCAATTGGGTGCATGTCTGGCAGCATCTGGTACCAGCGTCGCTACTTGAATCAGCTGAGTGAGATCATGCGATAAGGCAAGCTTACATGCTTTGTTCCAACATGGTTAGTTTTCTCGTATGAGAACAACCGCTCCTTGTGGTGAGTGTTAAAGCGCCCAGAAAAACTCCGCAGCCGGATACCGTTGTTGGGCTTTATCTGCTATATCTGTCAGGTGTTCAATGAGCCTAGTTCTCTCCTGGTCTCCACTATGCGATCGATAGAAACAGGTATAGAGGTTGTCTCTACATTGGTGTTCATCAAAATCGACATCGCTGAAAACACTGAAACCAACGCAACCCAAAAGCAACGGAGACGCCGACAGTCAATGTCATTGCGGATGTACAAACAGACTCCAGCGCGTTGTTTGAACTTGTGTTCAAGCGTGTAACCTGGGTAGTTGAGGTAAGAGCTTAACTGACTGATCTGAAACTCATTTAGAGACCGCGAGGACGCCCGAGCCCCCCGAAATGGCCACCGGCTCTTTCCATCGAGTCGCCCACTGGCACGGTGGAGCGATTCAGGATTTTTAGCGAGTTGGTGGGGCAGCCTTTGGCACGTGGCCACCGCGCTACTTGAGCCTTCAACTACTTACGGTCGGTCAACGGCAAGACCGTACCTCCGATTTAGCTACCCTCCAGAATGAGTTACCAGGTATAGCTTTGCTCAGAAGTCCGTACTAGTCTTGAGCGGCGCAACTGATGGCCCATCTGTCCACCAAAGGCACAAGGTTGAAGGTTCAAGGTTATAGCGCTCTCAGACGGAACGCAGTAAGTTGCTTCACGACTGACTCCGACTGGATGGTGGTAGCAAGCCAGGCGGCTCCTTGCAAGGTCTACTACCATTTGATAGGATTTTCAATCGTCACAACATGCTAAGGTAGCCAGTGATGCCGTTGCCCGGGATGAAGGTAGATCCCAGTCACTCCTAGATCTGAATGTGCTCTAAATGTGTCTTATTTATGGCTGTAACGTGTTTGCTACGAGGTCACAAGAAAAACGATTTTCGATTCCTTAAATATCAATCGACATGATGTTATATTGTTGCATACCTAGTAGGAGAGAGCGGGCTGGAAGTTCCGATTTTCAAATAACATGAAGTTTTATCATAAAAACGACGGGTTTTAATTTTCTACATGTAAAATATTGAACGGTTGTTTATCGTTTTCTATAATATAATAGTCACTTCTACCAATATCTCAATAGTTTTTTTTTTTACAGAAGCAAATATTTGTCAAATTTTGGAGCGGAACATTCAGCTCCGCTTAGATTATGACAAAACAACAATTTCTATAAATGTTTGTATGTAGTGTTTATTCTATGCACGACTAAAAAACTTTTTATTTTGTTAAATCATAATTGACATCTATAATCTTATAAATCTTATCTCTCAGATGCATAAATTATTTAAAAAAAAAACAACAAAACACAACTGGTGAGCTCCAGATAAACATTTCTTTACTTAAGACCGATTTACACTTCGACAAGTACAGTAGCGAGTAACTTGCGAACCTGGCGAGTTAAGTTTGAACCTCGTTTGAACGGCAATAAGCGAGTTAAGTAGCAAGTTAACGATTAAGTTGAACGGGATAGCCGGCCGAGCTATTTTTCGGCGAGTTAAGTGCGAAGTGCTGCCCTCCCGCGCGTCTCCCGCCACCCGCAACTAAACTCGCCGTTCGTGTAAACTAGCGAGTTTAGTTCAGTGTATAAGTTGACAGGACGCAACGTTTGCGCGTCAAAACGTACAATTGTACTTTTATAATGAAAGTCACCACAAAGTTTGTACGATACTGTTTATTGAATATTTATACGATTTATATTGAGTTTTAATAATAAAATGGACGGAAGATATCACGTATAAATTCGTACAGGAATATTTAGAACACGAATGTTTATATAATAGTAGAAGTTCAAATTGTAAAATTGAACCTGCTCGAGATGCTGCACTCATGAAAATACTGAAAAACTCCTTTATTTTTATTTATTTTATTTTATTTTATTTGGAACACCAACAGCATATAAACGTTACATGAATACAAATTGGACATTTCGAGAAAGCCATTTACAGGTATTCCCACATGGTAAAAACAACAACCATTAATACTTCTCTGACTGGATCATTTAATTCTTGACGTAATCCTAGAACCATAACGAAAACCGGGAAAATTCCGTAGTCTTGAAACGTCATACTCCAACGAACTCTATGAACACCTGTCCTAAACTCGCCACGAAGACATTGTTTGAACGCTACCGCCACGTTTACTGTCACTGTCAACTGTCCTGTAACTAAATTCGCTACTGAACTTGTCGAAGTGTAAATCGATCTTTAGGTAAATTATAAGAGATCTATCAAATCTTTGAAAACCAACGAAACGTAACACTTAACCTCCAGATAACATAAACATTGGCGGTATCTTGTTTCCTGCGGCACTGGCTGCTAGCTCTACAGTTACCAAAGTGCCGCTCTCAGCAGACAGCAGACACTACAGCACCGACCTTTTTTGTACCTTTTTGGGCTACTATCTTCCTTGGCTTCAACACAGTCGTTACTTCAGTCTCGTGCAGGTTCCAGATCATTGATGGTGTCAATTTATATTTTAGTAGAATTTCACCGAGCTTAATGAAAAATTCATTCACATTATGTCTGTTAAATGCAGATGTACGTCCTGCACTAGTTGCTTCTGGGGAATGTTTACAAACGAAAAGTTTACTGCATATTCATAGGCGAGTTTACGCAACTCTTCGGATAGAAGATCGGTGTATATTGAGGAACACTTTAAAATGTAGTTAACTAACTTTTTTCCTGTTCAAAGGTTAATATTAGGCTGGGTTCATAATCTATGGTAGGAATACTTGCCAGCTTTCAATTTTATAACAAATCGATGTAACGTCATATGGCAAATTTCAAGTTTTTTTGGCGCTCAGTTTTAACAGGTTTTCCGTCCTTGATAACAGTATCTCCAGCTTGACGCAACAATGTCGCGGAGGTTTTACCTGTTTCTGTGTTACGTTTGTAGTTTCGCATTCTTAAAATAAAAGAAAAATTGTCATAAGAATTTTAGATACAATAGAAAGTCAATTTAGGTAAGTTGTTCTGGGGAACCACCAGCCCCGCTAGGAAGGAACTTACGTTTATATACAAAGACTGACATACTGGCAAACTAATATAATCAATTAAAAATACTTAAGAAATAAGATACCTTATTATTGTCACCACAATTTAGAAGAGTTATGCATGAATTAGTCCATAATAAACAGAGATGTACCAAATAGTTTAAACACGAAAAAAATTACTTACGTCATGTTTTGACAGCTACATGCGCATAACCACTCAACCACCGTCGCTGGAGTAGCTGAAATGACTGCCGGCGCGCAGTGTTGCCAGATGTCTAGAACCTTTTATCTGTATTAGACACTGCTAAAATCTGTATTAAATCTGTATGCTATTTAAACTTAAAATCTGTATAAAATCTGTATAATTTAATAAACAAAAATAGAGAAATTGATCATCATCATTATCATTGCTTTTTTTGAAAAACAAGGAATAACTAATAACGTGATAAGCAGATAAGGTTTGATTATCGTTATTAAATAAAAATATTTTTTTATAGAATAAGGGTGACAAACGAGCACACAGTCCACCGATGGTAAGTGGATGCTGTGGCCCATAGACATTTATCCTCGCTTAAGAATTAAAACGCAGATACGTTGTCACGCCTGAGGACCAAGAGGGATGCCTCATTTGCAGTAAAAAGGGTCTCCGGATTTCTACTTTCACCATACGAAACACAGCAGTATTAAGCTGGTATTTTACGCTGGTATTCTGTGAGAGCGTGGTCCTTCCCCGGTCGAGCGTCAGCTATTATGGTTACAGTGCTACAACCATAATATAGCTGCAACGTGGCTCTACCACGTATAAAATAAACACTATACACTAATTTTTTTATATAGCAAAATTGAAAACATTAATTTAAGCAAACAATATATTAAAACTCAAACATTTGCCAAATGAACATATAATTACTTTATTATTTTCAGTCATACATATTTCATACACAGTGCATTAGTGTAAACACCGTTATCATTGAAACCAGTGGTTTGGTTTCACTTATAGAACGTAAATTCAATGAAAAATAACAACATTTTTTTTTTAGTAAAATCTCAATTTTTCTTAATTCCTCAATTTTGCCTGTCCTAAGCCAGGGTGAAAGTATAAAGGAAAAGTTACATCACAGGTTATGTGTACTTATTGCGTTTTTATTGGAATATAGTGTAGGTAGCTAGCGCTGGCGGTGATCTTTACAGTGATTACGTCACCCGGGCGCATAGGGTATCCATGAATTTACGGACGGTTTCGGACAGAAACAGAAACCTCTTAAATTTTATGAAAGAAAATAGGGTTTTTTTTTTAGAATTCGGATAAATATTTTTATATTAAAGCCAACTACCTATGGTTTTAGTGACAACGGTGCTTACACTTACACCTTGTATACATATTTTGTAATACACTTGTAATTCTGCCATACTAACTAATTACGTTGTGAAAAATTAAATTAACTATAAAGAATAGAATCATGAATGTGTGTAACGCGGTATCTGGTTACTTATTTTGCTTCATTCTATTTTAATTTGAATATTATGGTAATCCAATCAACAAAGTTAGAAAACTCTGTATAAAAATCTGTACCCAGTGCTAATCTGTATCACACACCGAAAATCTGTATAAATACGGGGAAATCTGTATATATGGCAACACTGGCCGGCGCGGCACGTCACATGATGCTTTAACGGCGCATTTCACTTATATTGATATTTATTTTCCTTACAAAGTTATTGCTATCGGAACAACTTACCCCGGGAACTTCCAGCCCCGCGCTCCCCTACTTTATTTCATTTTCTACCGACGTTTAAAGATTTTTCTGTGTTTTGAGTAGGTATATGTGTAATTAAGTACGTAAGTTACGTTACTAATATTAACGTAACGTATAATTAGTTCTGACATGTAAGAAGTAGGTAATCATAGGTCCTTACATATGAAATTGGCGTTTTGTACGGGAGGAATATAAAGTCATATTTTTTTGTAAAATATATTTCATAATTCAAAGTATGCACCGCTGTTTTGCCATCTCATAGGCAGTTCATTGATCGCTTTACTAAAAAAAAACATGGGGGCGAGAATCAATAAACTATTTGAAGGCGGTTTGGACTGCCGCATCGGAGTAAAATTTCTTTCCTCGTAAGAAGTTGTCTAAATTCTGGAAAAATGGTAATCTGTGCAAAGTAAAATGGGCAGTACGGTGGATGTCGCAGAAATTCCAATTGTAGCTCATCCAACTTAGTGGCCGTTTGTTGCGCAGTGTGTGGTCTTGCGTTGTCGTGAAACAGCAGTGGCCTAGAGCGATTGACCAATCTCAGTTATTTAGCAGCCAGTTCTTCTTTCATGGTTCAAAGTTGCTGACAATAGATATCTGCCGTATCGTTTGGCCAGATTTTAGAAAGCTTTAGTGAACGACACCGTCGCTTATTCGCCAAACACTCACAAGTAACTTTTTCTGAGCCAATTTTCGCTTAGGGCACGATTTGGCTGGGGCTTCAGGATTCAGCCATTGCGACGAGCGCTTCCAATTATCGTACAGTATCCACTTTTTATTACAAGTAATGATTCGATTTAAAATCCCTTCATTTTTGTATCGGTTGAGCAAAGTAACACAGCAGTCGACGCGTGTTTGCAAATTCGATTCACTCAATTCATGAGGTACCCATCCTTCAAATTTTTTTACTTTCCCGATTTGCTTCAAGTGGATTAATACAGTTTTATCACTTACCCCGAAGCCTGCAGCTATCTCTGAAGTGCTTTGTGATGGATCCGCTTCCACAATAGCTTAATTCTTCATTTTCCACTTTGGTCTCCGGCCGTCCACGGGGTTGGTTCTGAAGCTCGAAATTTCCAGAACGAAAACGTTGAAACCAAAAACGTAATCCTTCTAGCTGTTTCTGCGGCACTGGTGCCACGGTAGAACTCGTACTCGTAAATATACCGAATATTGCATGTTTTCCATTGTGCGGTAATAAGCGACGCCAAAGAAAAAAATAATGAGGAAAAAACAAATGAATGACTGTTTTCACAACTCAAATGTACCAGTTAAATGAATTTATAAATTTAAAGTTTTTATCAATTTTTTATTTATTAAAAAAACAGAGGGGAGATATTTCAGATCAAAGTGGTCAGTACGACAAAACGCTAATTTTATACCGGGTGGCCCATAAGTCCCTTGAAATTTAAAAAAATAATAAAAAAAACTAATGACATTATGAAAAAGGTTTTTATTTTGTCATAATACTTATAAAATGGGAATTATTTTTTGAAAATTACATCATCTAAATGTAATCCGTTACGATCGCGACACTCCTGTAAGCGATAATGTTTGCCATTTCTCTTTGGATATTTTCTTTCAGGACGTCAATTGTCCGCGGGTTGGTTTCGTACACTTTAGTCTTAAGATAACCCCATAAGAAAAAGTCCATTGGGGTCAGATATGGACTACGTGGTGGCCAAGGAATATCTCCTCTTCGAGAGATCACTTTATTAGGGAAAAGTTGACGGACGACCGGCATAGCGACGTTAGAGGTATGGGCAGTTGCTCCATCTTGTTGAAACCAGGTCCCCGTATTGAAGCCTGGAAAATTCTGCAACTCTGGTGTAAAAAAGTCCTGGATCATAGCTACATACCGTTGTGAAGTAACAGTAAGCGCGCGGCCTCTGCCGTCCTCAAAAAAGTAAGGGCCTATAATGCCATGCGCTGACATAGCCGCCCAAACTGTCACTTTAGGGCTATGTAAGGGCTTTTGATGTTTGCGATTTGGATTTTCGCAACTCCAGTAGCGACAATTTTGCTTATTGACATTGTTGATGTGAAAGTGAGCCTCATCAGAGAATAACACGTTATTAAACGAAGTAAAGCGGTTCAACATTTCATTTGCGAAATTTAGTCTGTGGATAGTGTCAGTATCTTTTAATTCCTGTACTATCTGAATCTTGTACGGGTGAAGATGTAAATCTTTCTGTAAAATTCGCTGTAACGATATTCTGGGTAAGTTTAATGCACTGGAACGCTTACGAGTAGACTGGGTAGGATTTTCACGAATTGAGTGTTTCACTACATCGATGTTTTCTTCCGTCCGTGATGTCCTTGGTCGACCTGACCGTTGTTTATCCAACGTCGAACCACTCTCTTCGAACTTAATAACCCAGTTCTTAATCGTTTGTACACTTGGAATGTCTTTAAAGTTGCGTAAATTCTGATATTCTCGAAATTTACGCCGCGCAATGGTAGCCGAATCATTGTTTCGATAAAACTCGCGCACACAAAATGCACGGTCCGCACCGGTGAAACGCTCCATCGCTCCATGCAGGCTTGTTTCCAGTAAGAAGGGTCTCCGGTTCTCTACACTCACCATACGAAACACAGCAGCATTAAGCTGCTATTTTACGCTGGTATTCTGTGTCCTTCCCCAGTCGAGCCGACCCATTCGTGTTACAACTATACCAGAAATATAGCTGCAGCATGGCTCTACCACGTATAAAAGGTAAAAAGGTGGTTTTCTAGTTTTCTATATGCTAGAGTTGCATCAAGAATTTCATCCTTTAAACAAATCAAATACTTTATTTGCTATTGATGTAAAGGTTTTAGGATAGTTATATTATGTACTTACAACTAAATGGACTTTATCAGGCATTCTAAACTTAAGGGAATTGTATTAGACAAGATATAATAAGTAGAAAACAAATTCTTTGTACAACTATTTAAATATAATATAGTTAAATAAAAAAAAATTAAAATGTCACAGAGTAAAGTACTACTTAACTTAATAAAATAATGTCAATGGGATTCTCAAATATTACTAGATTAAAATATATTAATAAAGATAACTAAATTTAAATTAATATTTTCTATCATTCCATAAAACAAATGTCATAATGTAAAATTTTAATTTAATACAATCATAATGTCAACAAACTTAATATTCACCCACAGAATAGAAACATTTTTGAAGGAGAAAGGTTTCAGTTTTTTATTAAATACTTTTGCTTTTCTGTGTGTTTATTTGTACCTAGAAATTACATATTATGGATCTTAAAGTTGTCTTTTGATGAAATGTACTCTGCTACGATAAATTAATAAATGATCTTAATTGATGTCCATTTGCTGGATGATTATTTAATCTATGAATATGTTTTTAATTATTGACAAACAAGTGCACAGCTCATCTGATAGTAAGTGGATAGATAAGTTGTAATTCATAAAGATAATAAGTGTCCAGCAGGCCTTATTATATTAGTAGGTATTTACAAATTATTTTATTATTTTTATGCTTGATGCTGATATATTTTTTGTAGACAATCCTTGAAATTGTGAGTTTCTTACACTTTGGTCAATGTATAACATTATGGGCTACCATGTAAAAAGCGATTAATGGAATATTGGGTTTGTGATTGTGTATGCGTAAGGCTAACTTTATGTCCTTTTTTAATTTCCTATGTCACATCCACAACTAAGACAAATCTGATGATACCCAAATGTTAAAATCCATCAAGCTGTTTGGGCTACAGTATGATCCCATCAATGTCCATCATATTGTTTATCATATAACTTTTGATAGTTTAGTTTTTACTTCTTCTCTGTGAGATTTGCAGTCTATGAATGTGTGTTTGTGGCAATTTAAATAACTCAACTGTCTCTAAAGATGAACTTTGGGGTTTAATGTTCATTTGGAGTTGGAAAGATTTATATAAAATGTAAATTGATTTTTCTTGTTTAGTTATTATTAATTTCATAAAAAATTATTTTGTAATAAACATGAGTAAAGAATGCCTGTTACATGTAAGTAAAAATACATCATGTAAAAGTAATTCTAATTTCATGTTTTTTGTTCCAGCTCAGCGACATGACGGAACACAGTTGTTCGACAGTTGCAATGGTTCGAGGTCTGGTAGGGCTCCAGGAAAAATACGAGGTCCAGTCAAGCTGAATAGTGCCCACAAAGCATTTTGGATTGAAGCCATTAAGAAGTTTAAAAAAATGCATTTCATTCCAAAAAATTCTTTAGAAAAAGCTACAATAAAAAATGTACCAACATTAAACAATTGGGTTACAACACTAGAAACCCTAATAAGAGTAAGTGAAATAATGCAATCGGAGGGGGTCAGTTTCTTTTACACGAGAAACCTAAATCAAGACCCCCTTGAAAATTTCTTTGGCAAAATAAGAGCATATAATTATAGATATACCAACCCCGATACATTTTCGTTCCAAAACTCTTTTAAGTCATTATTAATGACGGACATGCTGGCCATCCACACAAAAAATTTTAATTGTGAAGATGATATGGGGGAGACCATATTAAACATAACAACTTTATTGAATGAGGAATTTGCTTCAGATGAACAACCAGTTCCCGATAGTAATGATAATAGAAACCTTAGTTGTTCATCTGAAGTAAATTTATCAGGAAATATGGTCTCCTCCATATTTGAAGAAAAAATAAATGTAAATGCGAGGAGTTACACTTCTGGATATATTATAAGAAAACTGTGTCAAAATAAATGTAAAAATTGCAAAAAAACATTTTTAAATAATGAGGATCAGCAGCTTAGTGTCCATGATTTAATTAGACACAGAGAACGAAAGCACCTTAAAGGGAAAAATCTTATGTACCCTAGTACAAGATTTATTGTAGCATTTTCAAAATTAGTTGATTTAAGTAATGTGGTATTAAATAATACTTGCCACAAAGGAAATATTATTAAAAATATATCCGAAAAATTTATTACTCAAAATAATTTGGAATGGATAGGCTGCCAAGAGCACCATGACAAAATCAAAAAAAAATTTTTACTTCTTGGGGCTAAAATCCAAGTATTTCACTGGTGCCGAACAATAAACAGAATATTGAATGGATCGCATTGTGAAATTAATTTTAACGATGCACCATATATTCAAAAAATAGCACATATAAAATGGTTAAAACAAAGAAAATATAAAAAATGAAACTTGCAAATATGTTTTTTTTTTAATTCCTTTCCCTTATTAATATAACTAATAAAGAATAATGAAAATAAAAGAAATCGATAAACTCAATTCACATCCCTATCGCTGCAAAATCTATCGATATCATGGATAATCTATACACCCCAACACTAACAAGGTAGCCATCTAGCGGGAAAAAGCTTGCCCTCCAAACTCGCTACGGCGACGTACTGTCCTATCTGTCTTGTACATACAACTTTATAATTTGTGGCTCCATGGCGACTGAATTCCCAGAAACCGTCGGTACTCCCCCCGCACCGCGCGCGCCACTCATGCGCGCCTTTTGTATTTTATTCGAAATTTACATTTCTAACGACTTATGGGCCACCTTGTATGTAAGCAGCCCCGGATCTAGGGGGGGGCAAGCCGGGGCCTATGCCCCGGGCGGCAAGTTCAGAGGGCGGCCAAATTCACACTTTACAGACGAATGGACAACTCGTCCTTTACTTAACTTTGAGCACAGAATAAATAATAGTACGAGTACAGAAATTTCACTCTTGTTTTACTGCGGCAATATCAACTCGACCGATACCCAGGGACACAGCACACGGACCATGTGATCGGGCGCGACGAGAGCGCGGAGTGAGACGCGCTCCACGAACATTATTAGTAGGCATAGTTCAAAATTCGGGCCCGCTCGCCCGGAGGAATCGCAGATCGCGGCAGCACGCGTCTGGTTACCGTGCGTGCGAAAGGGATGAAGCTATATTCGAAAACTCCCTCGTCGATCTCTCTCAGTGTTTTGTATTAAACATTTGTTTATGTTTATTATTTACTAAAATTTAGTACTTGTCGATCAACCGAAGGGAAAATACTGATTGTATTAGTGTCGCATCAATAAATCTATCACAGCTCATCGATCGCCTTTCTAGGTAAGTATTTTATCATAACTATCTTATGCTTTTTAACTTCCTATATTTATTTTTTAAATTCAATGTAATACGTGCAATCACTTACGTCGTCAATTCATTGTTATTTAAACTATTTCTTAAAATTTTTACGTCGTGTTTTGTTTATTACACGATGGCAGCCATCGGATGACTGAGAAGTAAAACAGCCTTTTTATTCCAGCTATTAATTCAATACAATGCAATGCAGCAGTTTAAAACGAATAAGCAGCCGTTATTATATATTATATCGACGGCGCGTAGGTACCTATTAGTGATGGATTAATTAGCATTAGCATTCATTATTAGCATGCGAATGCTCATTTAGCATTTAACAAATGAAATGTAGTTGCGAAATTCTGTGAAGTGCGAAGTGAATTAATCGTTTCGTACTTCGTTCATAGTTCATACTACACGCGGCACTCAGCGAGACAGCGGCAGCATGCGCTCTCCGTCGCACCCACAGGAATACTAAATCTATCTGTTTCACGTGACCCTGACTTTTAGCAGGTGCATTTGATGCGAAGAATAAGGTTAGGCAATTATTATCTTATTATCTTTGATTTGCTCGTACTTAGAGTCGTATATTGTATGAATGCGTGTGATCGCTTAATTCGTTAAAGTTATTAGCAGGGTGATGCGAAGTATGGGATTGAGTAAATTATTACCTTATTATCTTTGGTTTGCTAGTATTTAAAGTCGTATATTGAATAAATGCGTGTGATTATTTAATAATAATTTGTGTGACACGTGGGTGGCGCGCGTCGTATTGTATAAAATGTTGAATAAATTTGTAAATAATGTACATTATATGTAAAAACTAAATCATGTAAATACGATCAAGTGAACTTATAAATACGCCAGTTTATAACATTTTACTGCTAGTTCTAAGCCTGGATAAAGTATGAATGAAGGTTCACAAAAACTTAAACATCAAAAGGTTTTAAATTAGTTAAATATCTTTAATTATAATAATATGATCATTCATTATCTTAATCACAACACAATGCAAGTGTACTAGTAGAAATAAAACGTTATCGGCGAGGAAACTAAACGCACGGTAGGACTCGACGTCCTCCTTCCTTCATAAGCCGAACGCGCTCTTAATTCGTATAATAACAAAATTCATATAATTATTTAGGTAATATCAATTATAGTTATATTAGCAAATAGCATAGCAATAGCAATTAGCACGCTAAGGCTCAAGAATTCGCATGCTAATGAAATTTATGCAAAATCGCATTAATTACCATTACTAGTACCTATAACTCGGGTGGTTGCCACGCGATCGCGCGCGCTCCGCGATATCATTACGCCGCTCGTAAATTGTAGTGTAACGCTCCAACAAACCAAAAAACCGACAAAAATCGGGGAACGACTCGCGAAACAGGCGCGAAGCCGCGAAGAATACGCGAAATGGTTCTACACTCACGGTTTGCGGGTGGTTCGCGGCTGTCGCGCGGAATGGCTACAAAACAAGTATTTTTCCGTCCGTCTGTCCGTTACAGCCTGTTATAGTTCACTGCTGAACATAGGTGCCTCCCCCATAGATTACCTCATAGAGGGGATATTTGCCATAGTTGCCACCCTTGGAAATTGATTATTTTTGTTTACAGGTTGTAATTATGAGCGCGCCAAGAAAAAAGCTATCGGGAGCGGAATATAGGAAAAGGGCTAAATATAAGGAGTTGCAGGGAAAACAATGTGCAGATAATATGAAAAATTGGCTTCTCAGAGGGGGTGACCCGTCAGTATCTGCTGCAACGTCCGAAGTTGATATTCAGTTAGAGGATGTTTCTCGCACTTTGCCCGATCAAACGGATCAAGATTTTTCACAGTCCGATTTCACAGTGCAAACTTCACCATCTTTATCGATGTGCGGAGAACAACTTGAAAAAACAAAGCCAGAATACGAAGGATCTAAATCCCCACACTCGGATTCGGATGAACTGCAAAAAACTGGATTTGATTTGACTGACCCAGGCAATTGGCCAGGGGTGGAAAAAATGACCGACCAACAACGGTCTTTCTTTAGCAATCAGGCTGTATTATTAGCAGAAAATCACCCCGAAAACATTGAATTTAGATCTACTGAACGCAATGGCAGACATTTAACAGCTTCTATGTGGTACAGGACGTTGGCTAATTGCGAAAGAGTTAAAAGATCTTGGCTTATATATTCTAAGACAAAAAATGCAATATTTTGTGCGTGCTGCAAGATTTACCAGAAACCGTCTTTTACCGCCACATCTGCATTGTGTTCTACAGGATTTATTAATTGGAAAAAAGTTTCAGAGAGATTAACCGAACACGAAGCAAGTCAAATGCATAAAGAGTGTATGATCAAGTGGAAAACACGGGTACAACAAATGAAATCATGCCAGGGTATTGATCAAGACATTGAGAGAGTAATTCACTCAGAGAAAGAAAAATGGAGACAGATCCTGCGTATTGTTATGGATGCTGTATTGTATCTATCCATAAACTGCCTTTCTTTTCGCGGGTCCCACGAAACTCCTAGCGATCTCATCACACAGTGTCCTCGGCCTAGTCAAGGTAACTTCTTGAACTTAATTTCTCTGCTCGCCAAACATAATTCAACTCTTAAGTTTCAATTAGAACACTTAAAAAAGGGACAAATATCATATTTATCAAAGACAATACAGAATGAAATAATTGACATAATGGCAAAAACAGTTAAAAATAGCATTTTAAATGACATCAAAGAAGCCAAATACTACACGATAATGTTCGACTGCACTCCAGATGTATCCCATACAGAACAAATGAGCCAGGTAATTCGATATGTAAAAAGAACTGGCGATGTGTGTGAAATAAAAGAAAGTTTCATTGATTTCATAGAAGTTGCTGGAAAGACAGGAGAGGGCATTTGTCAACAGATTTTAGAAAAATTGGTAGCTGATGATTTAGATATTGGACAATGTCGTGGCCAATCTTATGATAATGGGTCCAATATGGCCGGCATCCATAAAGGAGTACAAGCCAGGATTGCAGAAAGGAATGAGCTGGCCGAATTCGTACCGTGCTTGGCTCACTCCCTAAATCTTGTAGGTGTTCATTCTGCCTCATCATGCCAGGAAGCTATTAACCTATTTGGACTGATTCAAAAAGTATATTGCTTTTTTGTTGGCTCCACTACTAGGTGGGACATTATGAAAAAATACGTTAAAACAAATTTAAAAGGAAGTAGTCAGACGAGATGGTCGGCGAAACATGTTGCTGTGAATGGCCTATTAAATAATTTGCCAGAAATAGCGGAAGCCTTAGAAGAAGTTAAGCAAGCTTCTCATGCTCCAGAAGCTAAGTACGAAGCAGGTCATCTCTTAACTGCTATAAAGAATTTTAAATTTATTCTTAATTTAACTATTTGGGCGAATATTCTCCGCGAAATCAATCGAGTGAATATAGAAATTCAGAAAGAAGATATTATCCTTGCCCGTTCCGTCGCACTAATGGATGGTTTGCTCAAAACTTTGCAAAAAATGAGACAAAATCCAATGGAATATTGGATAAAAGAGGCTGGAGAAGTTGCTGAAAAAAGTGGTGTTGACCCTATATTGCAAAACAAACGAATTCCGAAACGTAAAAAACATTTTGATGAGATGTGTGAAGACGAATTACAAACACTGCAACCTGTTCAACTACTTTCTAATGAAATAATGATGGTATTTGATCGAATCATATCAGAAATTAAAAAGAGGTTTGATTGTGCTACCATGCTGAATTTGAATTTTGCTTTTCTTAATGGTAATAATATTTTGAGAATGTCAATTGAAGAATTGCAAAAGTATGGAGCAGATTTGGCTCGAAAATACGAGCGAGATTTAAGCTCCGTTGAATTCTGCCAGGAACTCTACGTTTTAAAAGAGCAAGCTCCGCTTTTATTTGGTGATATAGAAAAGGCTAACAGTTTCTATCTCTTGCAACAGATCTATGCGCATGATTTGCAGGATGCTTTTCCTAATATTTGTATTGCCCTGCGAATTTACTCTACGCTTCCTACTACATCCGCAAGCTGTGAGCGAAGTTTTAGCAAACTAAAACTAATTAAAAATTATTTGCGGTCTTCTATGAGCCAGGAACGCTTATCAAGTCTTGCAATCTTAGCCATAGAAAGTCAAATTGCCCACGAGTTAAATTATGACAAGGCCATAGATTTATTTGCTGAACAAAAAGCTCGAAGAGTAAAATTGTAATTTTAATTAACAAATGCAATAATATATTTGATTTTTATTTTTATTATACATATTTTTATTTTAAATCCTATCATGTGCTGTGTATAAAATACATATCCTACATGTTCATGTCTATATATCTGTAAATAAATAGACTTAACACAGAAAGAACAGCGATGGATGAATTATTTCCGGAAGGCCTATGTCCAAACGTCAATCAATTAGTGGACATCTGATAGCTGAAATTATAGACGATAAAGGTAAAAATAAAAATAAGTGTGCGAGGGCGGCATTTTTCAGTTTTTGCCCCGCCTAAAAAAAATTGAAGATCCGGGGCTGTATGTAAGGACGCAATATTACATGCTCGACAGGCCTACCGTGTACTTTTTGGAACAAAGTCTTTAAATCAACAGATAAAATGCTTATTATGTAAATAATACACAGTATATCGTATTTAAAGTAAATAAAAATTAATAAATATGACAAAGTTGTTTTTTTTATCTATATAAATGAGCTTCCTTATATTATGGTATGTAAATGTCTAAGACAAGTTTGTTTGATATGCTACCTCATTATTATTCATTTTATATAGGTACGTGGTAGAGCCAACCTGCAGCTGTTTTAAGGTTGTAGCCCGAATGGGTCAGCGTCACCGTTGAAGCAGCCTAATGCTGCTTTGTTTCGTATGATCATTGTGAGAACCGGAGGCCTTTTTTGCTGGAAACGAGGCATTCCATTTTAGTCCTTATGAGTGATAAAGTATCTGCATTTTGATTCATAATCGGGGATGGATGTATATGCCTATGGGCCACAACATCCACTTACAAACAAACGAACACGAAACGAACGAAAAAATAAAAGTTAAAACAAATGAATTCGCACTGGGACGACCCAATCAAATACTTGATATTGTTTTTGAAAACAAAAGGTTTACAGTTTAAACTGTCTCATTCGATAATTTACAGGATAGTATTCCTGTATATTTAAGATTTTTTTTGAGTCCAAAATTCAGTGAGGTCTACATATTAATAAACTACTTTGTTTCAAAATTGAACTCTGCAATTTTCGCAATTAGAAGGATTACGAAGAAAGCTGACGAATGAAGCAACACCTAAATTAGTCCAGTTTGCTTAATAACAGTATAATTTCTTACAGTAAATTTCTGTGGGGATTTGTAGCTGGATTGGGAACAATATTCGTTTTGCTAAGGCAAGTGATACGGGTAATTTATAACTTAGCCTTAGACTTAGCCGAGTCACTACGCGACCTTTTTGAGAAGACTAATATTTAGACAGATCGCACTTGTTTATTTTAGATAACATCATGTACGTTCTGAAAAATATGAATGTACCTATTTAATAAAAAACTGTCTCCCGCCCTGAACTGATTGCGGTGATACGCCTAGAAGTTGTTTAATCTATATTAGGTAACTAAAACACAACGCAATGGCCCCTGGATATAAAAATAAACTTTTTTTTGTATGACTAATGACCACACCAGTCTACTACTATTAAAAAAAAGAAAAAAAGGAGGGCTCTAGCGGCGGAAACCCATGCTACGCAGTGGCGTACGTCAGTAGGTCACATCCACATTCCGTCCGAAAGTGGTCTGATGGTAAGTGGATGTGACCAATCCACACAATCACGTTACATCTATTCTCGATCAATAATTAAAATGTGTTATCCCCCTGAGGGCTAAGTTAGAATGTCTCGTTATCTGTAAATAGGGTCCCCGGTTTTCAACACTTACCATACGAAATACAGCAGCATTAAGCTACTATTTTATGCTGGTAGCTATTAAATTAGCCAGCTATTAACTTGATAAGGAAATTTTATTCTACAATGAGAACAATGGTGTGTAGAAATAACTTTTACTCTAAAAGCAAGTTCTATAGCTACTGATATTATTTTATTAAAAAGAAATTTTTAACCTTTTTTAATAGAAATCTGTTGCAATTGTCCATGACTTGTCACTTCAATGTAATACGAACATGTATGGAAATTAGTGTGTTTCATTTATATACATACTACATTATTTATTTATTTTTACGTAAAGAATTTAAGAATGAAAATATTTAAATTATAATATTTCTAGAGAATTTTACACATTTAAAAGAACTATGTGAAATTGTGTGGAAAGATGTGTGGGTGTTTGTGTTTCTAAAAATAGAGACAACGCCCTTTTGAAGAAATACAGACGGGCTTTCCTTTTCTGCTTCAACTGTAATAACAGCCTGCTTTCAAGTGTACGTAGGCGGTCCCATAATGAATTGGCCTAATTATGAACCAATGAAGGAAATGAAACGAAACCAATTTTATTTTTCAATATAATCACCATGAATACAAACACACTTCTGACATCTGTGAATAAACATCTCTAAACCTTTATAAAAATAATCACATTTTTTATCCTCAAAATGACTGAAGACGGCCGCCTGCAACTCTTCATCGCTTGAAAATTTTCTTCCTCTTAAGTCCCGCTTTAAATTTGGAAATAAATAATAGTCGGACGGGGCTACGTCTGGACTGTAAGGTGGATGTTGAACTTCTGTGAACCCGCATTGACGAACTGCATCCTTCGAAACACCAGCGGTATGAACAGGGGCGTTGTCATGGAGCAACAGGACACCTTTAGACAGCTTGCCTCTTCGTTTTTCCTTTATCTTGTCTCGTAATTTATATATTAAAGAAGCATAATATTCGCCGTTCACGACTGTATTACGTTCTTTAAAATCCACCATCAAAATGCCTTGAAAATCCCAAAATATTGTGCACATCAGTTTTTTAGTCGATTGTCGCACCTTTGCCTTTCTAGGGGGCTTTTCACCCTTATAACGCCATTCCATTGACTCGCGCTTGCTTTGTGGATCATAATACAAGATCATAGTTTCATCACCAGTCACTAGCCGCTCGATCACAGTCTTTGGATTTTCGCCACAAAGATCCAAAAACTCCGAAGCGCAGCGCACTCTTTCCTGTCTCTGTACCGCTGAAAAAAGTTTCGGTACCCATCTTGCACTCACTTTTTTCATGTGAAGATGTTCATGGATCGCGCGATGAACGGTACTTTTAGAGAGCCCAAGCCTTGCTGCTTCTCTAATCTTCAAACGGCGGTCACTCAGAACCTCCTCTTCGATAAGAGCGATCGTTTCGGGAGTGAGCACTTCTACAGGTCGACCGTCGTGGCCAAAGTCTTCGACGGTTTCTCTCCCGAGGCGAAACTCTTTCACCCAATTTTTCACTGTGCTATAGGAGGGGGCAGACTCCTTATACACGCCATCCAATCGTTCTTTTATTTGGGCAGGGAATAAACCTTCTTTAAACAGAAACTTTATGACACTTCGATACTCAGTTTTCAACATTTTGAAAAAATACGCGACTCTCGTTATTCAAATGCCTGTTAAACTAAGACTAAGCATTTCATGTCGATGCATGTTTCTTATATTAAGTGCACGATAAACGTACTATTTAATGCAACACAACATGTAGCGACATGTCGCGTTGAACTATATCAGGCCAGTTCATTATGGGACCGCCTGGTAGGTACGTACGTGCATACGAATCGTTTAGTGAGTAAAGATTTCCAGCTTTCTAAACAGATGGTTTTCAAAAGGATTTTAATGTTATAAATCACGGCGCTGGTTTGGCGTGCGGGGCGTATATTTCATGCTTCCATCCATTCCATACTCTTAAAAACGGGTGTATGCCTTTACCCAAAATAAGGACATATCTTGGTTGTTTCTGTACTTTTCATCATAGCCTCTTTCATCATACACAAGAACACATCGATAAATTTTAGAGGGAACTGCGAAGATGACATTATGTCTGTCTGCATCAGATAAAAGTTGGGTGGTTAGGTGTACCACTGATAGAATCTAAAATCACAATACTTTACCAAAGTGCGCCTTCCCTAAATTTCCTTAGGATTTAACGCAGGTGCAATCACTGACTGACAGACGCGAGACGAGGTCGCAACTCAACTAGACTCGCAAGCGTGGTTCATAAACACTGTTTGCCTACTTTGCTATGTGTCTTCCTTTAAAGTCTCTTTACGGATGCTGGTGCGACAGTCGATCTACAGTAGTGCTAAAATGTTTGATCGGTGTAATGCCGCAACTGCCGTACTGCCCAAATGCGCATTGACGAACTGCACAAGCCTTCGAAATAATTGTTTTTCTTATACATAAGAATATTTACTTACCGGATATCTTTCCATGAGTTCCGTAAGGAACGATAGTGGGAATAAAACCAGAAGTTAGCATTGCATTCTTTGGATAACAAGATAAAATAAAAACTGCAGTAGCTATCCCACACGCGGGAACTTATAGCAAATAGAGTCAATGGGGGATGCCTATGTTCAGCAGTGGACTTAGATATGAGGTAATGAATTAACGAATGTATTCTTTCGTTCAATAACTACATTAGTTATTGGAAGTTCAGTCCAGAAATTCTTAGTAGCAGCCAAGAATTCAGCGTCCCCCCCCCGTGCCTAGGAAAGCGCGTAAAACCGTTGGTCCTGCGGCTGATCTCTCTCAGAATGTGTCGCATTACCGTTCCATCGGACTATAAAAGTGAGGGAATAGAGAGCACCTGTGCTTGCGTATACACTTAGGCATTATAATCCTGTCCTGCGCACATGGCTTGTCTCCTCTGAGACAGGTCAGTGAGACCAAAATTCAGTCTGGAGAACATTATATTACCAACGTTACCACAAACGACAACAAAACGTATTGGTAGATGACTTACGGATTTGAAAAGTGGTCTTTCAATGCCTGTTGTACGAAGAATATTCACGACGATATAAAGAGTCTCCGAGACTGGTCTTTGTACCGCCACAGACTACTTAAGTTCGGGGTGGTAGCGGTGGAGTAAGTAAACGGGTTAATAGGCTTAACCAGTTCATGGAACCGAAAACCGCTGGAGGTAAATGGACCTTGCGTGAAAATCTCGTGCTTTAGATAGCACGAATCGAAGGACTGTAGATCATACTTTGCGGTATTTTGTGAGATTCCTAGGTTCAGCATTATCCTTGTGATGGGTTGAAGGGAAGGTGTTTAAGATCATAAACACGGACTCTTAAAATGCTTGCGATTGTCTCGGCTCAAGAAGAATGTGTGGGTGACAGAGGAGATAATGATAAATCACGCCATTGACAAAAGTTTTTACAGTCTAAATGACATAATTAATTATAATTTAGATTTTAAATTGAGACTTTAATCACATACATTATATAACATTCAGATATTGATAAAATGGGTCAACATTGTTTATAACAATAGAACCGTCTAGAATTCTCTGCTTTAATATGTAATATTGAAAGAAGCTATTTTACTTTTATAAGGTGGTGTGCACACGTTGGCATCGTACCGGTATTTAATGAGTACCAGACACCAACACCTGTACGCTTCGTGAACGGAGCCATTGACGTCATAGGGTTGGCGCATGCGTGGTGAATAACGTCGCCATCACGAGAGGGTGGTATTAATGAACAGAACGCGGCACGCTCGTTTGGTGGGCGGACGTTTGCGGCATTCCTGAAACTTTGAACTAGTTTGGCGCGGGAAACCACTGACTGGTAAGTAAGAACGTAATAGTTGCTATAAAAACTCACAATGAATGAACAAAGTGACAAAGAATAATTAAAATTTAGTCATATAATTTTGGTAAAAATCTTTCTATAATAAGTATTACGGACTTCATTTTGCAATTTTAGATATCACAACCCATTTTCTCTGGTGCGTACATCGCATATTTTATTATATATACATACATCCATACTTATGAATGACATTGAAGTGTATGTGTGTAATATCGATATAATTGGCTTCTATTAGGCTTATTAGCATACTATTAAAACATGAATAATTATTTATAATATTTTTGTCTGTGTGTTTGTCTCTAGGGTGTAATCTTGAGAATATCACAGCCGATTATTTCGAAACTTTATAAACAGATAGAGCGCAATGTAAGGAGCGATTTAGGCTATACTTTATATAAAACTATGCAAGCTTTTTTTATGAAATTGAAAAACCGATAAAATTAATGGTATCTGATGATAATCTTATAAACTATAAGACATATACAATACAAGTTCCGTTTTCAGTTTCAAACCAAATTTTTTGGTTTATACTTTTACATAAAAAAAAACCTTTACACTTTATCTCTTAAAGTTTTGATGCAAAATCTATTTTTATTTATTTTTACTTCACTATTTTACTACAAAACCAAACGTAAAAAGATCTCATCACGGTCTTGTTAAACCAAACGCTTTAACGAGAGCGTGATGAGAACCTTTTACGTGAATTTAATTACTCTTCAATTTATATTTTAACTATTTTTCCCTTTTTCCCATAATTATCGAAATAATAGCAAAAGATTGATTTTTAACTATTTTTTAACATAAACTGCTTACCAAAAAAACCACTGTTATAATAATCTGCAAGTGATCCACGCGGACGAAGTCGAGTTTATTTACTATTTAGCTGGATGCCGTTAAATTATTTATGATTTTACTTTTAAAAGCATTACTTGTTTTTTATGTTCTTTATATTCGCTAACAATAAAAGTTTATTATTACTTATTAACTAACTAAAAATACTCTACGTAGTGAAACCATGGTGCAGCTATATTACGGACGTAGCACGGATTCATTCGTGATGCACCTATAATATAGCTTCGGACCAGTAGGCTCGACCGGACTTACAGAACACTCTTTTTACTGGAAACGAGGCATTTCATTTGAGCCCAGCGGGATGACAACGTATTCTGCATTTTGATGTTTATAGGCCACAGCATCCACTTACCATCAGGTTCTGTTGTCATTCTTAATTCTTATTCCATAAACAAATACTGGTGTAAGCTAGCAGCTTAATGCTGCTGTATTTCGTATGGTTAGTGTAGTGATCCGGAGACTCTTTTTACTGGAAATGACGCGATCCATCATAGTCCAATGGGCGACAGGCTTCTACATTTTGATTCTTAATCGAGAATATGTGATGTGATGGTCTCCGTGGACAAGTTCATTCACTTACATTCAGATAATAGTGGCGTAGCATGGGTTTCTGCTGCACAGGGTCGCTAGATCCAAAACAGCCGTCCTTATTCTTAATTTGCAATACTTTGAAAAATATAGGTTCCATGACGGAACACTAGAATGCTCGTTGACATCATTCGTGGATTTATTTCTTTTTCTTTTTGAGTGTATGTCCATTTTGTTTTGTTGTGTATGTATGTATATTTAAGCGATATCTTCGTAGATAGTGAACCGATTTTCATAATTTTTTTTTCAATAGGCTTTATCTCAAGGGAGGTCCCATTAAATTTAAAAGAAAAAATTCCCCCCCCCCTAGGGTGGCAAACAGGGGAAAAAGTTTAATAATAGACTACGGTTTAAGGAATTTCGTACGATATCTTCGCAGGTAAAGAATCGATTTTAATGATTTTTTTTAAATAGGTCGTATTTCAAGAGTGGCCCCTTATAAATTTGAAGAAAAATTTCCACCCCTGAGGGTTGCAAATATAATAAATAGCTTCTTTTTTAGCAATTTGAAATCGGTTTTAACTTTTTGTTAAACATTATGATTGTTGCCTTTACCTTTCTTGGGCGTATGAACTCTCGAGATCATCATGTCATGTGTAATTTTAGGGGATGATGATGATGAGGAAGAAGATATACATGTGGTACTTATATTTATATATATTTTTTGACTGCTTCGTTGGTTTAGTGGTTGTAGTAGTGAGATTGTTGATCATTAGGTTCTGGGTTCGAATCAATATAAAAATGTGTAGGTAAGCTCAGAGGATAATCACCCATTTTAAATAACATTAAACATATGCGCCTAATACCCATTGACTTATATATTACTAGCGTAAGGACCGGGCCGACCGAACAACAAAATCGGACCAGTGCGTTGGCCCTAAAATTACAGTTTACGACAGTGGTGCGCGCGCATGACAGATTTGCCTGTCACAAATATGTCTAATTGCGTGGTAAAAGAATGCAAAAATTACAATACAAAGATATAAAAACATGGGATATCGTATCATCGCTAAATAACCTTATATTAATTTTGTTACAATTTAAGTATTATATAAACTCATTTTTAAAGTTTTATTTTACAGTTAGCTTAGTTACGTTACCAAGATTAGGCCAGGGTTGGATTCAAACCCTCAAAAATATTGTACATGGAAAATAAAATTATACTATTTTAATATATATATATATATATATATATATATATATATATATACAGGATGTTAGTGTAAACACCGTTGTCCTCCTTGAAACCAGTGGTTTGGTTTGACTTGTAGAACGTAAATTCAATGAAAAATAACACCATTTTTTTAGTAAAATCTCAATTTTTCCTTAATTCCTCAATTTTTCCCTGTCCTAAGTCAGGATGAAAGTACGAAGGAAAAGTTACATCATGGGTTATGTGTACCTATTGTGTTTTTATGTTGAATGTTGTGTAGGTAGCTAGCGCGGGCGGTGATCTTTACAGTGATTACGTCACTCAGGCGCATAGGGTATCCATGCATTTACGGACGGTTTCGGACAGAACCTTTTTAAATTTTATGAAAGAAGATAGCGTTCTTTTTTAAATTCATTGAATTTACGTTCCATAAGTGAAATCAAAACAATGGTTTCAAGGACAACGGTGTTTACACCAACACCCTGTATATATACATATATATATATATATATATATATATATATATATATATATATATATATATATATATATATATATATATATATATATATATATATATATATATATATATATATATATATATATATATATATAACATTTGACGTTTCATGTTTCTTTTTATTCCATGTGTTTTTGACAGTTTTATTTTTATTTCTGTTTAATTTTTGTCTAAAGAACTTATTGTAAGTTTAATTTTGAAATATGGTACCCAGTATATTTTATATTCAATAAGGGTAAAACGAAAAGAGTACAAAAGAAACCATATCTGCTTAATTGAATCTGAAAATCTGATTCATAAAATATTTTGAAATTCTGTTTTCAAACCGATTGCTTCTGGAACATAGAGCTTTTATCGTGGTAGCACCCCATTATAGTTGTATCAAGGAAGCAACATGAATGCGTCGATCGAGCATCGATTGACCAGAAAGGGAGCTAATTCTATTTTTTTTTAAACGCGGTACTCATATACAATACAGAAATTCTCGATATCGTAAGGTTAATATTAAAATGTAAAAGGACCCAATAATAATACAAGTTGACCTTTAGGTAAAATTATGGTATTTTTGCTTAGTGTTATTACGATACTTTGTACTACAAACTATGAAATAATGGTACAATTAGGATAATTGTACTACGAAATCTGACCCTGGTTACGTCGTGTTTTGACACGACGTTTGTATTATGACAGATACGCTACTTTTTTTTGTATGAAAAAGTTTTGAGTAAAATATTTAGATGGACCTATCCTTCTTTTTGAAATCATTGAAAATACCGAGTTCGTTTCCCACCGACACTGATGATTTTTTTATAAATATCAAAAGATCTAATAAATAGGTACGAATACCGATGTCATGACACTTTAATTTACAGATTTATGCTTCGGGTTGTATGTAGTCAAATGCATTGAGTTATACAACACTAGAGGAGCAAACCACATTACCGCGCGTCGAAAAAAGTGTAACCACTATCCAAACGCGACGACGTAGCTTTGAAACTAATAACAATTTTAAGTAAACATATATCTATCTCACTTACACAAAGTGCGAAAACAATATCGTCGCCGTAAGATTAGATAAAGATAGACACACAAGCATGCAATGGCGGGTTGGTGTGGCTTACTATATGAAATTTTACCTAAAATACGCATTAAAATGAGTTTTTATAAGCTGCAGTTAATTGTTTTTATATTAAAAAAGTATATTTTATTTTAAAATCTTTATTACGTCCCCTTAGAAAAAAAGGGATAAAAAGCTTATCAGATGAATAGAAGTAAACATAATGATGAAATAAAACGTATTTTATGGTTCTAATAAATCAGACAATATAAAATAGGTATCTAATAAAATATAATTAATATAAAATTTATATGAAATTATAAATAATATAAAATTATTAATATATAATAGGTAATAAAATATATTTAATAGATAATTCGTAAATAAACTAAAATAAGAATAATTAATTATTTTGTATGAAAGTTAAAACCTAGATTTTATTATAATTTCCAAAATATTTAAAATCAGAGGTAACAAATTAACTTACTCCGTTAATTATATAGTCTCCCATTAATGTAGGATAATCACAAATGCGGAAAAGTGGCAACATTGAACCTAAATGGCAATATTCGATAATTTTGTTTAATTATTTGAGGTTTTTTACATTTACCTCGATAATTTTATTTAATTATTTGAGGTTTTTTAATTTTATTTAATTATTTGAGGTTTTTTACATTAGTATATGAAAACAAGAACTAAAAATTATGTGTTGAAAGTGATGCTGCTTGATTTATTACGTTGTTGTAACCTTGCAATAATAAATATTATATTACATATAATAATAAAAATAAATAGCATTCTTTCACTACACATTTTGGCCATTTTTGTCGCGGCTCAACTCTGTCGGCGTCACATTGAACAATGAACTCACGTTAGCTAGGCATATGGCTGTGGCCATATGTGCAGTGGCAACGCTTTGGCGCGGTTATTACTGATCTAGGGTTACATAAATCAATGGTCAAATGCCTTAAAATCGTAAAAAAGACATTTGGTATTAAGAAAACTCGCTCAGAACTGTAATATATTATGTGTAAAGGATAAGTTTAGTAACTCTCTCTATCTGCTTGCATTCGTGGTTCCCGTGTCATGAAGTCGTAAAGCCATCTATTTGATAGCCAGTTATTTTGACGGCTTTGTTGATAGAATGGCTAGGCATTTAGTTAAACGCTAGAATTCAACTAAATGTTCATTCCTTTAATCAAATAACGATGATACACATGACACGAATATAATGTTTGGACCTCTCGATTTGTGCTGGCTTAAAAATGGGGTCACTTCAATTAAATATTTTTGGAATATCTTGTAATATTTTTGACTAATTCGTATACCTTTTTTTTCTTTTTTTTATAGTATAGGCTGACAAGCGAGTACACAGTCCACCTGATGGTAAGTGGTTGCTGCGGCCCATAGACACCTAAATCTATCCTCGATTACAAATAAAAATGCAGATGCGTTGTCACCAGTGAGGACTAAGACGGAATGCCTCGTTTCCAGTAAAAAGGGTCGCCGGTTCTCTACACTCACCATACGAAACACAGCAGCATTAAGCAGGATTAAGTATTCTGTGAAAGCGTGGTCCTTCCCCGGTCGAGCCGACCCATTCGTGCTACAACTATAATTTGAATCATAGCAAAATTTCAAAAATCCCCTATATTTCTAGAAAATAACTTCTTGTTCATCTAAAATAACAGCTGTAGCCTAGTTATTTTTAACAATTATGGGCCTTTGTACTTGCTTACTGGCTTACTGTCCTTTCGACTTATGACATCTTAAGAAAACTCTTTTTACTAAGTAACAATAGATAGAGATAGATAAAGATATAATGAATAGTTAAATTGAGTTTAAGCATTAATTATAATTAATTAATAAAGCCGTTTTTGTTTAGATATTTAATAAACATAAAACTACAATTTTACTCTAAATTGTGCATAATTTTTATAAGTATAAGTACAGTATGTGAAGTATATTAAGTTATTATAGTACATCTTACAATAAAAAAAATACGTACAGTTTTATAAGTATTGGCAGCAGTTAACTTAATATGATGTTCTTTGTTAAGATAAACGAAAATGCACAGAGTAAGTCTCTCAGATATGCATAATACTCTCACGTAACATATTATTTAAAGCCATTGGGCCTCTATACTGCATTAATCTACTCTATGTACACAGTTTCAGGTTCTTTATCTAATAATGTTATAAGGTTTCAGGTCAATTTTCGAAATCTGTCAGTGATCATTACAAGTTCACTACCTCTAGATTTTGCATTTATTTAGACTTAGAATAAGTGATACAATGTAGTAGTAATGAATCAAAAATATACATCGATTTAATATTACCAAGTAGAAAAAATGGAAAGAAGATAGCAATGCAAGAAATGATTTTGCCAATAAAATATTTCGCTGAGAAGATTTGCAAGATACTCCTTGAAATATGTTCATGGGTAAAATATACGCTTTATAAATTCCTTTGGTCTGAAAAGAAAAAAGAAGACGATGTGTATTATAAGAGGGAAATTATATCTGACTCGGCACTAATGGGAAATTACAGCGTAAAATCTTCTTGAAATATGAAACACAAATTATTTCATAGCTATCACAATATAAGTATCACAAAGGCCTACCTTTGTTATGTACTTCGCTCGACCCTTAGTTTGGCCCCTTATTTATGAACGAAGCTATAACGTTGCGTTCTAAAAAGCAAAAGCGGGCAGTTGACAAAAAATGTTAAATAGAAGCCTTTTTCTACATATATTAATTTTGTTGTCGAATCCATTTTTACGTACTTAAAATATGTAAGAAGTAATTTTTAATTCAATAAAAAATAATTACGAATATCAGCTTAAAATAGTAGCTTAATGCTGCTGTGTTTCGTATGGTGAGTATAGAGAACCGGAGATCCTTTTTACTGGAAATGAGGCATTCCACCTTAGTCTTCACGGGTGAAAACGCGTCTGCATTTTGATCCGTAATCGAGGATACATGTAGGTGTCTATGGGCCACAGCAACCATTTACCATCAGGTGGACTGTGTGCTCGTTTGTCACCCTATACTATGAAAAAAAAATGAGACTGGCTGTTTCGTTCACGGCAGCTTAATAGAGGTTAGCCATCTGCGCAGGAAAAGATTATATTGCACGAGTTTATGCTCTAGCACAGGTGCACTCTTTATTTCTTCAATCTGATAGTCCGATTGGACGGCAATCCAACATGACCGGAGAGACATCAGGTGTTACGTACGTTATGGATTTACTTATTTTTAGCCACTACCATATTCGCCATGTTTGACAGGCGGGTCAACTACTGCAGTTTAAAAAAATTGCTATAAGAAAATCACCCGGTTTGTTACCTCTGCCACCTCTTCCGTTACTATGCGGTCGGGTCAAGTGTGACGGAATCGTCAAAATTAGAATCAGAAATAGAGTAAGTGTATATGGTTGCAGTACCCGACATCTTGTACTAGGCACCAAGACTATGAGCTAATTATGGAATTTCCTTTAAGCGCCTCTTCCACTCACGAGGCGATTAGGGTTATGGGAATTTACTTAGTAGCAACAGTAACCTTACTTGCTTTTTGTTTCTTTTTTGCTTTTGTTTGGTCCATCAGTTATGATGGTAGTTTATAAAGACAGACTCGAAAAGTTACTGACCTGTATGATACGACTGGACTGGATGTTGTCAATGTTATTTGATAAAGAGCCCTCTTACATTTCGGCGTTACGCAAATTTAGGTATTTACGCCTAGCGACATTTTATTTTATACCTTTTCAATCGCTCGCACTACGGTTCTGTGAGTATAGCGACTAAACGACCTTAATCTTTCATTATACAAGTTTTCTTAGGATGGGGTTCAGTGAATGGAAAATTTTTGGAGTGTAATTTTTATGTTATCTAATTAATTTATTATAATCTATTTGATGTATTTTTCATTATTTATGAGCCTTAATTTTGAAATAAGTACACATAAATATTTTAATTGTTTCACAGTAATCGATTGTTAGCCCATGTTGGTTAATAATCGATTATATCTACTAACGGTAGCATAGTGGTGTATATAAATTGAAAGTATGGTTGCAACCTGTTTTAATAAATAAAATAACCAACTCTAACTTATGTTTTTTAATCGATACTTACAGACAATTACCATTTTTTATTATAAAAATATTTTCCGCAACGGCATTGACCGAGCTTATCTCGCGTCAATAATTTCAGGCAGTACACACTTTTTATAAAACGCTTGTAACTTGGCTAACATATTCAAAATCCAAAACTTGTCTTCTTTGTAGATTTTTAGTACTTTTACTGCATAATCTAGGCTAGTCCATATGGAAAGCATACAGACATTTTTATTCTCCATTATTTATTTCTCCAAAGATAGGATATTTCTTTTTTTACGTTAAGTGACACATTGATACTTGTATTTATTTTTACCTATTCGGACCGGTAAGAAAGCTCAGCTACAATCAAAAAAACTATAATGAGTTAACTATCTGGTATGATAATTTTAAAACTTTAGGTATATTAATTGTAATATACTGTACTAAAGTAAATATTCCCACCCAGGACAAATGTTTGTGTGATGAGCACGATCATTTGTTCTGTGTCTGGGTGTAATTTATCTATAATATTTATGTATTTAGAAATATATAAGTATGTTTATCAGTTGTCTAGTACCCATAACACAAGCTCTGCTTAGCTTGGGACTAGATGGCGTTGTGTGTGATAATTGTGGGATATTATTATTATTATTATTATTAAATATATTTCCAAGGATAAAAATTGCGGCCGTAGTTGACGATGCTATGGCACAAAAATTCTGCGCCATGGCTAGGGTTGCCAGGTCTTAAGACCGAAAAGCCGGATGGACCAACGAACTTAGCCGGACATTTTGGTAAAAAGACCGGAATCCCTTAATTTTTTAGTCTAAGTATAACATGACAATTATTTTTAAAGTGAAACAATGCTTTTTATTATTTACCATAAAATATTCTCAAATTCTAATGAAATAACAATAAAATTGAATAAATCAGTCATAAATCAATTAATATTAATTAAAATATTAATTTAAATAATTGCAATATTATGTATGTAAGTACGATAAAAAGACAATTTATTTTTGTATGGAGAATGGGCTCACCATAAATTGTAGCGTAACTTAATGTAATGCATGTTGATTTATTACTTGTATCTCTAGATTACACTAGTGATATAAGTTTTACCGCATCTAACGGGAATACTGAGAAATTAACTATTAAATGACATCTCATTATAACATAAAACTTATATGTGCGACTGTCTAGTAATTTTATCGATATTCTATGTTAAAATAGTGCAGGGTTAATAATAAAAAGTATAAAAAAGTTGTAGGTTCTTCAAAATACTAAATACTAGGTGGATTCTCCGGAACTACTAAAATAATGTTTTTAGTGGTTCCGGAGAAGAGTTCCGGAGAAGAGAACAGTTCACGAATAAACAGACTGCGGAGATTTATATGTAGCTATTGATTCTTAATTGTATTATTTATCATAATACCGGTTAGATTTCCATAAAATCTTTAGCCAGTTCACTACGGTTTAAATTGGTATCTTTTTTATAAGTTAAGTTACGTTAAAATATCTAGTTGGTCCAAAAACGATTGTCTCCTTAAAAAAGTCTAACAAAAGCCAGACAGGCCGGACACCGTCAATTTAGCCGGACACGCAACCAAAAAGTCTGACTGTGTCTGCTTTATCCGGACGCCTGGCAACGCTAGCCACGACCTTCGACGCCCACTACAATACTATCGAAACGGGATGGAGTGGGCGAAATAAATTAATACAGGTCCGACCTCGACGAGCGCTCGCGATCTATTGAACGCAAAGGGCCGGCGCAGTGAAATATATGGTACTTTTATTTAGTTAATTAAAAATTATAGTAACTATTTAAAAAGTAAAAATCATAGTAGAATTTAAGCAAATGTTGATGATTATTTTGTTATAAATTTTACGTCAAAATGATGTAGACCTTTGGAGATATTAGGGTTTGTATCGAAGCTTTTTCGGTAGATGATTGAATTATGTCGATTTTTTTTCTCTTAAGTGAAAGCCATATAACGAAAATGTATTTAATAATTATTAAAGTATAGGATATTTGTGATTTAAAAATATTTTTTTCGATGGTCGATATTCAATAGAATCTACAAATTAGAGCTTCCAAATCATGTCTCTCAGAGTTTTGGCCTGAACATGCATATTGAGAATGATTATTATTAAATAAATAAATAAGTTATCTAAAATTTGCCTTGAGCTTATTGCAGTAGAGAAAACGAACTATTTTTTACCAAGTAATTATTTTTTCAAGCAACGTACGGAAGACATATAATTTCAACGAGGAAACCTTGTAATTACGCGTATTTTTTTGTAATACTCCTCTCAACGCCATTTTGGCGCTGTGGGCAGATGCGAGTGTCTATGGAACTATTTGTCTGTATTTTATTTGTCGCTTTGAATCTCTAACAAATCAAAAAACAAAATATACAAATATCAAATCAAGAATATTTTTAAGATTATAATAAAATATAATAAATATAACTGAGATAAGTATGTATGTAACAAAAATACATATTAATGTATAACAAAAGAGCGCCATTATCGCCAACAAACTGTTGCACAGTTTGGCGATGTTTATTATTATTTTAAATGCGTGTACTTTATATTAATAAAGGTAAAAAAAAACAAATTTCTGATTACGCTATCCTATACTATTAAACGAGCAATTCTTGTATATATATATATATATATATATATATATATATATATATATATATATATATATATATATATATATAATCGGGATCTCTGAAACGGCTCCAACGATTTTCATAAAATTTAGTGTCCAGGGAGTTTCGGGGATAATGAATCGATCCGTGTTTTTAGGCAATGAAAAACTGCTACAATATCGTTAAAATAAGAAGGTAAATTTTGACAGATTGTCAATAGTTATAAATAGCTTAATGGGTATAATGGGCGGTCACAGAATCGTAAAACCCCGGTTCGAGCCTAGACCGACCAACTATTTTTAATTTTTTTTCAAGTTCCTTTCTTTTTTGAGAAAATCTATTTTTTCGAGCCCTCTTTTTAGTATTTTTTAAAAACACGAAAATTTAAATTAAACTAATTGCAAACATGATTTTTTATTCAAATAACCAGTTCAGTTTTTTTCTATTATGTCGCTAAGATCAAAAAATATTATTCATATTTCATCAGTATGTAATTTGTATCTAAATATAATTTCCAAAACACACGAACTAAAAAAAACGAGCGAAAAATACCGAGCAAAGCTCGGTCAACCGGGTACTTCATGCTTAATACGTCATTTCTCACCAATTTCGCTTAAAAACAAATAACTAAATACACATACACGCAAAATACGCGCATAGACGTGGAGTTGCGGAAAACAGCCCGTCGCAAACTAAACTAAACTACACATACCTGTGAAATGATGTAATAAATACACATATTCTCATGTTTGGAAACTCGAACTTGCACAGATGAGCTTAAAAACTCACTAACAGTCATTTGCAATATACGTTAACATTAGTTCTCGGGACACTCGCGGGTGACGTCTCAAGTTAGCATTTTGCTGGCATTTGTATGGGACAGCCAGTCCAGTGTGGACTGCTATATATATATATATATATATATATATATATATATATATATATATGTATAGGTCAGTGGGAAAGTAAATATTATTGTGTCATTATAAGATGTTTTTGATAGAGAGTTTTAACGAAACAAAAATGACTTTAAAAAAATCCGATTAGAAAATGTCGTTAAAAGGTTAAGAGTTCATTATAGATTGCGGACTTTCGTTAGATTGAATACCGACGCCGGATTTTAATCTACGTGGAGATGAAAGGACACCAATCAATGTTTAGCGAGCCACGTCGTTTAAGATTGCCTGCGTGATGGCAAACGACATGGGCGAATTAATATTGTTTTATATTCTATACGATGTCTTGTATTATGATCACGTCGTGTAGGCTATAGCTGTAAGCTTATGGGATAGCAATGAATGCTTTTGAAAAGACATACGAGTATAAGGTACTTAAAAATGAAATGTTTTCAACCTCCGATTAAGCTCAGATTATAGCATAATATATTTTGCTTTGTTATTTGAGTACGAGTATGTATCGAATTGAGAAAAGTTTTTCAGAAATTTTATTTGTTTTTAATCTATTGTACCTTTGTGAGAATGGTATACGTCTCACTGCTAGGCACAGGCCTTCCCTCATTTCTGAGAGGGTTTTAGGGCAAGGAAATGTCAGCCACGCTGATCCAATTCGTGATGGTGAACTTCACATGTCTTCGAAATATTTTTTTCTCATTTCTTAGACATGCAGGTTTTGTCACGAGGTTTTCCTTCACCTTCGAGAAGGTAGTATATCAGCACTTAAAATTGCAATTTACAATTTTATTGGTGTCGGCGGGTATCGAACCCGGGCGCTCGCATACTGTGAAATTTACAACGAACACTTAGCCCCTGAGCTACCACGGCACGGCTTTTTTTTCAGCATTTTATATACTGTCAATATCCTAAGGCTAATGGTAGGTACGCTGAGTTGTTTTGTGAGTTTTGCGTTGGCGGTAAAATGCCCATTAACGATGTAAATGAAACCCGCGAGTTTTTTTTTTACAAAATGAAAAGAAAAAACTCGTTAAAATGTAAATCGCGTAACCAACTCAGCGCACGTTTAATTTGTATGCCGAAACTAAGTAAATATTTCCTTAACAGTTGTTACGTTTGATATAAAAATTTCTAAAGATTTTACTTAAAGACAAGGATTTTACAAGATTTTTGACGAAACTGCAGATTTAAGATTTATTTTCATGTCATATTTTCGAAATGTTATTTGAAAAATTTGTTACTTGAATGAAAGATGTTCTTCCTTAACTGAAATTAAATTTAATATTACAAATGGTGATTCGACTACCTACATAACAAACTAGCAAATAAATGTCACGTTTTCCTATGGACAGTGGTTCTCGTCTAAAATTAACGGATAATAATAGGTCTTAACCATAGATTTAGTACATACTTCTCAGATGAAGTAAAAAGGGCCCAATTCCCCCTCCCACTTAACATCGTAGCGGAATCAAATAAAAACTACACCAAGAGGGTACCCTCACTCCTGGTAACGGAGAAACCCTCGCTGAGCATCCACGACCAAGCTACTTTACTTTTCCTGAGCGTGGGTGCTTAGGCTGCTCCGTGTATTCTGGGGGAGAAGGGGGGGGGAATCCTGGTTGCGACGAAAACTACTAGGGGTAGGCGGAGCAATAAGACCAAGGCAACCCCTGTCATGCTATCCGTGAATTTTTGCAACATCAGGACACTTCATTTCAATCTTAATGCTGTCCACTACCACCCGGAGACGGTGAAGGCGGCTTTGCTCTTTTTAACCTAAACTCAGGTGTCCTCTCCAGCTGATACTTCATACCTCTTCTACCCGAGGTACAAATTAGAACACACCTTTGTGCCCCCGGCTGGAATTTGTTCTATTTTGCGTTTACTAAAATATACTTTTTTTCATTTAGTAAAGTATATTTTTAATTCCATGGAAATTTATTTTTTATTCCAACTAGTTTTTTTTTTAGTATTAAGTTATTTTTTTATAATAAACATGTTTTAAATTACATATCTTGTATATTTTATCGATGCTTACATGCTTACTGGACAATCAATCAAGAAGACTTTTAAATGAAATATAGACACCAGACAGCTATACTTTCGCATTTGCATCGCATATTACTCTCATAGTTATAGTATTGTATCTCGATTTTCAGGGACTTTGAAAAAAAAGTGGCAACACTTCTCTGACTCACACATAGCTATAAAATTGTTTACAGTTTCTTGTTCTAGGTGCGATATCTACCTTTTTTTACTTCATCTGAGATTTACTTACGTTAGATTGGCAATGTAAAAGAGAAAGAGCACAGCATATCTTCCGTTAGAATGAGATAGAATGGCTAGGCCATACACGTACACGTAGTAGGATTTTCTGTCTACGCACGTACGTGCTATAGACCTATATCGGACTGACGTCAAACGTTAACGAAACGAATCCCGCTTATTTTCGCGTATTTTTTACTTTTAAGTATTAGTAAGTTTTTAAAAGGTGCGATTAAATATGGTGACGTGTGCAGCTGTACCCGAATGCAGTACATCGAGAAAAGAAAATCCACAAAATTAAACACTTTACACGAAAGTACAATTAACATGTTTAGCACTCTAAACGCGATACGTAAATTCCCGCTAATTCTGGTTTAATTTTATAGAGATTGACACTATCGATGTTATCGCGTAGACAGAGTTTATCATATCGATAATGTGTTTATAACAGGCAAAGGCATATCTTTGGATGTAGTCTCTTCTAACTTTGTAATTTTTTAATTTTCAATATTTTATTTTAGGCATTACAACACATTAGTTTACATTAAAATACTTTAGTGAGATAAATTAAACTCTGTAAGATGAAAATGGAAAATGTTTCAGATTTCCAAAAAATATTGAGATAAAACAAAAATGGTTAAAATGATATATAGAGAAAACTGGGTTATCAAATAATATACAATGATGTGTAGCAAGCACTTTGAACAAAAATGTTTTTCTAATAGAAGTGCTCAAAGAGTAAAGTTGTGTTCTCGTTCAATACCCACATTATTTATTCCGGTGCGTAGTCTGTTAATTATGTATTTTACTGTACATATATTAATTTCGTTTCATTGCCTTTCTTAGGAATTAAGTCAAATCTTTATATATTTATCTTAATCATAATCTTTGGGAATAAGAGATCAACAATCACAAGGTTTTTCTAACTAAAACAAAAAATTAGGCTTAAACAAAACTAAACTCAAATTTCTAAAGGTGATGATAAACTTGAAAATTCTAGCGAATGTTACATTACAGATAAATTGACGAGCATTTACTACTTTAAACGATAAGCGTTCGCTAGCATTATCGCCGAAATATTCGTACCGATGTTTGTCTTCATTCGTTGTTCAGTTCGACAAAATTTTAAAACAGAGCATTCACTTGTAAGAATGCTCACTGTCAGTGAATGCTCAGGTTTCCAAACTGTATATTTTATATTTCAATTTATGGTAAGTAACGCAGCAATTTATTTAATAACAGTTTCATATTAAAAAAATATTTGAAGCAATATAATCACTAGTATTAACAGAAGTTTCATATCGGAAGCAGAAACAGAAAAAGATGTTAAAAATATTTTTTGCAGAAACGGAAACAGAAACGGATGCAGAAACGGAAATACTATATAAAAATTACAAATAAAACTTTTAATTATCATTCAAAATTATATTTATAGGTTAGGTAGGATATTTATAGTTTATAGGTTAGGTTATATTTTATGAAAAGTAATTCGGCCGCATTTACACCTAACGATGTTCCCGTGTTCTTCACAGTGTTCACTTGCGATGCTGCGTATACACCAAACTTAAATTGGCAATGAAATATGGGAGAGCTTTAATGAGCCACATTTAGGTTTAGTGAGTAGGTAATTTAGTACATCCCTAGCATGAAATTACGATGTAAACGAACTTAGAATCCAAAATATTCATTAAAGTGTCTTTAAAGATAATATAAACTACAAGAAAAAAAATATAAACTTCACATAATTATAAATGCTGCCTAATTAATTTTACAAATCTAAGTTGTAACAAAGGCATTTATTAAAAACTGTTTTTAACTACAGAAAACACGTTTTAACTAAAAAAGGTTTTAACTATAACATAGGAACACATTTTATAAACAAATAGGTATATAGGCAATTCCTTGACTGAATATTTGTTTTTTAATTTGCGTTGAAAGTTTTATAGATTCAAATTATTAATTAACTAAAAAAAAAACAATAACAGAAAATCTTACGCACGCCGTATAATAAAGTTAAAAAAGTATGTAAGCAAATATGTTAGGACAAGTGCTGAAGGCAAATGTCCAGCTCCCTTGTGGGTTGGCTGAAATGCCTCTCGCCCATTGAGTTACAATACCTATAGAGTCACAATCTCTAACTGACAATACTCAAAAAATGTCCGAGCGCCGTTCCATATACCTATATATTTTGATATTATATAGTTCAAAATGACATTTGCTCGAATTTAGACGTTAACCTGCTTGTACAATGTTCAAAGTCGCTCGTATGCAATGTCATCATCATTCACTCAAGGGCACGTTATCGCGGCGCCGCGCGGTCGGCGGTGAGTGATTTAGTTTGCTAATAAAATGAAAATTATTGAAATTTAAATGAAAACATGCACTGTGGATACATAAATACGTAAATTTGGTATGATACTTACCTAAAATATGAAACACCATCCTTTTTTCGCACGTGTCTGCTGTTATTTGGGCAGGAAATCACCGAACACTTTGGCATCGCGGACGTTGTACAAGGATTGTGGTCGCCTTACAACTAAACAAAAACTCTGCGCACTTCGCAGCGTGCGCCGAGTTTTGGCGCGGACATTTTATTTGTGTGTTTGTGACTCTATAGGTATTGTAACTCAATGCTCTCGCCGCTATTAAACGATGTGCTCGTACCTCGTCCGCTGCATCACATGAGTAGGTACTAGTCAAACAGAATTTCTTCTACTAATGTGGCTGCGTCGGTCGCTAAGTTCCGTCCAAATTTCCGTTATAAAACTTGCAGAAACAGAAGCAGAAACGGATGTTAAAAACCATGCAGAACTTCCGCAGTTGCGGAAACAGAAACAGAGTTCTGTTGCACCACTAATAACACCACATTGAGCTATAGCAAATTCATCCCATTAAAATAAACAAAAGGCGCTTTACGACAGTTCGTTCTAAAAGAAACATGGCAATGGCAGCCAGAGATGCGTCCCTTTTCTTGGGCCGGTCCGCATGCACCGCACAAAAAAATAAATTTCTTATGTAATATTGAGAATAAAGTTTTATCTTTTGAATAAGTACGTACTTATTCGGTGTCGTTATCATTCGAATCTTTATATGTGTTATAAATTAATGCTTTTTGTTGTTATAAAAATCATGTATTGTTATAAAGTATTTTATAACAATACATGATTTTTCTTCAACAGCGATCTTTTACATAACTTTTTAATAATAGTTAATAAATATATATTATATCAATCATTATAAAAAATAATATTAAAAATCATTTTAAAAATAAAGAAAGTACTACATATAAAAAGTGCCTATATATTGAATGTTTGTAGGGTTAAACGACCTTTTGGTCGTCATCATTGTCCGTTTTTCTCAATCGATTTGGCACGTACTATAAAGTTGGTTAGAAATACATTTGCAGGATACAAAATCTTTTATCATCATAATGATATTATTAAATATGTATTTCTGGAAAATCTCTGTCAAATTCAATATGATGTCGGCTTGCATTTGGCAAATAAACTAAAAACATCTAAATTTTGTAAATCAAAAAATGAATGTACGGTTAGCAGCCCAACCGTTAAGTAATTCTGTTGCATTCAGCTTAGAGTTCTGCAAAGACATATTAAAATTACCTATGTTTGAAAATTTCTAAGTGACAGCAGGTTTTATAAAGCATATAAACAGAATATTTGACATTTTCCACTTCAGAAATTTACTCAGTTACGGACTTAAGAAGGCCTTTAATGCAAAGAACGTTGAAAATGTTGTAGCCGAATGTGACTAAGTCTGTGAGTATATTAAAAATTTAAAATACAACCAAACTTTAATAGATAGTCGAAGAAAACTTGGTTTTATCGGTTTTTGGACAAATTAGCTTTATAACGATTTTATAGAGTCAGGAAAAATAAAATTTGTTTCGGCCTATAAACTCTCTCAAGATCATATAGAAACTTCTTAGTGCAGTAAGTTCTAGAGGAGGATTTAACAACAATCCTACAGCCAGACAATTCACAGCAGTATACAAACGATTAATCTTAGTATGCTCAACCACAAAGATCATGTACTATGGATACATTAAATACTACAACTGGCCTTAGTGCAATGACGACGATAAACGACGATGTGGCTATTGGCCCAAACCCTGTTGATAATGAAGATTCTAATTTCGTATCATCTATGCCATGGATTCTTGAAGGCATGGAATCTGTAGTTAAGTCCATTGTTCGGTACATGTGTGGTTACGTAGTGAAAAAAATTGCAAATAAAATTAAATGCGAATACTGTGTAATGGTGGAGTTTACTAATGAACATGAAGGATGTAGGTGGCCTCGTTTATCCCTCTCAAGATGTTTATGAGATAAGTATTCATTCTGAACGAGTTTTTCGAAAATATATAAAAGGAAAAATGTAAACGAAAATATGTTTCGAAAACTAGTAAGCGAAAGCCTTGTGTCCTGCAAAAATTATTTTGACATACTTGACATACATATATATGATTCGTATCTAATCGTAACTACTAAGTAACATTTAATTATTAAATTAATAAAAGAAACTCATTTGATTATTAGATTGAAGTATGAAGCAAAATACCTCTAAGGGGAGCTTACGGCATTTTTAAAATAAATTAGTTGTTTTTGGTGGAAAATAAAAATCACAAACTTTTTGTTTATTGTATTATTTTACGTCCTCAAACATAAAAATATTAATTTTATGACTCGGACAGATTGCTCTGTCATTAGTATACTTGTATAGACTGTAACGGTACGGTAACTTTATCAATTAAATAACAATGGATGAGTTGCGAAGTATGTGGTGAAGAATGGACTCCTTTATCACATACTTCACAATTCATCCATTGCCATCCGTCCATTATAGCTTAAAAAAATCCACTGCTGAAAATAGGCCTTCTTCAATTTACGGAGTCGAGTTGAGCACCTTAATGGCGTGCAAAACTTAATTCTGTATGTTGTAAATTCATTAATAATATAACACAATCACATAATATCTAAAAACTTTCACATGGTGATACGACTTCTTTACCTCGTGTAAGAGTCCATCTGTCCTTCTGATAAGAAAGATTCTATCACTTCTGCCCGACTGCAACTTTTACTAACTTTTGTAGTTTGGAACTTAGTAAGTTTTTATTAATTTTTAAATAAGGGAAACATATTTTTTGACAGATTGCAAACCGTATATTTGGTCCTATTATAAAACCCTAACATGAGAAATGTGTAAATTTAATATTAACAGACTTCTGAATAATATTATGTACACAACTCTTTAAAATTGTGTAACTTTATTACAAAAACATAAATCAATTACCAAAGTTGAGATAAGCCACATACACTGGAATGAACAGTGGATCTTAATCTGTTACAAGATATAAAGAAGTCAATCAATGTGTATTGGGCCGTGTCGACTGCGAGTGCCTGTGTAATCGACAACATTCATGTTAATCTCCGTTCCATCTATCTCCTATTTTTTCTGACACGTACTGTTTTAAAATGAGGGTTACTGGCGATGTGACAGATAACAAAATAAACATAGCATTTATGTAGTGGTAATTACAGTCGGCTTTACAAAATGTAGTTTATAATTAGCCCCAGGTTTACGCTAGAATCTGTTCCACAAAAGAGGTCCAGCGGAGATATGCATACTGAAATGTAAAATATGGAATTTTAACGCAAATGTCTATTTTCGCGAGGATTGTGGGCCTGCAGCTAAAGGAGTTCCTTGGTTGTAAGCACTCTTCCTAAGCCATAGTACCTTAGTCTTATAAAAAAGTGGTTTATTTAAAGTAAACTAACTTGTCTATACAACGGCAGGCGATTTCTTGACTTTTTTCAAAAAGGAGGAGGTTCTCAATTCGACTGTATTTATTTATAGTGTGTGTTACTCGTACTTCAAACTTTTTGTCAGGTGAACTGATTTTGTGACCTTTTCTTGTTTGAAAGCTGGTGCTTCTCATGTGATCCAATATACATTTCATTGAGATCTGTTAGTAGTTTTTGAGTTATCGTTAATAATACGTATTTAATTGACTTCTAATACGTTGATGACGTTCTCATTGTATTTATATTGAAGTCCATTGTACAAAGTTTTTAATTTTACCACTTGTTGAAGTATTGTCCTTTAAAGCTTTGCAACTAATATCTCCAAATGGGAGGGGGGGGGGAGTCATATTTAGTTAACACCACGTGCTATCAACTTACATACATACACATACATATATAAGCTCTCACGCCTGTCCACCAGGGTAGGCAAATACTACGGACTTCTATTTGGCACCATCCTGACATTACATTGTTTACGTGCAATACTTACTTGATGTATTGAAGCTCGAAGGTCAGGTGCATACTGTCATATATCCCTAAGTGCATGCGTGAGTGGTTTTTGCTACTCAAGACTACAAGTAAGTAGGGCAGAAGGTCTAAGTGAGACACTTAGACCTTCTGCCCTTCTTACTTATCATCTGGTGCGCATATATTAAATATTGAGGCCCATATATCGGACTACGATGATAATAATCTTTAATCAAAGTTCAATTGTACATAAAAAAATTATGCTTGAAATGGATTACTTCTTCTTTCTTCTTTAGTAAAAGTTAACCGTTAGACATGGGACTTTTCTGGTGCATGAAGAATACGTCATTATCGCCATGTTTGGCAGGGTGATTGAAAATCACATAGCCAAACGCCTCGCACCTTTAACGCTGCTCGTTGGTATAATTTGGATTCAGTACTTTTTAAGTTTTTTTTATATATTTTTATATGATTAGGGTGACAAACGAGCACACACAACAGTCCACCTGATGGTAAATGGATGCTGTGGCACATAGACATCTACATTTAACCTCGATTAAGAATGAAAATGCAGATGCGTTATCACCCTTGAGGACTAAGATGGAATGCCTCAATTCCAGTAAAACGGGTCTCCGGTCTCTTTTCTACACGCACCATACGAAACACAGCAACATTAAACTGCTATTTTACGATGGCATTTAGTGAGAGCGTGGTCCTTCCCCGGTCGAGCCGACCCATTCATGCTACAACTATAATATAGCTGCAGCGTGGCTCTACCACGTATAGTACAGTTATAGCCTATATACACCCCACTGCTGGGCATAGGGCTCCCCTCATTTCTGAGAGGATTTTAGGACACGGAAGTGTCCGCCGCGCTACCCCAATGCGTGTTGGCGAACTTCACATGTCTTCGAAATATTATTTTTTCTGTTATTCCTCAGACTTGCAGGTTTCCTCACGATGTTTTCCTTCATCGCCGAGCACGTGGTAAATCAGCACTTAAAATTGCAATTAACAATTTGATTGGTGCCGGCGGGGATCGAACCCGGGTTACTCGCGTTCTTATATTTGCAGCAAGCGTTAACCATCTGAGCTACCACGGCTCTACCACGTATAATGTTTTAAAAAGTTAAGTGTAAAAAGTAGCATTCCATTTACTACTATAACTGAAAAGAAGCCAAACACGCGGGAAACCTAAAAATTAAGTCCTTTTTATTTCAATTATTAAAAGTTGCGTTAATTACTTTATGAACAATTTTGTAGGACTTTGAAGAAAAACATTGGGCAAGTTAGTTAAGAGTTAAGAGAAGTTACACACCACCGTTTTCGATTTAACTTTCACTTTGTATAATCAAGACCACATTTTTTCCGTGGCTAAATTATTTTCATTCAATATTTGGGCAAGAAATACTGTATAGTTAATTCTTGCGAAATTTCTTGATGAACTCTCAAAATATTTTCTTTCGTTACTATGGTGGTGACATCCACTTTTTTACGTCTACCTAACGGCTTTTGCAGTCCATGGACACGAATGAAAATGGAAATAGAAATACGAGCGCTTAACTCCATGACATCGTCGTGGGCTACTACAATTCTTTGTTTTAGAAATATTATCTGTATTATACGAAGAATTTCTAAAAAATTGGAATATAATTTATAAATTAACGTTTTAAAAGGTATTAATTTTTTGTTATAAATATTCATAATTATAAATTAATGAACTTTTATACTAATTAACATGACACATAATCTTATTGAAATGTGATTCTTATTTCACTAGATTAAAAGATAACACGTACTGTGCGGTAAGAACTAAAAGCAAATCCCTGTATAGAGAGCGTAAAAGTAATATACGGTTAGTTCATGCAAATATTATGTAACGAATATCCATTAGAATTAAGTGGTGAAATGGAGATACTCCTTAGAGCTTCTCTCGAGGATCAGTGCTATTTGTAACGGAATGTTATATATTTTTATTTTATAGAATAGGGGTGACACGTGAGCACACAATCCACTTGATGGCTTGACATCTATCCACGATTACGAATCAAATTCCAAATGCGTTATCACCCATGAGGACTAAGATGGAATGTCTCGTTTTCAACTGCATATCGTCAGTGAAGTTCTAACAGTACGAAAGTCAAAAATGGCTACTTTACAGGAGAGTGAAAAAACTGTATGAAATGGATGTAACTTACGCATAAGGCCATATTGTGTTTAATTATTAATACAAATGAACTCTGTGATGATTTGAACTCGTGAAAATCGCGAGAATCTTTTCCATTGAAGTAATTTGGTGAATTCCGCAGTGTTGCCAGTAGTCGTCACTGACTTACGTCGTGTTTCATCTAATAAATATAGGTAAAGGAGATAAAATGGAGAAGGGAAATGATAAAACTGTTTAACAAAATGGTGTTAAAAGTTTATTTTATAAAAAAGAAAAAACTATAATTTGTATTATAAAAAATGTTTTGCTTAAAACGAATCAACTTCTTATCTATAATCAGACTTATGAGATCAATAGGGTAGGTAATCATAGTACCCGTGACAGTCAGAAGGAATAACAGTCTTTAACTCCTGTAAATGTTTCCATTTAGTTACTGATATTTTGATGCGACTTTGGTAGAGTTTTGGTCTAGGGGGTAAAGTTTCGGGCATTACTACTCTTCGTCGAATTCTGCGTGGCAGATCTTGATAATCCTCCTCAAAGTTCAATTTATATTTGATGACTCTACTTGGATTATACTGCAGTGCTCGTATGTCCGTTACTGTAGGATCATTGACGGAGCGAACAGGCCGTATGGAATCATACATAAACGAATTCTTGTCTGAGAAATCGTCGAAAAAACTGTAGTCTAAATATTCAACCAAATAAGGTTTTTGCGGTCGAGCTTGTTTTGATAACGTCGCAAATTGACGGTAAAAAGATCTCGAATCGCTGGTTGGAATGCTGGTTTTTTTAATTTTGCTCGATGGAACTGTGAACCGCATCACACTCCATCTGTGTGTGACCTTTCTCCAAAAAGTTTTTGTTCTATAACGATCTTTTTTTTCCATCGATAGTTGTAGCAGAGCATTCGATAGATAAACATTCCGATTCTGTGCCGTACAACCATCAGAATATAAAATTATTGGCATGCATTTCTTCAGTAGTGTTTTTTTAAAACAGTCTTTGATGCATGATATAAACACAGAAGCAGTCAAACCAGCGTTACTTTCGTCAAACCAATAGCAGGTAACTTCTTTGTTGGCAAGATTATACATCGTAAAATTATGCACACATAGTTTAGTTTTAAAATATAAAGCACTGGCTTAAAGTTGTGGACATAACTTTACGGCTTGTAAATCCTGTGTAAAAACATGTACGTCATCCAAATGACGAGCCTTTCTTTTTTCTCTCTTTATCTTTCACTTTCTCGCTTCTTGCATGTCTTTTTTCTTAATATGTGATCGATATTCTTGCTCTGCTATGTTGCCTACCTTGTACGAACAGCAAGTATCGCACTGATCTTTTTTAGGCGAAAACAGGCTTAGATTCAACTCGTCAAAAACTTTGCACATAGTCCAGCGACTAAGTGGACTTTTCGACTCTTTTTCGCACTCTTGGATGCACAACCTAAAAAGACAGTTCTTGTTTTCAACAATCGGCTCTAAATACTGTTTCGATGTAGATGTCCTGCAATAATGCGAGGGCATTTTTGGTAACGAAGCGAAGAACTGTTTGAGGAATGTCATGTCTTCGTTCTTAATAACGCATTCATCATTGTCGTCGTTTGGTCGTGGTGTTGTTTTAGCAATGCCATGTTCAGATTTATCAATCCAGCATCTTTTAGTCGACTCTTTCAAACCCAGAGTGTTCAAAAAGTCTTCAGACAAACTTGGGTACGTCCCTTGATGTACTGAGAAAATACTGTTTACTCTCACTTCTACGAGGATTAGATTTTACTTTTACTTGGTTTTCTCACAGTCGGAGACGTGAGATACAACGTACTGCTTCCGTAGCTCCCAAGTCATGCTTTTCCAAAACTTGCCAAAAATGATCTCTCTTTCGATGTCAGACAAGCTAAAACAGTACATAATTTAGACTTCGAGCAAAATGTGGAAGTGCAACGTGAACCAATTGAACGTGCTGGACGTGGCACATCATGAAGTACATTAAATTTCTCTTGCCCTGAAACTTTCCTGTCCCTATGGTACCCCACATATTCTTCACCTTGCATACGCTTCAGTTTTGTTGTGTTTTTATTCCATTTTTTAGGTTGTGCGTATCCCTTCGATTTCCTTTTTCTATTAGAATTTATATCTTCGAACTCACTGTCAGACGGTAGCTGCTCCAATAGCGACGGTGAATTTCCGGCAGTCGTGGAAAGCGGCTGTACTTCTTCATTTAAACAGGTAGATGGAGCTGAAGGTAAGAATGTCTCTTCAATGTCATTTTCAGGTGATTGTGTCGCTTCTAATGGCGATGAAATCTCAACAGACGAGGACAAAGGCTGCAATTCTTCTCTTGGCCGCAAATGTACTATGGTAACTTGTTCAGATGACGAAAGAGGTATGGTATCCTGAATGTTTTGATGGCTCAATAGACCCAGCAAAGGCGGCGATGGACGCTCGGAAACTATTTCTATTGGTAAGTTATTAATATCGATATTTTCTAAGTCAGTCAATGTTACCGGTAATATCTTCTGTTTTTTTTGTTGGTACTTGTATCTTTAAGCTGCAAAGAATCAACATGTCATCATCTTCTTCGCTATCACTTGATAGAAAATCTATCTTGTATTTCTCTGCAATCATCTTGAAAAAAGAGAAAGAGAGATGATATTATTAGGAATAAAACATCAAGATAAATTGCAAATAATACCTTAAATCGGAATCACAACATCGGAGCACTTGATGCACGACGAGTTTGTACGTGAATAGCTGACATACGCAATGTTGGCACCACCAACTGAGATACGCTATGTAACTATTTTTCAAATAACGCGTTGGTATTGATCAGGAATCGTGTTTTGATTGGTCGACACGATGCGCGCCACAATGCTTTATCCAATGATATTCAAATCTCAAAACACTCACAAAATGACTTACGCACTGTTAGAACTTCACTGACGATATGCTAATTATCCTAATGCAAATTATCCTCATGCTAATCGAATCAATATGCAAATGCGTTGTCACCAGTGAGGACTAAGATGGAACGCCTCCTTTCCAGTGAAAAGGATCTCCGGTTCTCTACACTTACCATACGAGACCCATCAGCGTTAAGCTGCTATTTTACGCTAGTATTCTCTCGAAAATCAGTGGTATTTGTAACGGAATTTTATAATAATAATAATAATAGTCTTTATTTGCATAAAATTTATTATTTATATTTTTTATTTTACAGAATAAATGTGAAAAGTGAGATCATAAGTGGATGTTGTGGGCTAATAGACATCTACATTTTTATCCTTGATTCAGAATTAAAATCCAGACGCTTTGTCACCCCTGATAAATAAGATGGAATGCCTCCATAGCAGTAAAAACGGCTTTCTACATATACTGTTGTTTCACGCTGGTATTCTATGAGAGCGTGGTCTTAATACGGTTGAGCCGACCTATGAGGGCCGCAGCTATTTACTGCTGCTGCATGGCTCAACCACATAGACGTCTAATTCCTATTTCGAAATTCTACTTCGTCAAGCTTATAAAAAGTTGTAAACTTTAATTAATTGTTTAATTTGTATCATCTACCTAAATAAAAAATTGTTACATTTATTTTGTAGGAAGTTCACGAAACAGTTCTCGAAACTTTCAGTGTCACCGTAGTGTGAGTCTATAGTTACTACGCATTTGCCTGCTTGGTCATCGTAATTTATGCGTTTTAATTACCAACTTAACCAATAATTCTTAAGATAATATAACTATTTAGCGACCTAGGGGGGCAGATAATTCGTCGCGGCTCCTGAGAAGCTAACATCTGTGCACAAACGCATATACGAGACTTTGGTTTTGGGGTCTGGTTTATCGTAATTGTCTCTATGTTATTATTTTATAGAAGAGGGGGCAAACGAGCATGCGGCTCACCTGATGGTGACTCCCGCCGCCCATGAACAATCGCAACACCAGGGGAATTGTAGGTGCGTTTCCGGCCTTTTAGAAAGGAGTTAGCTCTTTTCTTTAAGGTCCTTAAGTCGCATCGGTCCGGAAAAATCGCCGGTAGTAAAGAATTCCTCAAAGAGGTCATGCGAGGAAAAAAATGTATCGTGAATTTTGACGCGATGTGCGTTCGTGAAATTTGGCAGCTGAATTAATACGAACAACAATTCCTCAGAGCACCCCCCGTGGTAGATGCGATATAAAATGCAAAGGGATGCAAAAACCCTATATGGCGCCAGTGAATCGAATTGATCAGAAAGAACTCGGTCGTCGACGATTCGAACTGCTCTGTACTGGATGCGGTCAAGTGGAAGGAGCTGGCACAGGGGTGCCCCGGCCCCGAGATGTAAATTTTTTTTTATAAAGGAGGGGGCAAACGAGCATGCGGTTCACCTGATGTTAAGTGACTACCACCGCCCATGATCAACCGCAAAACCAGGGGAATTGCAGGTGCGTTGCCGGCCCTTTAGAAAGGAGTAAGCTCTTTTCTTGAAGGTCCCCAGGTCGTATCGGTCCGGAAAAATCGCCGGTGGTAAACTATTCCACAAAGAAGTCGTACTCGGAAGAAAACTCCTTCTGAAACGTACATTGGTGGACCGCCAAGCATCCAGATAGTGTTGATGGTATCGGGACGTTTCCCGCGTAGTGCGTTCACGAAATTGGCGGCCGGGATTCATTCATTCAATTCCAAAAAGTAAATGCGCAAACTTGTGTCTTCTGCGGATTGAACTGGACTAGATTTAGTCGCCCCTAAATCGAGACTTAGCTCAGCAAAGACTCGATTTCAGACACAAATTTGTCCCGGTACTCGGCGACGTATTCCCGAGAAATATTGGCACGGCCTGTGTATAAGGTATTACCAGCCTGCAACATATCATTGATATGCAGAAGAAACAGCGTTGTTGATAGCACGCAGCCATGTGGAACACCGGCGGCACCGATTAATAGGCTTGTAATCTGAGCATGCACCGTCTACTACGACCTTGTTGATCTGATCAGCAAGGAAAGTGGTGATCTAATTGCACTATTTCTAGGGAAGCCCATAGAAAGGGAGCTTCGAAAGAATCGCTTTGTATCAGACCCGATCGAAGGTATTCGCTATGTCCAGACTAACGGCCAATGCTTCCCCCTTGGACTCTACTGGCTCCACCCATCTATGAGCCAGGTAGACCAGAGGATCACCAGCTGATCGAACATGACGAAAACCGGATTAGCGATCACTAATCAACTGGTAATCCTCAAGGTATGAGCTGGCAGTTTATAATGGACTCCATTATTTTGAAGAACAAGGAGGTGAAGGCGATAGGCCTGTAGTTGGACGGGTCTGAGTAGTCGCCTTTTTTGGGAATCGGGAGTACCAAAGCTGTTCTGTGAATTCAACTCCGGCGCACACGTCTTATGCACAATGGGAGGGACCGCATCAGGCCCCCTCGACGTCCAGGGAGAGGAATGCTTTGCGAACCGAACCCTATGTAAACCGCAAATCCAGCACGGAGCACTCACACCGCGGGATGGTCTGCGCTGTGTTCCGTCCGTCATCGAGAGTCTAACACACACATACACACAGAGAGAGGCCTAACAGGTCGGTTTCTCCTTTACGGCATGGGCCTGTGAGCCATCCTCTCTGTGCAGAGATGGAAGAGTTCGCGGACAGAAGTTCCCTTGGACAGCCTTGGCGAGAAAAAAGAATGCACGGGTTCCGGAAGTAAGGCGAACTAGCTTCTCGCCAATTCTACCGATGTGCTCAGACCCTGTCTTGGCAATGACTTTTTTTAAGAACCTGGAGGTGGAATTATAGTTCTTTTTAAGAGCGCTGGTAGTACCCGGTAGCACTCCTGCTTAGAGCGTGATGCTATTTTACTGGAGCGACCAAACCATGGGTAAGATTTGCCTCCTATGGGCACCAAAAGGATGGAATAAATAGCTCTACACCCTGAACTACCAAAGCAGTAACAGAATCAGCAACAACGCTGGTATCATCCGGCGAGAAGCGTACCTACCCCTAAGGGTAGGATGCAAAAATAGACTGCAACATATCCCAATCGGCCGACCTATAGTGCTAAACACGGCGGCAGCCTGCAGAGACCTGGCGACAGCCTGCAGAGCACGGCGGCAGCCAGCAGAGATCTGACATAATTAAAATCAATAAAGCCTACATGTATAAGATAGCTAGACTTAAAATTTGCTCAATACCGAATTTTGAAAGGTGTGAGTGAATCTCTGTCTGTCTGTGGCTGTCTACAAGTCAAAATAGTAACTGAATCGAGACAAGTCTGTTAGGTACTATTTTGACTTCCATTTTCCCCTGCGGATGAGAATAAATAATATAATCATAGAGATACATGCAAGTAATTTCACCTGATGTAAATGTTACTTGAAATAAGGCATTATACAGAAAATGTAATACAGCTGTTTTACAGCGCAGTGGAATTAAACTTGAAATACCACTGTCTGCAAGACTACTTCATTGTTATTCTTTGCGTAGAATCTAGACAGTAAAATTTTAATATATAATTTTAACGTTATCTTTTAAATTCGTAAAAGTTAAAGTAAAATAAAATTACAGCCTATATACGTACGAAATACTGTTGGATAAAGTCCTCCTTTCTTCTCCTAAGTTATAGAACAATTAATCCGTCGATTAGAACAATTAATTTAATATAGTATTGGGTGTAAAACGAGCACGCAGTCCACCTGATGGTAAGTGGATGCTGTGGTCCATAGACATCTACAGTTAAGAACCTCGATTAAGAATCAAAATGCAAATGCGTTGTCACCCGTGAGGACTAAAATGAAATGCCTCGTTTCTAGTAAAAAGGGTCAAATAATCTAATATCTCTTTGGGCAGTAATAATCCGTTAATTTTGGTATCGTAATTCTGTAACTTTATTTTTCAATGTTGTTTGTAGGTTACCCTGTAAGTATTTCCGAAAATATATTGGAAAGTAATCAACAGAAGTCTCTCAAACAGAGGAAGAGTAATTTTGTGTGAAACTCACTTGAAGTATTGGAGCGGGTTTTAATTAAAATCTAAACCGTATTTTATCCTTTCGCTACAACATGTATGTCGTGTGACGAATAATTCGCTCAGGAATTGCGCATTGAAATTAAGTACTAGACCTATGACGTAGCTGAATGTCATGTATTATTATTATCGAAGTATGTTTACCTGCTTAATTGTATAAAATATTATATTGGAATCTATGCTTTTTTTTTTAAAAACGTCCCGCTGGGCTTGTTGCTTGCTTCCCAGGACAGAAGTTCTTTGATTAGTGGTAAAAGTAAAAATTTGCTTTAAATAAGTACTACATGTAATCTATCGAATAAAAATATTTCTATTCTATTCAATTCTATTTTGTTCTTGTGGCGTTGGGAAGCAATAATACTCATAAAAATATAAAATTATACAGTTAACGTAAATATGAATAAATAAAGTATTTACTTAAAAGAACATATAAATAAAATTTTGTTAAATAAGTAAACAAAACTCAACCAGGCGAAAATATAAATCTTCTGTGTCAAAAGGTTTCCCCCCAAGGTTTGGAGGTAAAAGGAAAGCCGGATGATGTGAGTATTGAGAAGCGCCGACTTTAGTATATTAGTCAGAAACAGTTTTTTATGAGTTTGGCTTTCCAAATGACTTGAGAGGTTTACCGGTATTGACATTGCAGAAAAATTTACAGGAATAACTTTAGTAGGAAGATCACCTCATATGACGGTCCCTTTGTGAGCCAGGTTCAACAACAGGAACAATTCTCGAGTGACAGCCTCGAATCTATCACTAGATGGAGTGAATACCTGGTTAGAAGATGCAGGAAAGAGAAGGTATACAGATGGCTCAGGATCGTGCATTGTGGCATTCCTTGTGGAGGACCTGTCTTCCGCAGTGGACTTGTGATGGGCTGTTCTGATGCTGATTACGAAGATTTCCGACTTGGACTCTGTCGTGATATATTAATCAAGGTCATAAGCATAAACATTCCCTAAATCCATCCCTGCATTTAAAAAAAGTAGATCGATCAAAATGCATGAATGCCTGTGTGTAAAAATGTACTCTTAACCGATATATTCTCGATTGAAGAGCACTACAACAAGTAAAATCACTGAGTGTATGCCCACAGCTTTAAAAGCCTTGTAATTAGTTTGAAAAGTTCAACGTGGTTGTAATACTGTATAATATAATAATGAATAATCATAGTTTGATTTTTTTTTTATAGAAGAGGGGGCAAACGAGCATGCGGCTCCCCTGATGTTAAGTGACTACCGCCGCCCATGATCAACCGCAACACCAGGAGAATTGCGGGTGCGTTGCCGGCCCTTTAGAAAGGAGTAAGCTCTTTTCTTGAAGGTCCCCAGGTCGTATCGGTCCGGAAAAATCGCCGGTGATAAACTATTCCACAGAGAGGTTGTACGTGGAAGAAAACTCCTTGTGAAACGTACAGTGGTGGACCGCCAAGCATCCAGATGGTGTGGATGGTATCGGGACGTTTGCCGTGTCGTGCGTTCACGAAATTTGGCGGCTGGGATTAATCCGAACAATTCCTCAGAGCACTCCTCGTGATAGATGCGATAAAATACGCAAAGAGATGCAACATCTCTTCGCAACGCCAGTGAATCGAGCCGATCGGAAAGCACTCGGTCGTCGACGATTCGAGCCGCTCTGCGCTTGATGCGGTCAAGTGGAAGGAGCTGGTACTGGGGAGCCCCAGCCCAGAGATGGGAACAGTATTCCATGTGCGGCCGAACCTGCGCCTTGTAAAGTTGCAGGCGGTGTGCCGGCATGAAATACTGTCCCGCTCTGCTGAGCACGCCAAGCTTTTTAGAGGCCAATTTGGCCTTCCCTTCCAAGTGACCACGAAACTGCACGTCACTCGATATGTCGACGCCGAGGATTCCGATACTGGCTGAGGCAACAAGGGGAGTGCCTTGAAACTGAGGGGATACGACAAAGGGGTTCTTTTTAGCGGTTAACGCGCAAACTTGTGTCTTCTAGGGGTTCCAGTTTAGGACTAGATTTAGTCGTCCCCAATCCGAGACTCTGTTTAGCAAAGACTCGACTTCAGACACAAGTTTGTCCCGGCACTCGGAGACGTTTTCCCGAGAAATATTGGCTCGGCCGGTGTAAAGAGCATCACCAGTGCTGTCATCTGCATAGCAATGAATGTTACGGGTATGCAACATATTGTTACGCCGCGCTCAAATCAGCGCACTAGCGCCATCTAGTGTCAGGAACGAGAGCGAGGGGAGCGTTGCAGTTTATGACATCACACATCTTTCGACGGACAGCGCCACCCGAAGAACTAAGTTTCTAGAAAATCTATACTCGAATTCTCGTTGCCTGGCGCGCATTTACGTGAATGTTCGGGACGCTTCTTTGCTAATTATATAAATAGGCGCTGCAAGATGCGATCGAGGCAGTACAGAGTTGAACTCAGCGACACAAGCGAAGCTTCGGAGCGGAATTAAGTGAATTAGTGTGTTTAATTATTCGTGTTTTTAGTTTTAATTTGTATAAAGTAAATTAAAGTGTTAATTTGGGTAATTTTATCGGCAATTTTTATTGTCACGAACCTCAAGCTCGTAACAATTGGTGTCAGAAGTGGGATAAAATAATGCCGATTTTACCCAAGGAGGAAACGGAGGGTGTCCGTACCCGAAGTCAACGCCAGCAGGAGACGGACCAGAGGAGATTTGGTGGTGCAACGCCGCAGATGTCTGAGGGCCAGCCGCCGGCCACGGAAGCCGGTCCGTCAGCAGCTTCTACGTCTGTGGCACCTGACTTAGGTGCTCTGATGGTGATGCTGTAGGAGCAGGCTCGCCGACAGGAGGAGCAGGCTCGCCGACAGGAGGAGCAGGCCCGTCAGTTGAAAGAGCAGCTGCAGAACGGACAAGAGGAACAGGCCCGCCGGCAGAAGGAACAGGCCCGCCGGCAGGAGGAACAGGCCCGCCGGCAGGAGGAACAGGCCCGTCGTTTAGAAGAGCAACTACAACGCGATAAGGAAGAGCAGATGCTCCTCATGAAGGACCTTCACGCTATCTTCGGAAAAGAGATACGGGAGGTGAAGGATAAGGTTGCTCAACATGACAACCGCCTATCGGAGGCCGAAACCCGAATCGACCAAGTAAACAATCGGGTTGACAACGTAATGGCTGACGTGAAGAAAATGTTGGACGACCTCAAACTGGGTGATGGAACAACAGCTCCCGTAGTAGTTACAACATCTTCGCTACGTGGATTCAAAGTGCCGCCGTTCGACGGTACCTCTTCCTGGTCAGTCTACAAGATCCAGTTCGAGGCTGTTATGAAGGCGAACGGCTGGAATAAAAGTCAGGCCATGACTGCTCTCACACTAGGCCTGCGCGACCAGGCCTTAACGGTTCTGGAAGCTCTCGGTGAGGAAGTAACTTATGAGCAACTCCTTGAGGCAATGGAGGCGAGATATGGCGACGCTCACCTGGAACATGTCTTTCGTGCGCAGCTTAAAGATCGCGTGCAGCGCATCAACGAAAACCTGCAGCAGTGGGCTCTAGAGGTGGAGAAGCTGGTGCGGAAAGCATACCGGTCTGTACCTGCGCTCATTGAAGGGAACCTGGTGCAGGCATTCATCGACGGCATCCGCGACCTGGAAGTCAGAGCTGCTGTGAGGCTCGGGCACCACGAGACGCTTAAGGACGCCTTGGCCCATGCACTGGAGGTAGAAGCCGTGCGGCAGGATCATCGTTCCCATCGCGTCAGGGAGGTTGCAGCAGTTACAGTTCGCGACCGCAACAAAGGATTCAGCCCTAGGTGCTATGGTTGTGGGGAAAAGGGCCATCTACGATCCAGCTGCCCTAAGCGAACCGTGGAAAGGAGAGTTGATCGACCTCGAGAGGGTAGTGCAGCTAACGGCACTGCCTGGCGGCGACAGGATCATCGTTCACCTCACGCTAGGGAGGTTACAGCAGTTACGGTTCGCGACCACAATAAAAGATACAGCCCTAGGTGCTATGGCTGTGGGGAAAGGGGCCATCTTCGGTCCAGCTGCCCTAGGCACACCCTAGGAAGGGAAGGTGAACGGTCTCAGAAAGGAAGTGCGGCTAACAGCACCGCCCAGCAGCAGCAGGAATACGACTTTACTATCAGACACTGCAGCGGGAAATCTCACGGCAACACAGATGCATTGTCAAGAAGACCTTGTCCTGAAGATGGCAACCATTGTAGTAGGCAAGGTAAGGAAGTGGTATCCGTGAGGATGCTCAGGACAGACCACCTCAGCCACGGGTGGAAGGACAGCCTACGACATGCACAGCAGGAAGATCCGGACATCAAGCCGATTCTGGGGTGGATGAAGGCCCGTGCTACCAAGCCTAAGTGGAGGGACGTCTCAGAGATGAGTTCAACCACGAAAAGCTATTGGGCCCAATGGGACAGCTTGCTGCTTCAGGATGGAGTCCTGTGCCGTAAATGGGACAATGGTCGAGGAGACAGCTGTCGTTTGCAAATGGTCGTCCCTAAAGCTAAAGTGCCGAATGTTCTACAGCTGTGCCATAATGGTCGTTCAAGAGTCCATCTGGGAATTAAACGAACTCTACTGAAGGTCCGAGAACAGTTTTACTGGGTCCATTATCGTGACGATATCGAGGATTGGTGTCGTACATGTACAAGTTGTGCGGCCGTGCGGGGACCTCAGACACGTAGTAGAGGAGCACCGAAATTGTACAATGTTGGTGCACCACGGGATAGGACATCCCTTGACATTGCGGAGCCGTTACACAAAGGCGCAAGAGGGACTCCTAAGATCGTCCATGTGGATCGCTTGGCGCGTTATTATGGGGCCGATAATGCTCGGGACGAGCATGTCTTAGGAGGGGGCAGTGTTACGCCGCGCTCAAATCAGCGCACTAGCGCCATCTAGTGTCAGGAACGAGAGCGAGGGGAGCGTTGCAGTTTATGACATCACACATCTTTCGACGGACAGCGCCACCCGAAGAACTAAGTTTCTAGAAAATCTATACTCGAATTCTCGTTGCCTGGCGCGCATTTACGTGAATGTTCGGGACGCTTCTTTGCTAATTATATAAATAGGCGCTGCAAGATGCGATCGAGGCAGTACAGAGTTGAACTCAGCGACACAAGCGAAGCTTCGGAGCGGAATTAAGTGAATTAGTGTGTTTAATTATTAGTGTTTTTAGTTTTAATTTGTGTAAAGTAAATTAAAGTGTTAATTTGGGTAATTTTATCGGCAATTTTTATTGTCACGAACCTCAAGCTCGTAACAATATCATTGATATGCAGAAGAAACAGCGTTGGCGATAGCACGCAGCCCTGTGGAACACCAGCATTAATAGGTTTGCAATCGGAGCTTGCACCATCTACAACGACCTTGATGCTCCGATCTGCAAGAAAGCTGGTGATCCAATCGCACAATTTCTCGGGAAGCCCATAGGAAGGGAGCTTCGAAAGAAGCGCTTTGTGCCAAACCCGATCGAAGGCCTTCGCAATGTCCAAACTAACGGCCAATGAACTCTACTGAACCCCCTTGAATACCCCCTTGAACTCTACTGCCTCTTGATTGTAGGTGTCCTGTCAAGGAGTTTCGAATTTATAAGGAGAATGTCAATGATACACATGTTTAGTGGAATTTATGGCTAGACTCTGATCTTAATCATAAGGCACGAATAATGAAAAGATTGCTGGAGCAATATGTTTCGTACTTCATAAGAGATAAATACAGGCCTTTGTACACATCTGAACCCCTCGTGGACAGTACTTGAGGACAACGCTTGCTTAAAACATTACTCTGATATTGAGTTTCTCAAGAAATATTTTCAGCTAACAATAGCTAAATTCCTCATTACAGCATTGACAGCGCCTAAATCCACAGATTCGCGGTTAGAGAGCCAGGCTAGGATCAAAGCCAAAAGCGACTACTTTGGAAAAAAAATGGTTTTAATTGCTTAGGATTTCATTACATAAGTTTTAATATAAAGTATAAATATTGTTTCTTTAAAAATGATTGAATGCTTGACTGAATGATATATATATATATATATATATATATATATATATATATATATATATATATATATATATATATATATATATATATATCGACTTTTTTCCTTTTTTTCAAGATCCCTTCCTTTTTGAGAAAAATCTATTATTTCGAGCCCTTTTTAGTATTTTTTTAAAAACACGAAAATTTAAATTAAGCTAATTGCATTCATGATTTTTATTCAAATAACCGGTTCAGTTTTTTATATTATGTCGGTAACATCAAAAATATTATTTATATTTCATCAGTATGTAATTTGTATCTAAATATAATTTCCAAAACATATGATCTCAAAAAAAAAAAATACCGAGCAAAGCTCGGTCATCCAGGTACTGCAAATTGACGTGTTATTATAACTATATTGAATACTTACTCACAAATTTAGATTAATTGCACAAAGTTACAGCATCGCTGGGAACCCGTTTATAGATTTTAAAACGCGTTCCCGATTTGTGTTTGTAGGTTTTAGCGGGTGCTGGTGCTCTGGTGACCCAGTTCTTCCCTCCCCTCGCTCCTCGCGTCTGTTTGAACTCCTGAACCGTGTACCCCCCGTCCCCCGATATTGACCAGGAGGTGCTATTCAGCTCATTGATGGATGAAATTTTCTTAAAAAAATTTTTACACAAGATATTACTTTTTCTTATCTAGAATTTAAATTTTTCGGTTTTCGATGAATTATCTGGTCACATTATTCGTAAGTAAATTGAGTAAGGGCAAAAATTGGAGATTCTTTTTAATGATAATAAGGAATTACGTTTTAGTCATCAAGAGTGATATCTGCACGTTGTTAGCTGTTGTTTTGATGGTTATTGGTGGTTGTTGTAGGTGTATGAAGAATTAGATTATTATTGACTGCCTCGTTGGTCTAGTGGTAAAAGTAGTGCGACTGCTGATCATGAGGTCCTGGGTTCGAATCCCGGGTCGGGCCAAAAAATTAATTATTGAGTTTTTCCGTCAAGAAATTCTCGGTAGTTGCCCGGAGTCAGAAAGTTGGCGGTGTCTCACCCCCGTGCCTCGGAAAGCACGTAAAGCCGTTGGTCCTACGCCTGGTCTCTCTCCGGTCATGTCGGTTTACCGTCCCATCGGATTAAGAGAGTGAGGGAATAGAGAGTGCACCTGTGCTTGCTCATACACTTGGGCACTATAATCTTGTCCTGCGCCGATGGCTAGCCTCCGTTGAGGCAGGCCGCCGTGGCCGTAATTCGGTTGGGAGGACATTATTATGACGAATTGGATCCATATACTGTCAGGAGGACTGTGTTCTCATTTGTAACCCTTACTTGTATGGTAAAATTAGATTTTCAGTAAAACGGGTCTCCGGTTCTATACACTCGCCATACGTAACACAGCAGGATTGAGCTGTTATTTTACGCTGATATTCTGTGAGAGCGTGGTCCTTTCTCGGTAGGTAGTTGCAGCATGGCTCTATCAAGTTTACAAGTTTTAAGACAGCGGATTGTTGCTCCCAGCATCAAATGTCTTGCACCTTTGACTGCTGGCTGGGTATTGATTATAGATAGATAGATAGATAATTCTTTATTATACACCAAATCAACATAACCGAAAGAAGAAGAAAAAAAATAGTGTCACAATGGGCGGTCTTATCGCTAAAAGCGATTTCTTCCAGACAACCTTTGGATGGACAGGATCGCAAAAAGTAGTAGGTAAATTGTGTGGTTTGGTGATGCAGAAACAATATTTATAAATATATCCATATTTTATATAATATAATTAGAAATAAACAAAAAAAAAATACAAAAAATACGAATGTATATTACATATATAAATGGCACGAACTCAAAGATTAAGATAGTGACTGTGTACAAGTTTCTGAAAAACAGGTAAAGACTGGGCGCGTCTCACTGACAGAGGTAGGGCATTCCGTAGACGGACTGCTTGGATACTAAACGACCTGTCCATAAATTTGCTATTATGGGCAGGAATTTTTAATGTAAAATTCTCTGATGATCTCAAAACTTTCGAATGGGAATAGTGAAGTAATTCAAAACGATCCTTAAGATAAGAAGGATAGTAAGGATTAAAGAGAATAATGTAAAGAAGTGACAGAATATGAGCATTCCGGCTAAGACGGATAGGAAGCCACTTGAGTTTATTACGATTACGATTATGTGGCATGTATGGTGTAAATTCGTAGTAACTCACGGGGTAGGCGCTCGCCGTAAATTTTCAACACGGGTACCTCGTGTTCGATCCTCGCAAGCACCAATAAAAATTTTAATTGCTATTTAAATGATAATTTACCAGGGGCTCGGTGAAGCAAATTTTGCGAGGGAACCTGCAGGTAAATTCACCCCAAAATACTCAGGGGTCGTGTGACGGACTAATCACTCTATAACCTATAGGCTCCAAATTTATTTTACTTTTACATACGAGTTGATATTTCTTCGTGTTTAAATAAAGTGGTGGATTCTTTTACGCCGATGCAACACAGCGTTTTCCTTTTTTATTGTAGAAGGGTAACAAACGAGCACATAGTCCTCCTGATGGTAATTGGATGCTGCAGCACATACACATCTGTATCTGTCTTCGATAAAGAGTCAAAACGCGGATGTTACCGCTGAAAACTTAAATGGAATGCCTCGTTTACAATAAAAAGGGGATGACCTTTTGCCACCATTTGTCATGACATATAGTCAGTCTCTTGGTATATAGACGGTCGGCGGGTATCTAGTCCTTTGTTGTTGACATACCACGCATTCGAAGTCAAAGTTTTGATTAGTCTCTCGTAATGAATAATGCAAAAGAGTGGAATAATTTGATAGTACTTCTGTTGTACCATCAAGGGCTCCATCACCGCTTACTACCGGGTGGGATTGTGCTCAAACGCTACCTTGTAATCAGTAAAACTAAAACTCGGCATTAATCATAGTATTTAATTAATAAATATACTAAGGATTAGTATAAAATTGATTTAGGTATACAACCTATCATCGAACAAACATGTAGTGCGTACATAATATCAGCACAATCGATAATTCAAACGATGCTTCACTTGCAGGGTTTCACGCGTCCGACCGCGCCGCTGACAGATTTTCCCTCCACACTATTCCCCGTCGACGTAAATTCAATTTGCTCTCTACATTCTGTCCATCCTGTTTTAACTGTGCCATTTTATGAAGTACTTCCTTTGCACGTACAACTGAAGCTATAGTTTTTCGCTTTTATTAAACACAATAATATAGTCTAATATATAAAAAATAATATTTGTTTGTCCGTATTTTACGCGCTGCCATACCGTACATCAAATTTGCGGTAAAACTGTCAACATATTGCCTACACTTCCGCGTAGGTTGTAGGCATAGTTGAATTCGGTAGATGGCGATGTTGTAGAATTCAGATATCACCCGTGCTAAGCCGGAGCAGATCGTTAGTGTTACAAATAGAAAATACGCGCGAAAATACCGCCTACAGGAATGTATTTTTTATAGGATAGGGTGACAAACGAGCACACTGTCCACCTGATATCTGCATCTATCCTCTATTACGAATCAAAATGCAGATGCGTTGTCACCCGTGAGGACTTAGATGGAATGCCTCGTTTCCAGTAAAAAGAGTCTCCAGTTCTCTACCCCCACCATATAAAACACAGCAGCATTAAGCTACTATTTTACGCTGGTATTCTGTGAGAGCGTGGTCATTCCCCAGTCGAGCAAGCCCATTCTTCCTACAACTATACTACTAATATAATTGCAGCATGGCTCTACCATGTATAAATGGAGTCAGATGAAATGGGGGAACCATTGTATTAATTTGTAATAATATGTCATTTTAACTAGGTGGTAGGAGTCCAAATCAGAAAAGGAATCATCTAGATACCTACCACTACCACCCTATCGCCCATATCTGCTGGCAAATAGCAGTTCCTACGTTACTGTTGGCGGCCAGACGGAACCGAAGGGTAAAGACAGCTAGTATATTAATCTATTTAGTATATATATTAGTTTATATAGTATATATCGCCTGACAACTTGTTTAATTATTTAAACAAGTTGTGACAATAGTCATAGGTTTTATGATAGGATGGAATTACAAAATGGCTCTAATTCTTAATTTTAATTCTTTTCAGATACAAATCACAATGTTCACCTCGAAGTGGTGGCATTTGGCCTTGACGTTACTACTGTTTAGTATTGAAGGGTACGCAGCTCCTGTAGCGCAGAACTCGGGTAAGTACTTTACTTAACAACCTCTATCGCACTTAAATACTAATTCGTTATTATTAAACTTTGGTGCTTGAAAATCTATTAGTTAAAATATTAAAAAAAATGTGATCCTTATATCAAGAACGATATGTGGAGTATAGCAAAACCTACAGGAAAAGAGCCTACTCTTTTTTATAGGCCCCTGGTGTTAGAGTTGTTCATGGGTAGCGGTCACTTACCATCAGGTGAGCCGCACGCTCGTTCGCCCCCTCTTATGTAAATAAAAAAAGCAAGTTGAAAACATAGTTGAAGAGGATTTAATAAGACGATAATATTTTTGCATGTATGTGTGTTTTTGTGTAAGTACGAATGCCGGCAGCTGCGCCCGCCCGTAACTCCTAAATTACAGAGTAAAACACACCCGCCATCGACTTTAATTTTTGTGTTGCTTGTTGCATTGGGCAACAGCTAGGTACACACCCCAGCGTACCAACGCGCTGGGTTTATACACACACATTACGGAGGGGGAGCTTGGTACATATCTGAGCTCATGTTAGCATAGCTCTTACTTTATAGTCACTTGGCCAAAAACTGTTACATCACGCCTAATTGCGTCAAGTGCCTAGGTGACCACGGCACCGCTGAGTCTGCGGCGTTTGCCTATCGCTGCTCTAACTATCGTGGGTGTTCTAAAGCACCACGAAAGAAACGGTGCTGAGCTAAAAGCCGTCCCAGACGCGTGGGCCAAGCCAGCGTGTCTCGATCTCGGCTACCTGTCCCTAAGCCCGCACCATCCTCAATGCCCTCTACCGCATCTCAGACTAACACCAAGCCCGCCCCCGTCATTGTGGTACCCCGTCACCAAGTAAGGTGCAAATCGTTCCGCGCCAAAACCCAACGCTTGGGTGAAACTGCCGGCACATAACATCTCACGGCCATTGCCACCTCCAGTCACACACAAACACAACACACTTAGGACATCGGTTGGGACGCAACAAGTACGCAGACGTGCGTGCCGCATATCCCTGCCACATGCCACACCGCGTACATACCGAACACCCGTGTCCCGGGACGGTTACCACCGCCCAGAACATCGGACGATACGAGTTAGCCACGAGAGCCAGGGTCGCCACCCTCTGCTCGGACGGCCGTTAGATAACTCACTTACGTGCACTTTCAACTGACGTAGGTGAACATCGTTACGCAAGTAACAATGCAGAATAATATGAATTTAGCCCTATTTTACAGCTTGCGGCCTTTCAGGCCGCGTGTCCTAAGACCGATGAAACTATAAAAGACTAACAGCACAAACATCGTCAGAAAAAAGACTTTAACGTAATATTTAAAAAATAATGTTTGTATAATGATTTCTTATATTTAGGCGAACACTACACATTGAAATAATACTAGTTTTTACGGAATTTATCGCGTATATTTAACTTTTTAAATACCCGACGTTTCGAGAGCTTTACAGCACCCATGGTCCTTCCCGTGACCATGGGCGCTGTAAAGCTCTGTCTTTTTTTTGTATCATATGCGCTGCCATATTGTTCATCAGATACGCGGTAAAACTAAGTCAACTTATCGTTTGAACTTGCGCGAAGGTTATAGGCTACCGACAAACTTATTTGAAAGTTATGTATCATTAAATTTCTATGAATGTATTCACATATGATTCCTAATTAAAGAATAAAACTCTTCCAAATTTAAAGCGATATTTCCACAATTATTTCTTTCTCGGCAGCAACGCTTCAGGTATTAGTTTAAATATGTATAAAATTATAAATATATAACATATTAGTATTTATATTTTTTTGCCCTCAAATTAGATCTTTTGCCGCATCGCCTATTTTATTATTATCTCTACTTGGCCCAATGATTGATTGGGAGGGAGTATCCTTTGCCATTAAGTCAGCCATATGTTCTACTTTGTGCATGAAAGTGTCAATAAACGAAAATACTATAATGTGTTTAACAACATTGTGAGTTTGTGTCATTTGTACTAAATATGTTTTATCGTTAATGCCCGTTATCGAGGCAAGGCGCAAACATCAAGAACGATAAGATAATGTTTCATGTTCACTAGCTTTGTTATGTAGGTAATAACAACTTAGGTTTTTTTTTATAAAATAAGAGCGACAAACGTGCGCATAGCCTCTCTCTATCTGATGGTAAAGGGATGCTGTTGACCTTACATACAAGTATCTACTCCTACTGTCGATTAAGAATCAAAATGCGATACGTTATCACCTCTGAGAACTAAGATGGAATGTCTCGTTTCCAGTAAAAAGGCTTCCAGTTCTCTACACTCATTATAAGAAACAAAGCAGCATTAAACTGCTATTTCACGCTGATATTCTGTGAGAGCGTGGTCCTCCTCCAGTCAAGCCCATTTATTTGTGCTACAACCATAATATGTTTATTGGATTTTTTTACACGAGGAAATTCCTACGCATACATACGAGAAGGACAGGTTATGTCGGACACTCATCGACTAAAATCACACGGTGTTCCACCTTTGTCGCATATTGGCAGCCCACGAGAACACTCGCACACATCCATTGCGCCACAACCGCTGGCAGCCCCGTGGCAGCCCCTCCTAGGGAGAATGCAATTTCTCCCCTTCTTCTTTTTAGGTAAGGCACGTCAGATCACCAGGCGCGCTTTCCTTTGCGACCTCTCCTGCGTAGTGCCCCTCCCTTAGCCTTATACATGGAGTAAATGGGACCAGGAAAGTCAAGCTCTCGGAAGCATCAGCCTTTCTGATTCCAGCGGCGGATCTGGTCTATGGCTCCGCTGCTAACCAAGTTTCGGCCGCTTAGAGTAGGAGGAGCGGCGCCTCGCAATACCGACCCTCCTCTTACACCGCAGTCCACCACCACCGCATCCATGGCGTGGTCCCACCAGAAAGCATCCTATACCATCATCATTACATCCTTCTTTTCATCATCATTCATCCATCATCATCATTCGTCCATCTTTACAAGTTTACTTCCGAACGGTCCTGAGCCATTTATAATCTTATAAATTAATCAAAAAGTAGAAGAATTAAAAAAAGTTTAAATTATTTAAAAAATTAAATGCCATTTCACTGCGGCACTGTTTTATGTATATGTCACAGCCAACTAGCTTAATTAGCCGTTCAATTAACAGCCTAGCCTCTTTACTAAACAGCGCCGTTCAACTAGCGGCCTCAACGATACTCAGCCATTTGATCAAACAGCTAGGCAAATGACTTGGATCTATGACTTTTCATTACTTGCCTAGCATTTCAGTTTAGTTCCACTTTCTGCCACCTAGTGCCGAAACTATTCAAAATGTTATTATGGCGTCGGTAAATTACAAATTTGATGGAGTTTTCCATAGTTTAATGCAAAATAGTACAAGCTGTCGCAGTCAACTACCTTAATTAGCCGTTCAATTAACAGTTTAGCCTTTTAATGTTTAACTAGGGGCCTGTATGATATTCAGCCGCTGCGTCTAATAAAATATTGCAACTATCTTGTAATATCAGCGACAGTAGGTTAGGGAAAGCCGCGTACATTTTTATAATACAGTGCATAGTGCATAATTAGGCATGAAATGTTATGTCAGATGCATCGGCTGACCCCATGGACTCAATAACATTCAGGCCGCTAGTTGAACGGCGCTGTTTCACCCTATCGTACGAATGGCGAATGCATTAGCCAGCAGTTTATTAAATGTTGTAACAAACGCTACGGCTGAATATCATGTAGGCAGCTAGTTGAACGGCGCGGTTTAGTTAAAAGGCTAGGCTGTTAACTGAAAGGCTGATTAAGCTACTTATCCGCGACATATATATACGTACACTAGAAACTGGACACCTTATAATTAAAACGCAACTTTTCAATAATAATGACACTGTGTATCAAATAACTTCACTTCAATCACAACAAGCGACATCCGGTGAGCACAATAATTTTAGCCCTGTTTGCAGAACTTCGGAACGAAGATTTTTAATTTCGAAGCTAGTTTAGTAATATCTGCTCCCCGTTGGAGTTTGGAATCAATAGAAATTACGAGAAATACGTTCGAATTTTTAAACTCCAAATTATTATTTTGTATTTTTTACTTATGTTCGTAAAATTAATTGAGTTTTTCAATTTTAAGGTGAGTTTAAGGTTTCCACAGCTGTGGGTAGACATGTTAAATATATATGGCCTGAGCAAAAAGTTAAGAATAATTTACTAATAATTTACTTTATTTAAAATGAACTGTTATTAAGCTTTGATAATCTCAGCTGTCTACATAATACAGTTGTTAAGGTTTATCGAAAAAGTTTGTGCTATATCTATAAAAATATTTAAGCATGAATGTAACTACATAAAAATACCGATTATTTAAATTGAAACCTGTCAACTTTACTAGGTTAATTGATAGAATCAGGCGTTACTTTGCGGAAATCCATTATAATAAAAACTAAAAATATAAATTTCTATGCAACCTTCCGCTAATTAAATACAATGATGTGTCTTACCTGGATTACTAGGCCAGAAAACAAGGTCGGTTTATATAATCGCATTTAATCCCGGCTCTAATCTAATGAATTACTTGAATTTAAATAACATATTTTGGCAAATTACATATTTACTTCCACGACAGAAAAAATCCAATAACTGATTTTGGCTCCACCCGGGATAGTAACCTGGGACGTCATGATCAGTAGCCGCGTTTAAAACCACTTACGTTCACGACCACTAAACCAAGGTTATTTTAGACTAAGCATGTATGTAATAAATCAGTAATCAGTTTAACATAAGTGTAGTTAAAGATGTTAAAGTTACAGTTTTTATACAACCCATTGAGGGGCACAACACTTTGTCATTCTAAAAGGGATCAATAGCTATGCACTTATCTCGATTAATTATTTGAAATCGTTGCAATTTGAAACTCTATGAAACGAAAAAGCGACACTAGAAAGAGACAATCATATAAATCTATAGGATTTAGCCTGCGAGAGAATGAGATATAGTACAATATACACAGTGTTTCCTAACATCTAGTATGAACGACACACACGGTCAGTTCAACTGATCATTCCAACTGATCAGTTCAAGCTAGGATTAAAAAATATCAACAGTCTTAGTTTTACCTGATCAGTTGGAATGATCAGTTGAACTGACCGTGTGTGTCGTCCATTATACATATTAGTTAGCACAAGTCACTCGTCTCATTTGTTGAAATTGAAAACTTACAGTCTGTATAATATGTAATGTAATATACTGGATAATTTTTTTACCATCTCGAAAAAAATAGAGTGTAACAGGTGAATGGAGTAATAGCCTATGACACTGATATTTTGCAATTGTTTTTCTTTTACATTTATATATTATGATATTGATCTATCAATAAATACCACTAATTGGGTTCGTATTATTTCAATTTCGATAGTTCTAAATCGATTTATTTATTTAGTTCAACATTTTTGTTTTTATATTTTTAGTATCAAAAGTTTATTTCAAATTAGTAGTATTTATTGAAAGATCAATTTAATAATATGTTAATGTAAAAGCAAAACAAATGTTAAATATGCTATAGGCTTCTCTTTCTTCACCTTTTTTTTCAGATGGTAAAAAAGATCATCTAGTATTGTAAAATTAAATATAAAATATTTTTTTAAACATGGTAACAATATTATAATTAAAAAAAACCTCCTACATACCCTACTCCTGATACTCTGCAATCGTATCATTCTCTAGATGTTTAGTTTTCTGTACTTTTCACTTCCACGGCGTTTGAACTACACACAACATGTTTTTTTTAAACAGGTACTGATTTAACCCGTGTTAAGCGGTTAAAGAAAACATCTTGAGAAAACCTGCACGTGTAAGAGGTAAAATATTACGAGGATACGCGCAGCATATCAACTTGCATTGGATCAGCGCGGTGGACTAATTGCTTTTCTTAATGTAGATGTATGATAGCTACTTTATGATTGTCATTAATAATTAAATAATAATAAATAAATTATTTGGCAATTTATTGTACAAATAAAGTCATAATTTAAGCTAATTTCGTTTGATTATTAATTTTGTTTAATGCATCGTTTTTCGGATTACATCATTATTATGACTATTATATGTGATACATTGATTTTTTGGCCCGACCCGGGATTCGAACCTAGGACCTCATGATCAGCAGCCGCACTACTGTAACCACTAGACCATCGAGGCAGTCCACTAATATACCTATGCTATGGACGCAATACCTATCAATAAATGCGAATATATGTAAACATTATTCGTCTCGCATATGTTAAGAACACGGAAATCGTAATGATTTATTACGATTTCTGTGCTAAACAACAGTTCGTCAACTCTAAACTCAATTTTGCAGTTTTTTCTAGTTATCAATAAAAACAGAAACTTAATTTGTCGATATTAGGCAGATCGAACGGCACCCATGCATATTTCCTACTTTATATTTTTTATTAGTTAAAACAAAACACACTATTATAGAGAATGTCTTGAATGCAATAAAACCAAATCACTTTGGAGTTTTAAAGTCTATAAGAGGTTAAATGTTTGAAAATAACAAAATAAATTGATTTAGCAAATATTTTTGGTTAAGTGATTTCTTATCATGAATGTCGTATTTATAAAAGCAAGAGAATGTTCACCTCAGAAGGTTAACAAAATAATAAGATTATTTTGCTCTCAAACCCACCTGCCGTGGTAATTGCAAATTTTAAGTTATACATGTCATTTGGCGCATATTTAAAACGCATTTTATATGTAGTAGAGTCACGCTACAACTATATTACGAGTATGGTGGTAGCATGAATGGGTCGGCTCGACCAGGGTAGAACCAGCACTCACAGAATACCAGCGTAAAATAGCAGCTTAATGCTGCTGTGTTTCGTATGGGGAGTTAGAGAACCGGAGACCCTTTTTACTGGAAACGAGGCATTCCATTTTGGTCCTCAGGGGTCGCATCTGCACTCTTATAGTAAAATAAAGTTACGGCTTATATACGTCCCACAGCTGGGCACAGGCCTCCCCTCATTTCTGAGAGTGTTTTAGGGCAAGGAAGTGTCCGCCGCGCTGCCCCAAAGCGTGTTGGCGAACTTCACGTGTCTTCGAAATATTTTTTTTATTCCTCAGACATGCAGGTTTCCTCACGATGTTTTCTTTTACCGTCAGGCACGTGGTAAATCAGCACTTGAAATTGCAATTAACAATTTCATTGTGCCGGCGGGGATCGAACACGGGTTTATCGCGTTCTGTTATATTTACAGCGAGCGTTAACCATCTGAGCTACCACGGCTCTTGTTTGATTCTTAATTGAGGATAAATGTAGATGTCTATGGGCCACAGCATTCATTTACTATCAGGTGACCTATGTCACCCTTATTCTACAAAAAATGATTATACTCGTAGATCAATATTTTTATAGGGTCTTGTAAAGTGACGTGTGAACATCTCATCTCACATATTTGGTTATAAGTACGTAACTCAACAAACGAATTAGTTAAGGTCGTTGCTTAGGTGTCTCCTGATAATATATTTATTTTATAAACACTGTCTGGGTATGCATCGGACGCTGCAGGTGATGAACAATTCTTTAAAGTACTATATTTTAACTCATAATAGAGTTTAGTTTGTAATTTTGTATGTGTATAATACTTCTAATTGGTTGTCTTATATGCAAAATGTACTTGCCATAAGTGGGTTGATACCTTAATAAATAAATTCATTATTATTATTATTATATTTCATTTAAATGTTAGTGTCTTAGAAGTTAAGTTTAAATTCAATTCAAATTGACCTCGAAATTAAAAAAAAAACTTGGTATTATAGGAATCTTTAAGAGATCATCCATCCTTTACTGAGTACAAAATTTCACTGCTGAATAGCCTTCCTCATAGACTGCTTCGTAGGGAAGATTTTGACATATTAATTAGAAAATGACACATTAATTTTGATTCCGTTTAGTTTTCCCTGTAAGTATATGTATAACTTAAATTTAATTGTAATACTTTAATACCGTAGACAGAGAAACCTATAGACAAATTGACGCCTTCTTTCGCATTCGCACACGAAAAAGATAGATTTATGCATACGTCTTGCATAGAAATGAGATAGAGCGTTGTGATTGTTTGTCCCTTTCTCCGTCCCGGTTTTTTATTTAGCGAACTCTACAGTTTGCTAAACAACTTTAACAGCGTAGCAATTTAAGGAGTTTACAGGTAGGTTTAAGTGAGAAAAAAGTGTTTTGTGAGCTTAAGATTGGTGAATCTTGTTCAGTTCTTAGAACAATTAAAATTTTTATCTAAATGTGTTTAAAAGTCATAAAGATTATTGTATAACCTAAAAATTCGTTATCGTCCTTTCTCACTCGAGGCCACGCCGATCATTAGTCTATAGGTTTCTCTGTCTACGTTTAATACACTGACCATAGAGAAATTGTGGATAACGGTGCTGATTGTACTGTTATTACCTACGCCTTTTATATATAGATCACGTTCACGTGCACGCATAATATTATTACGTTTAGGGATAATATTATATTGTACTATTGTTTGTTAACCCGAATAGAGACAAAAAAGAAGTTGAACTAAGATAACAGGTAGTGATTTCACAAAAAAAGGAAGTGAAGAAAAGCGAATATTATATTTCTTGGCTGTATTTTCTTGTTTAAAAAACGTTATAAAAACTTGAAAAAGACTTTAAAAAAGCAATACTAACGCATTCTACCAATTATAAATTGCTGCTTTGCTTAGTGTATCAACTTATGTTACTATCTGCTCTATGATTTAGTACAAATTTTTATAGAAGTGAAGTGATGAACGAACCCACAGTCCACCTCATAGTAAGTGGCTATTGCAGAACGTGGACACATGAAGCCAACTTCAAGCAAAAAAGACTACAGATTACTTATGTAAAAACCAAATGGCTACAGATTCCTTGTTACAGCAGATCGAGGCTCTGATGGAAACACCCACCATGCCGAATGGCTCGTTTCACATTTAACCGATCATGCGTGGAGATCTGTTTATTACTTTTTACACAGCTGGTTATTTCACCTACGCGAAATCCAGATGTGGAGGATCATGCACCTTCCTTGTTGGACCTTCTGCTGACCTCTCATCCGGACGGATATCAGGTTTCCGTCGACGCACACTAACGTCGATGTTGCATTCTGCAGACTGCCGCCGTGTTTGTAATATATACCTAGAAATGGCCAAATGCCCATTTGGAGGTATTTATTACATATTTATGTATTTATGTATAAACGCTTTATAGTGCCGGCGTAGAGGAATACAGTATTCAGTATCATCGCAGGTTTCATCAGAGGCGGTTGAAGAAAGTGTAACATGTCCTATGTTCTGTTATATATTTGGATGCGTATTAGATTTCGATAAGCTGTTTATTATAAACGAACGAATTTATAATATAATGTGAAAATTATTGTGTAACAACTTTACTCTTGTTGGCATGAACTAATTTTGATAATTAAAATTTAATCACTTATATGAATTTTCTATGTTTAATAAAAATTATTCTAATATTTTAATCTATTATAATCATATTTCATATGTATGTGTATTTACAAAATATACATTTCATAGCGCGAACTCATAATATTAAATTGTAATATAGAGTATAGACGGTGACGGTATTTCCAAGTGTACAGAGAATTTAGTTGGGGATAGTGATGTTGGGTGTAGTAGTGTTGGGTTCGGTGTTGGCAGTTATTCCCCCCGAATGAGTTTCTGCTTTTGTGAGGTGGGGATATTGCTGGCCGTAGCTTGGTCGTCTACGGTGCACGATGTGGCTCCCACGTGGCTGGCCTGAGGTGAAGAGTCGGCATGAGGAGGCCACTCCAAGTGGCCTTGACGAGTATCCGTGTTGATGAACTGTAGCGGCACGGTTGTCATTTCCTGCCCACCTCAGAGGAGGTGGAGCTGTGCCGGATATTTTTACATTAAATTTTACTCGAGGATCTTAGCTTAGTTAACCTAACCTAACAATTTAGTTAAGCTTCAGGCCAGTTGAATGTTCGTTATATTTGATTTTAAAAGGCAGTTTCCCAAATAATAAACGTAAATTAATATTCCTAAAATTTATTCCGCCCACGGTACAATTACGGCAAAAATTTCCTATTATAATAATTTAGTATTGCGTAATGCTGTCGCGACATTATTTTCCGCTCTCTTGCGTTTCCCTCCATTCTGAATGCTCTTGACATTGAAAATGTTTTTGTTTCGTCGAAACTGTCGTCTGTTGGAATAAAGAGGTAAAAGAGGTTTGAGACTATTATTTTCTACGAGAATTGAGCTTTATTTACTCGTACGTCGTACACTTGCGTGGATCTGACTATTTTCTTATTGGTTCGGTTCGATGCCATAGTGGTACGACGTTTATTAAGTGTTTATATTTTCTTTGTGCAAACTTTATATTCCTGAAATAAATTCTTTGTAATTTTGAAAACACTTATATACTTAGTGATTTTTTTACCGTCTGAAAAAAAAAAAACAGGGTGTAGCAGGTGAACGGAATAGAATCCTTTGTATGGCACTGATATTTTACAATTTTTATTTTGTTTTATATTAAAATATTATGAAATTGATCTATCAATAAATACTACGAATTCCAAATAAACTTTCGGTATTAAAAATAATTCTTATATATATATATATATATATATATATATATATATATATATATATATATATATATATATATATATATATACAATGTGTCCGATTTCCGATGTCCGATACTTTAAGGGGTTAAAATACAATTAATTTTATCGACAAATCAGGGATCAATGATTTTTTTTCGCCATCAATAAAAAAATGGCAGCACTTTAAAAAAAATTGTTGGCGAAGCATAGATGCTTGTATTAATTTAACAATATCTACCCAAGTAGAAGACTTTCAAAAACAAAATTGGTCTCAAATGTTAGTTAATAGTGTCAATAAATCTAGATTCAAAATATTATTTTTTAATTTTTCAGTATTAGTAAAAAACATTTTTGAAAAAATAAATTAGACAACAAATTGATGTTGTTTTTCAGATTCTTAGCTTTAAAAAAAAACCATCGTGTTAACAAATTTTTTTTACTTGTTTTTATTATAATACAGGATATTTGCTATAAATGCACATTTAAATCTTAACTCTGAGTTAGATAGTTTAGGAGCTATGACAGTGTAAACATACTTACTTGAAAAGCGCGGATACACTAGCAAATGAAATAAAACAAAATAATTTATATCAATTGCATTTAATTTGGCAAAATAATTAGCAAAACTGCTCAAAGTGACCTCCTTGTCTCTGCAGACATGCTGTTGCTCTTAGTGCAACGTGTTGCGTAGAGCGCTGGATCATTGCCTTGTCTTCTCGCAATTCGTTTGCTGCTTGAATTATTTTTTCTGCTAACTCCTCTCGTGTATTTGGCACATTTAAATGCACTCTTCGTTTGAGTGTGCCCCACAAAAAAAAATCGAGAGGTGTTAAATCCGGCGACCGCGGTGGCAAAGCAATTGTTCCTCCGCGTCCGATCCACGACGAATAGTGTGCATTTAAATGATTCCGCACAAGAAGCGCGAAGTGTGCCGGAGCACCATCCAATTGCAGAATCATTCTGGCCCTGTAGGCCAATGGTAACTTCAATAAAGCATCCAAAAAATTCGTTTCCAGGAAATTTAGGAATCTTGGGCTCCGGTAAAATGATTGGTCCAATTAGAATGTCGTCAATCATTCCGGCCCAAACGTTGACAGAAAATTTATGTTGAAAAGAACTTGGGCGGATCGCATGTGGATTTTCTTGAAGCCACAGGTGTTTGTTACGGTAGTTCGTATACCCTGATCGCGTGAAAGTAGCTTCGTCTGTCCACATAATTCTTTTTAAAAAGTTTGGATCATATCGCGTTTCTCTCAATATCCACGAACAAAATATTGCTCTTCTTACATAATCCGGTTCCAGTATTTTTTGCACCCTTCGAAAATGGTAAGGATGTAATCCTTCTCTTTTTAAAATTTTCCACACCGACCATTTTGATAGACTGAGACGATTAGCTATGCGCCTAATGCTCAGGCTAGGGTCTTGAGTAATCATTTGCAATATTTGATGTTCATCTTGGAGCGACAAAACACGAGTACGTTCGTTACCGAGCCTTCTTATTCCATTTTCCGCAAGTCTCAAATGAATTCTCACGAAAGTGCGAGCATTCGGCGTACGTCTGTTATACTCTACAACAGCTCTATTTGCACTCCCGTTACACAATCCATACACGAAATGAATGTCAGCGATATGCTGGCTTGAGTACTCGTTCATTGTAATAAACAAAAAGTAACAGTTCAACAACAAAACAAAAACGTAACAAAGTCTAACAACAAACAATAATTATGTACAGTAAGTAGATTTACTTAAAACCAGGAATGTTATCACAACGCATAGCGAGGGACGACTGCTCGACGGCACAAGCGCACACTGCACCCTTTTTACCTGGAGACAGCCGTTATTCTGTCTCGCTCGCACTGTTGTGCACAGCGTTTTTTACCTGCTCACACAAAGGATGCTATTGTGCTTGCTTACAATTCCTTGAATTATTGAAGAATTTTATCTTACTCACTGGAATGGGTGTTTAGTTATCTAATATTGGGGTAGAGACACTTTGAACAGTTACATTCAAATTATCATAGCCTCTAAACTATCTAACTCAGAGTTAAGATTTGACGCCCGAATTAATTAACTGTGCTTCAAAGATCTTGATGACAGTGTAACCACCTTATGTATATGTGTATATACTAGATGTAAGAAGCGTGCAATAAACCTGCCAAGTAAAGCCCTTACGTATATATGCCAAATAAAAAAAATAATAAACCTGCCAAGTAAAGCCATTATGTGTATGCCAAATCTTCATATCAATCATAAATAGCACCCACGGAAAACCGTTAGGCAATCTATGTTTTAAGCCGTATACTTTTTATAGGCTTATGAACGAAAAGCTATTTCAAAAGGAATTTGAATATTTAACGTGTATCAAAGATTTCAGTACAATATACAGCAAATTATTCATTGCTATTTTATTCAGTTTACGAGTATATTCACATTGATTTATCATATGTTTGTTTGTAGAGGACGTTTTTTATTGCGTCTGATACGTGATTCGTTTCTTTTATTTGCATTGATGAGGTTGAATACCGATGTAATACCCATTTATTACTTTTTTAATAATGTTTCAGATTACATTCACAGTAAAGAGAAATGGATTGATTGAAAAAGTGGTAAATAATTTCGCTTACTTTCTGAAAATTAAACCTAAAAAAGTGTAACTGGCTTAATTCTATCATAGAACGTAAAAAGTAACAAATTGCCTATTGCCCTTTAGGCATTGGCCAAAAGAATAAATTTTTATTTAGTATTGTCTAGTATATGCTCCATAAAAATAATAGATTTATGAAGTATTTTATAAGTAGATTAATATATATATATATATATATATATATATATATATATATATATATATATATATATATATATATATATATATATATATATATATATATATATATATATATATATAGGGTTAAGCAAAACTGTACTACGGATGATATTATGCGTAAGAAAAAAATTTGTGACGAGATGACGGCTAATAGAGAAGAATAGACGAGAAAGACATATGCCAACCCTAAATAACTTGGATTAGGGACAGGAAAACGGAGTTGCGTAGGTATTTTAATACCTAGTAAAATTGTTTTACTTTTATATTGAGGCATGTTATTTTCTTTTTCTTATGGATACATTTTATCTGATGGTTAAAATATCGGCTTTTAGCTTTATATATACTTATATATACTGACGGCCTTACTTATTTCGGTATGATATTGATTATCGCCTAATTGAATTAAGTATTAATTATCTCTATGTCTATTTCGTTCTATTATCATTTAATGAAAAGTGATAGAGAACTTTTCTCTTCGGGTCTTAAATTGACGTGGATTTTATTATAAAAGTTAAAGTTCTTTTTTATACAAAGTTAAGTTTATGTACAAGTAAGAACGTTATTGAGCCGTGGTAGCTCAGATGGTTAACGCTCGCTGTAAATATAACAGATCGCGAGTAACTCGGGTTCGATCCCCTCCGGCACCAATGAAATTGTTAATTGCAATTTTAAGTCCTGATTTACCACGTGCTCGGCGGTGAAGGAAAACATCGTGAGGATACCTGCATGTCTGAGGAATAAGAAAATAAATTATTTCGAAGACATGTGAAGTTCGCCAACACGCATTGGGGCAGCGTGGCGGACACTTCCTTGCCCTAAAACCCTCTCAGAAATGAGGGGAGACCTGTATGGGACGTATATAGGTTGTAACTTTTAAGAACATTATTCTTGTGCTAACAAATTAGCGCGGGCTAAAGTTGTTCAACTACAACGGAAATTATTAACATTATTTCTTTTACCACCCCCTTTGAAAATCAATTATTTTTCAGCGCCTCCAATTTTTTATACACTCCTAAAACTAAAAAAAACTAAAATTTCATTACTTAAATAATTTAGTTATGGTGTGCTATGTTAGTCGGTTCTGGTGTTTAAACTTACATTACTCGTAATGATTTCTTAAATTTACGCGAACACTACACATTGAATAAAACTATTATTTACGGATTTTATCGCGTTTAATTACATTAATTTATTTTTATTATTATCCCGACGTTTCGACAAGATGCAGGTGTGTACAAGCTAGATTGTGAATGTGGTCTCTCTTACATAGGTCAAACAAAGAGATCTATAAAAACCCGCGTGAAGGAACATATAGCTGATGTGAAGCACCGACGCTCCGGGAAGTCTGCAGTCTGCGAACATGTTCAAGATCGTCCCCACCATTACATTAGATTTGATAAACCACAAATTCTCGCAAAAGAACACCGATTCCTACCAAGGATGATACGCGAGGCTATTGAAATTAAAAAACATCCAAATTTCAATAGAGAAGATGGTTGGGTGCTACCATCTGCTTGGGATCCTATAATTAACAAAATTAAACCCAAACCCAAGCATACCACTGCAAGACTTCATGATACTATAAGCTCGTTTTGCGTAAATCGGACCAAAAATTTATATTAAAAAACTGAAGGTAGCCGGAATAACTATGACATTGGGACGTCAAACATCTCAGTCCCCCCCGTGACCATGGTTGCTGTAAAGCACCCGAAACGTCGGGAATTAAAAATAAGTAAAAGTAGTGAAATAAACGCGATAAAATCCGTAAATAATAGTTTTATTCAATTACATTACTCGTATAAACTAGACATAGGTAATTACCGGTGAGAGAAATTAAAACGCAACTTTATAATATTAAGAATATATTTTATTCAAATTAAAAGAAACAATAAGGTAATCAATTTAAGTTTTAAAAGTAATCTAATGAGGTGGATGAATTTGATAATTTTTAACAAGTTTGTTGATATCAGGTTCGAATTTACGCAAACACAGTCGTAAGTCGCCGCGTTCGGTAACATGCAAACGATTTCTTTTTTTAGTAAGCAGCGTTGTCACAGCGCTAAATCCACAAAAATGACGATGAGAATGCTATCAAAAATCGTTGAACGTTCGACCACAATCCAGAGTACATCTGCGGGATTGACTTTTGTAGCCAAAATTCTTAGTAGCCATTTTTGAATTCGATTTTTATTTGTTGTCACAGTTTTATAAGTTCTTCTTCCAGTTGGAGCGATACTGCTATGTTGATATTTGAAAAAGGATCTAACACCCAGTCTATTATTTCCAATTTCAAAATGTCCTGGAATCTTTCAATGAAATCACTGTGGAGATTTTCCAAATTTTTGCAGTAGACAAGCAAGTCGTTTTTGCAGGATACCGATAAATTGGGAAAATTATGGAACTCACGCATGCCGATATTCTTCTTGTGTGGACTCATCTAACTGAATTGAAAATTGTTTTCAGATGATTGCATAATGACTCTTCAATGTTTTCAGCCATTTCATCAGTTCGTATTTGCACAGAACAATTGCTCAAAGGAATTTTTCGAATTATGTTTGCCGCCGGTTTATGGAGCACACAAAGATGTTTTATAGGTACAGATACCGTGTTGCTAACACTTCGCACCGTTCACAGTGACGCCAGTCTTTGATTCATGTGTGCGTGAGTACCACGTGACACGCATATCTTACGTATCATGCCTGCATTAGTGTGCGTGACTTCGGTAATAATAGTGCGAATGGATTGCCCAAAAATTTGGGAGATTTTATATTTCATTCATATTAACATACCTGAGTGTAAAATGTGTGTGCGAGGCGTGTGCATTTGTGTCCGTATGTGAATGGGGATATACACACACAAGGGATATGGGTGGTTATATGTGTTTTATGTAGGTACGAAAATCGCACTAAAATAGTGAAATAAGTAGTAATTTTTATAGTAATTTATTTTATTTTGATAAAATGTACAAATTATTCCAATAAGTCTTAACTTAAAAATAGTCTACAATAACAGGCACCTGAACTAGGATAAACCTGTTTCTCAGGTGTATGTGCTAAAAGATACATTAACAAATATTTTCTGTTTCTTATATAAAATGAATAACGTACTAACTAATAAGGGTTATTTGGGTAAAATACATTATCATTAATTTACTTACGATATTAATTAACTTAAAACAATCAGCAACTTCTCTGTATCATCATATGACAAATTTTGTAACCATGTTCGAATTACCTTCTTACAGTCAGCCATTTTTAATGGTAAAGTAATAAAACCTAGATATAATTAATGTAACAGTTAAAAATAAATAAAAAATCACAGTAGATATTTATGTATCTAACATATATTGAACTATTCTATTATTATTGAATATATATAGAGTACTACAATTTCGTACCTTAGAACCCAAAATATTGTCGCTTTTTACGAAGACATTAATTATTTTTTAATCTTAAGTAAAATGACGTACAAAAGTAAGTTTGGTTAAGTGTAACCGTAAAAGTTAACTTCGGCCAAGAGATAGCAAATGTTTTTTTTTAATTCATATATCGATCCAGTCTCATGACTAAATCAAATAACCGGTTAAACAACCGGTTCACAACGGTTGCGTATCGGCTGCTTTGGATAAATATCCGTTGTCAACAGTTGCTTTACATCTATTAATGACATTAAAATAGGGAAAAACATTTCATACGGTAGGCAACACTCGAATATTATTGCGCAGTATTATTACTTGCATTGACATTCAGCTTTCGTATTATTTTATCAAGAAATACACCAGAAAATTGTATATTTACTTATTAAAAGTGATGTTCTTATCCTTATCTTTTTTCCAAGAGTAATTTTTACATGATTTTACAGCACAAACAGTCATTTCGTGAAATTAAAAACACTGGTGCGTGATGTACGTTCGCAGTGAACGTACATCACGCACCAGTGGCGTAATGGCGGAACGATCGAACGAATACTCCAATATTGGCGCCTTTTAAATGGAAGCGTTTTAGGCGCGCGTACACGGTATCTGTACCTATAAAACATCTTTGGGAGCACAGTAGTTATAACGTTTATTGCCGGCAAAATTAACATTTCACCGATGGTGTGTGGTTTACGCAATGTTTGAGCAATTAACAAAGAGATATTGTATGAAGCTCGAAGTCCCTGATCGTCTTGCTTAGCAGCAACCGAAAAAAGTTTTGATACACTTGGCTGAGTACTATGCTTCTTTTCCAGGTCTTGAAAATAGGCTACATTTTTGTCCTTTTTATCTGGATGCATTTTATTCAAATGATCTTGAAGTCTTGAAGACTTCGTCGCTTCATTCGAAAATGTTTTTGAACAAAGAAGGTACAAAGGCAAAGATGGATTTGTCGAATTTTCTGACTCCGTAAGTATTTAGTAATTCTGCACTATATTGCCGTATCTTCTTTTTTACTTCCGACATGGCTTTGTTTTACAAACATGTAAATAAAGTGTTGAACTCGTTTAAAAATTGCGCGCGAAACCACTTATGAAGATATAAAAAATTATAACGGGCTTTTATATAGGATTTAAATAAACTTGATTTCGTACGGCGTACGGGCTATCCTACGAAATCTATGTTATGTACTTCTAGTTTATATGCCATCATACAGGGCAGAAATATAAACGAATTATTCGATATTGAGTAGTAGATAGGTTTTAATTTCAGTAAATTTCAATATATAAAGTATCTAAATGAATTTACAAATCAACCATCGACCCCTGAACCACACCAACGCCCCCCATTCCTTTATGGGCCCCTTAACGGCCCCCTCTAGGGCACCAACGCCTACAAGGGAGTGTTATCGCCCTCTTTGAGAAAGACTGAACTACGACTTTGGCGAATAATTTAAATGATTGTCTCGCTTTAAGGCGACACCATGAAAAAATGCACCTCCTTTCATCGAATAGTATAGAACTATGACACCACTAACGAAAGTGTAATTTTGATATAGGTAAATTCATGTCTTTATCTTGAATTTGATTGTTCAAAAACATGATTGTATAATTTTTACTCGATCATAATTATTTGCGAATACACCTCTAAAAGATCACTATAGTTGAAATTACAACGAAATTACTTAATCTACATGCTTGGAAATCACTCAAATATATTCATAACATCAATATTTTTAATTTACTTTCTTATTATTTTGATTACTTAAATCAATAATTTTTAAAAAAATATTTTAAAGTTACTGAGAATTTCTAAGCGCCGCGGTTTTAATCGTAGCGGGCGCTACGCTATTTTAGTCCTTATGACGGGGTTTTTTCAAGTTTTTATAGAAATTATGTATTCACTCGGATCAGTACGGCGATAGCCTTTTCGATGTGTCGTCTTAATGAGTTTTGATTCTTGGGACTGGCTGTTTAAAAAGAAGACATACAAATCGAATTACTATTTGTTTAATCACTCGTATCAGAAGTGGTTTTCGAAATATTGAGCTTAAGAGTTATTTGTATTCGAATTCATGATTTACATTTAATACAATAATTACATTTAAACTACTTTTTGTATTTTTATGGTTATATGGTTTATTGAAAAAAAAAACTCGCATAAAAAATATGATGTATTATGTAACAAATGAATGCGTTCATAATTAGCAGGTAAACGGTTCTCTTGTACCTTTTTCCTCGTTGCCGATCTAGGATTTACATATTATCCGGAATAAGCACGATTGACTGCTTGTCGTTGGTTGGTCCTATCGCCGGTACCGCAGTGCCGTAAGTACGCTTTATCTGAAGTAATATTTGGGCTATTGGGTTTTGTATATCAATGAGAGTTAGCGTTGACAGACGTCCGGATAAAGCCGGACACAGTCAGACTCTTTGGTTGCGTGTCCGGCCAAATTAGACGGTGTCCGGATTTTGTAAGGTTTTTTAAATTTGACCATTTCTATACATTTTTCATATACTTACATAGGTACATATTATTGCAATTACCGAAATTAATACTGTAATGAATATTGAATTATTAATAATAAAGAAGACTATTTATTCAATTGTTATTTCGTTATAATTTAAGAAGATTTTACGGTAAATGATAAAAAGCATTGTTTTACTTTAAAAAAATATCTTTTACTAAGACAAAAAAATATGGGTGTCCGGCCTTTTTACCAAAATATCCGGCTAAACTCGCTGGTCTGTCCGGCGTTTCGGTTACATATATACGGGATATAGGTTTTATTTTCAAAACGTGCTGTTAGAAGCGCCGGTACTCGATCTCTATTTAGATAAAACGGCAGTTATCCTTGTGCCATTACACTTAATGTATCGTTATATGTCCTCAAATATATTTTTTTATTATTGACTAACTAGTGATTTCACAGTCTATTGATTTGTTTACTTTGATTCAATCGGTAATATCCGATTAAATATTTCTTTCACTATCTTCTTCCAACTTATATAATCTCTTTCCAACAGGATTCATAAATGAAGAGATTAGCAAGTCGAAACCACTTAAAAGTCGGAAATCTGGTCGTTTACGAAATACAAAGCTATATTACTGGTATAGTTGTAGCACGAATGGGTCAGCTCGACCGGGGAAGGACCACGCTCTCACAGAATACTAGCGCTACTGTGTTCCGCTCAGATCATATAAACAACAGGAGATATGGCAAGGAGGCGTGGCACTTGCGAACGCATCTGGCCGCAAAGCGGCCTGATGCCAGTTTCGGTAATTAGTCGAATGTCAACTTGTGACGTCTTCACTGCTCGTGATTTTTGACAAAATGCCGCGTTGTTCAGTGATTGTTTGCAAAAATAACAGCTGTATTGTGAATTACATGAAAGATGGCATCTCATTTCACACGTAAGTACTAAAATATTAATGTTTTTCTTATTCAATTTATTAAAACATTACTTCGTGGTACTAGAAACACGATGAAAAACCAAATCAAATGTTTTCTTTAGGAACAAAAACCATTGCTTGTTTAGTACAGATCGACCTGTGAATCAGCTGGTCTAATAGCGCAATGGATAAGTGTTTTACTGATACTCTCACTCACACGATAGTTTCGTGAAGCAGCCGCTGCCGGCTTTTGTGAGTGAATGATAGCGACAGATGTTTTTGTGTGAATAAGTTTTGTACGGTGCATGGTAAATGCACGCTTCGTATGATGAGATAAGGTTTATAATTGGTTGTGTAGTATATTTTGATTTATAAAATGTGAGTGTGTGCGCGATTGTGTATCTATTGCTGTGCATATGTAGTAGTTGGCGCGTGGTAGGGGCCAACTGGAGACACCGGGTTCCGATACATTTTCAACTACTGAGCATATCTCCTGTTGTTTATATGATCTGAGGTGTTCCGTATGGTAAGTGTAGACAACTGGAGACCTTTTTTTACTGGAAACGAGGTATTCCATCTTTATCCTCACGGGTGACAACGCATCTGCATTTTGATTCTGAATTGAGGATAGATGTAGATGTGTATGGGCCACAGCAACCACTTGACATCAAGTGGACTCTGTGCTCGTTTCTCACCTTTATCCTACAAAAAACTGTAGATAGGACTATATGACCATAAGCATCTTGTTGACTCTTTTTACTCTAGCTTTGTACAAATGAAATGCGTAAAGTGCGGCTCGAAAGTTATTGAGAGCAAACCTGAGTTGACAGCGTAAGACAATCAAGTAGTAAATAAAAAGAATGACTTCCAATAAGTATTATATAATAATCTATATTGAATAAATATCACTAATTTAATTTAATTTCAACAACAGCACAGAAAGGCAACAATGGATAATGTCAGAAAATCATACAGTTTCCAAAGGATGGCGCTGTATCATCGCTCGTTAACGTCAAACGGTAAATACCCAGAATGGTGTCAGCAGCAATAATGGTGCGGGACATCTGGTTCCACGATCTCCATTCCGCCTTTCAACCGTGCCCATGTTTTAGTAAAGATCCATGAGATTCGGAAGTGTCGTCTCAGGGTTATACACTTTATATGAAATGATCCTTAAGCTGTCGGTCTCAAGAACGCTACAAGTGCTTGAGTTAAACAAACAGAAATTGAACGTTTCTCGAGAATATGAACGGCTAACCCAAAGGCATGCCAGGTTTATGTCCGAAGACTTGGGAAAATATGCCCTCCTAAAAGAGAATATAGAAAAACTTCAAAAAGAGACAGAATCAACACGACTCATTTTCTCTTATGACGTCTGCGAGGCGACTACCGCAACCAAGCGAAAACTAATCAATTTTAAATATTAATTTTCTGCAAGTCCGTCTCTCACTAGTCAAATACAATCAGTAAGGGATGAACTAAGGCAGCTCCAAGATAATACAAGCATCCGTTACGACCTCAATGTAGTGACCTAGGATACGTTTTTATCACGGTAGTAGTTCCTATAAGATATAAAGATAAGTTTTTAATTTTTAAACTTATAAATACAACATTAATTGTCTTAAAATAACGAAAAACTAATATTTTATAGAGTTGGGCGGATTAGCCGCCGATTAATCGGCCTATTTAGAGTCATCGGTTAGTGGGCGATTAATCTACTAAAATCAGCATTTTATATAAAATAAATTATTATAATTTAATTTCAGCAAAGGTTTTTCATGATTTTCTGTGTGGTAAGTACGGCTACAATGATATGAGTATAGTTTTAAATTTAAGAAAAGAATTGTTTCTCTCCCATGCGTAAAATCACGTCATATTTATATGTAGGTAAATCAAATAAATAATAAAATAAATAGGTTCATACACAAGTTTTATTGAAAAATCAGTCTCACATGTTTTAATGTTTATTATTCTGGACATAGGAACTTTGGTAAAAAAAAGAATCTAAGGTAGCAATTTAAATTTAAAACTAAACAAAAACCTAAGTACTTACTATTTTATTTGCACTTTTTAACTGTTTCTAATCATAATGCAGAGTAGTAACACAACAAAATAAAATATTAATAATGATATTCTTAAAAAACAAAGTTTAAGTCTCTCTTTGCATAACAAAAAAAAAACACTTAATTATTGAATAAAGATTGTTTAACTACACACATGTAGATTTTTAAAAGATAAATAGAACAATACTTGTTTTATACTTAAAACTAAATTGTTATTGTTTTTATACTAAAAATTAAAATAAATTGTTATTTTTTCATACTTAAAATTACAGCAAATTGTTTTTTTCTTGTAATATTATTAAATAAAGAATCATCAATCAACGAATGAGACCGACATTTTATGAACGCCGCCGAAACAGAGATCGGCTGGGCCGATTAATCGGCTAATCGGCCAATCGGCCAAAGTACTAATCGTCCCAACTCTAATATTTTACCTCGGTGTCACCGTGTTATTATCCTCTGCCACAAAGCAGTAACATAATATCTGTATATAACTTAAAGTTGTAATACTTCTATTACTTGAAATATTATACCGGAAATGATAATAAAAGTAAATGATAAACACGTTGCGAGTTAAGTACGAACGATCGTCCACTGATGATAAAATTTTGCTTGTCAGAATCGTTAATCATGAATAATAATCAAATGTTGTGCAGACTTACATATAGGTTCTGCTTATATAACATATTATGAGATAGGCAGAAGCGTCTTCGTAATAACGACGTTGCCAACCCGCTTGCCGAGCGTGGCAACTGTGGCAAATATCCCCCCTTTGAGGCAATTTATGGGGGAGGTACTATGATCAGCGGTGGACTTTAATAGGCTGTAACGGTAACCGTAACGGATCCACGTTGAATGTTTTACAGTGTTGGAAAAAGAAATATTTTTTTAATAGAAGAAAAGGGAAACAAACATGTGGCTCACCTGATGGTGACTACCGCCGCCTGATGGTGAGACCCGTGCCCATCAATGGGGCGGATTCATTTAAGTTTTTTTTGTACACGGCTCACCTGATGGTAAGTGATTACCGCCGCCCATGAACAACCGCAACACCAGGGAAATTGCAGGTGTTTTGCCAACCTTTTAAAGGAGTAAGCCATTTTCTTGAAGGTCCCTAAGTCGTATCGGTCCGGAAAAATCGCCGGTGGTAAACAATTCCACGGAGAAATTGTACGAAGAAGAAAACTCCTAGTTTAACGCACAGTGGTGGACCGCCAAGCATCCGGATGGTGATAATGGTGATAGATTGAAAGCGTATAACACGAAACGCTTTCAATCTATGGAGAAACACTAATTGAATTAATTTATTTACAAAGTGATGGACTTGTGTGATGTGATGAACCGGATGGTAAACAACTACAGAAGCCTATGAATATCTACAACTAATTTCGAACAAACAAGGCCATAGATGCATTATATCTTTTGTGCCCAAAGCAGAAATGCCTTTGTCTATAATGTAATTTAAAAAAAGTATGCAAGCATTTTTAGGGTTAAACCCCAAAAGGTAATGAAGTTTTAAATTATAAATTATTCTCTTTAAAAGTAAATAAAGGCAAAGCAACACTTCCAATTTTTTTAAACTTTCCAAATTAAGTCTATTGCATTTTATTTAGTAGATAATTACGACTCAACCATCCAAAGATGAAAATCCAAATGAAAACAAAACCTCCATGGTACAATAAACAAACATGGTATTTTCAAGGGTTATCATTCGTAATTTCGCACTCGAAAATGTTTAATAAGAAAAATTAACTACATAGAAATATAAAACTGCGGTTAATATTAATAATTTACTACAAAATATATTTATTTAAAAGCGAGCGGTTAAGTAGTTTATCCCCTGGAGAGACATTGCAATGCTTTTCATGTCGAGTTTTAAATTAACGACGCGCTAAGAGCATGGCCTCATTCTATTACTGAAATAAATACAATATAAAAACATTTTACGTCTAATGAATCAAATCAAAACTTGAATATAATATTGCCACATCATTACAGTATTTTTAAAATAAAACTTATGCTATTTATTAGCTCAGATGTTATGCTTTTATGTTATAAAATAGAAACTGCTGAAAAAATGTGGCAAGATATTTTTATTATTCCTGCCCATTGCAACGTTATTGCTGAAAATAGACCTCAACAAAAGATTGACGCAAATTCATTGATATTTATCGTCGACATTTTTAATCGCGATATATATATATATATATATATATATATATATATATATATATATATATATATATATATATATATATATATATATATATACATATATTTAATTTAGAATATCAAATTCACATCGATTTCGATATATTTAAAAATGTCAAAATATTTATAATTTAGTAGGCAAAACAAAATAATTCATTTCATGTTGTTGTTATTTTTTGTCGCCAAATTCATTTTTCCGTCATCCAAAACATGAGATAATATATCAATACTGTTTAAAAATATCGATAAAATAAATATCGACTTTTTTCACTTGCTCATCTCTAACATCGATCATATGATTTTCATCAGGTCGCTATTCATATTTTGGTATGAGGTCGGGTGCTCCATGCAACCAGCAGTGCGCTTACCAGTACGAAGTCTTGCAAGGAGTATTTACCTTAATCGTCACCCTAGGTCCTCCACTTATAAATGACCGCAGTATCAGACGCCTCGCAACTTTGCAATGCAGCCCGTCTTCGTTCGAGTATTTTCCGTCTGGTGTCTTGGCATCTCCAATAGTTTCCTCTTATGACACCCACTTCTTCTTATTCAATGATTATCATACGTAAGTACTTGATTCTACCTTAAATATTATTTTATACTGCCGCCCGTATGATCATTGAAATCGTATGTTAGTTAGATCAAGTGTCTGCGCTATAACTAAATTATTCCATATTGCGATTATACTCGTATCTAGAGCGAAGTGGTGTTTCATAACAATTTATTCGCTACTAGGGATCCGCCCCGGTTTCTCTCGGGTGATTTTTGGATCTCGATAACAGCACCACCTACCGGATCCAATCGTGAACCTACACATTCCGGGGACCTACTTAAACGCACATAATAATTTTATCAAAATTCGTTGCGTTGTTTAAATGATCTAACGACTCGGTTCTATTCACCAGGGTGGTGTTATGTTTTCAAGATCTTCTCCATCCTTGTTATTTCTATCCTTATATAGAGCCACGCTGAAGCTATATTATGGTTGTACGAATGGGTCGACCGGGGAAGGACCACGCTCTCACAGAATACCAGCATAAAATAGCAGCTTAATACTGCTGTGTTTCGTATGGTAAGAGTAGAGATCCAGAGATCCCTTTTTTACTAGAAACGAGGCGTTCCATCTTAGTCCTCAGGAGTCACAACACATCTGCGTTATGATTCTTAATCGAGGATAAATGATTTTTATTAAATATTATATATTTTTAGATTGTCTGTGGGCCACGGCATCCACTTACTGTCAGGTGAACTGTGTGCTCGTTTGTCACCCTTATATATATATATATATATATATATATATATATATACCGTTGATTTATATTTTTACGCAGCTGTTATCAGATAATTTTAAAGCATTAAGCAAATATACAGAAAGACGCGGATAAGTGATGATTTAAGCAATTTTAGGCTGGTTTTTCAATCGTATTGAGCCGTGGTAGCTCAGATGATTAACGCTCGCTGTAAATATAACAGAACGCGAGTAACCCGGGTTCGATCCCCGCCGGCACCAATGAAATTGTTAATTGCAATTCTAAGAGCTGATTTACCACGTGCTCGGCGGTGAAGGAAAACATCGTGAGGAAACCTGCTTGTCTGAGGACTAAGAAAAAAAATTATTTCGAAGACATGTGAAGTTCGCCAACACGCATTAGGGCAGCGCGGCGAACGCTTCCTTGCCCTAAAACCCTCTCAGAAATGAGGTAAGGCCTGTGCCCAGCAGTGGGACGTATATAAGCTGTAACTTTACGTTTTTACTTTACTTTTTCAATCATTAGATAAAAGTTATTTATAGGATAAATTATCACATAAACTAATTAAAAATAACCGTTGTGTTCGATATTTTCGCTTTTGTAATATTCAGTCAGGTTTTAATTTATTTTATGGATTACCTTTATATGACGATTGACAAATCCACCCTCACGTCACCCTTTACGTCATAAAGTTAAAGTTATAGCCTATATATGTCTCACCACTGGGCACAGGCCTCCTCTCATTTCTAAGGAGGTTTAAGGGCAAGGAAATTTCCGCCGCGCTGCCCCAATATTGGCGAACCTCACATGTCTCCGAAATATTTTTTTCTTTTCTCAAACATGCATGCATTTTTTTCCTTCACCGCCGAGCACGTAGTAAATCATCACTTGAAATTGCAATTAACACTTTCATTGGTGTCGGTGGGGACTGAACCCGGTTTTTTTTATTTTTTTATTTATTTATAGGATAAGGTGACAAGCGAGCACACGGTCTACCTGATGGTAAGTGGTTGCTGTGACCCATAGACATCTACATCTATCCTCGATTACGAATCAAAATGCAGATGCGATGTCACCCGTGAGGACTAAGATGGAATGCCTCGTTTCCAGTAAAAAGGGTCTCCGGTTCTCTACGCTCACCATACGAAATACAGCAGCATTAAGCTACTATTTTACGCTGGTATTCTGTGAGAGCGTGGTCCTTCCCCGGTCGAGCCGACCCATTCGTGCTACAACTATACTTCTAATATAACAGCAGCATGGCTCTACCACGATTAAAACCACCGTTTGCTCGGGTACTGTGATATTTACAGCGAGCGCCCCTACCCCTGGCCCCTGAGCTACCACAGTGTTACGTCATGTGCCAATATAATTAATTACACATTCAAGGGAAATATGGCTGCATGCGTTCGCAAGTATCGATTGTTGATTCCAATTTCCGTCTCTTTTGTATAATATGTACCTACTCGTATGTATATAGTCACAATCAACTTAAATAACTTTTGTTTCGGTATGGTGTTTAATAAAGATAATTTGAAAGAATGTTTCTAATTTAACTTTCAATCGCTAGCATGTTTTAAGGTGAGGTTATATATACTATTTTGTATCTTTTAATTGCCTAAAAATTATGAGGACATTTGTCAAAACTATTTTTGTCGAGAACTGCATATCTTGGAACAGGTATCGAGTCTCCCCTCCCGAACGGGTACACACCTTGTCGTGGCGGGGGGGAGGGGCACAGTACCTGGTGCGTCTTACCTTATTACATTACCTGGGAGGGAAAAGGGAGAGGCGGAGCCTTCTCTGAGGAGGGGCCACCATGGGGCGGCTGATGCTAGTGGGGCCGCAGATGTGTGCGAAAGCATTTCCGTGGTCTGGCGAACGTGGAACACCATGGGGTTTTAGTCGGTGTGAGTCCATCATAGTACATCCTTGTCTCCGCGAGGTGGGTATGCGTAGGCATTATCGCCATGAAAAAAAGGTGTCGATTCCCGCTACCTTATGGCGTTATTTAGATAATCAAAAACTATTAATTTTATCAATTTGTCGTTTTTTTTCTTTTAACAACCTCCAAATTTTTCGAATAAATCCCAAATCATTCCAGGCACTACTCTATTGGTTCGTGAAGTTTCCTTGCCATCGGTTTAACCATTTCGAAGATTAGGCTGGATAGGCAAACAGATATAAATAATTAAAAAAATGGTTATTTATGTCTTAATTACATATAAATAATTTTACGTGGTAGAGCCATGCTGCAGTTATATTAGTAGTATAGTTGTAGCACGAATGGGTCGGCTCGACCGGGGAAGGACCACGCTCTCACAGAATACCAGCGTGAAATAGTAGCTTAATGCTGCTGTATTTCGTATGGTGAGTGTAGAGAACCGGAGACCCTTTTTACTGGAAACGAGGCATTCCATCTTAGTCCTCACGGGTGACAACGCATCTGCATTTTGATTCGTAATCGAGGATAAATGTAGATGTCTGTGGGCCACAGCAACCACTTACCATCAGGTGGACTGTGTGCTCGTTTGTCACCCTATCCTATGAAAAAAAAAATAACCTCCTGAGCTTAATAAGAAAAAAATTACAGCCTTCCACCCATTACATCCCACTCCTGGGCACAGGCCACCGCTCATTTCTGTGAGGGTGTCACCATTTCAAAGACTAGGCCGGATAGACAAACAGATATAAAGATATAAAGAATTAAAAAAATGGATATTCATTTTTTAATTGCATGCGAACAACCTCCTGAGCTTATTTAAGAAAAGTTACAGCCCTCCTACATTATGTCCCACTCCTGGGCACAGGCCACTGCTCATTTTTGAAAGGGTTCAACCAATTTGAAGACTAGGTTGGATAGACAAACAGATATAAAGAATTAAAAAAAATGATTGCTCATTTCTTAACTCTTCACAGCATGCAAATAACCTGCTGAGCTTAATTAGAAGCCAATTATTTCGATATTATAGACAGACACTTCAATAGATGTGTGTGTGTATAGATGTATCTGATGTATATATATTAAATGTGTATTGATAAAGTTGCATTTTTTATAGAAAATATATAAAAATTGCAACTATACTATAGATAGGGTGACAAAAAAGCACACAGTCCACCTGATCATCGATTAGGAATCAAAATGCAGATTCGCTGCCACCCCTGAAAACTAAGATGGAATGCCTCGTTTCCCGTTAAAAGGGCCTCCGGTTCTCTACACTCACCATACGAAATACAATGGCATAGAGCTGCTATTGTATGCTGGTATTCTGTGAGAGCGTGGTCCTTTCCCGGTCGAGCCGACCTATTCGTGCTGCAACCATAATATAGCTCCAGAGAGGCTCTACCACGTATAGATAATGTAATGATGTGATTTTGTTTAAAGAAGATAATTTCTGGGACCGCTGATCCGATTTCGAAAATTTTATAGACAGTGAAAATACGAAATATTCTGTATGTACGCTTACTGATTAAATGTGATACTCACGAATATAAAAACCTTATGGCTTTAAAATTTTTATATGTTCTTTAGTAAGTATGTATAATATATTTAGTCCATTTAATAGCCTTGCCTCGCCTTAGTTATTTTTAGTAGAATAGTCACTTGCCAATTTTTATTTCTTTATTTATGGAGGTGGTCATAATCATATTCTATATAGTCTAGTATAAATAGATACATCAATAAACACACGATAATTAGGGAAAGACGTTAACATTATTAATATTTACCCAAAATGATTTCACGAAGAATATTAAAATATTTTTATATGAGCACAAAATATGCATCAAGAGCAAGTTCACCGAACCGCATGCCCCGCCATCCGACCGAATTTATTTTGTTATAAATCCCATTTGGTTCATGGTTCGATGAATTGTGAGAGTTTGCAGATTCTTTGATCTCGGAAAACGTGGACACAAATCGTTGAAAATTTAATTATGACGTACCATTAACTCCTGTCGCAGCTTTACGGTTGTATGGCTACGGTCTTAGTACGCACACGTGTGCGCTTGATACTTTTTGTCCTTTTTGAACTTCAGTTATTCTACGAATAAAATAACAGAGTCAGCAAAAAATATTTGAACAACGAAGTAACAATTTTTATTATATTTTTTTAATTAAAATGTTCAGACTGACATAATATACGTGATGATAGAGTCGTACTGCAGCTATATTATGGTTGTAGCATGAATGAGTCGGCTCGACTGGGGTAGGAGCACGCTCTCACAGAATACCAGCGTAAAATAGCAGCTTTAGGCTACTGTATTTCGTATAGTGAGTGTAGAGATCCAGTGACCCATTTTACTGGAAACGAAGCCTTTCATGTTGATCCTCAGGGATGACCACGCATCTGCGTTTTAGTTCTGAATCGAGGATAAATGTAGATGTCTACGGGCCAAAGCTTTCACTTACCACCAGGTTGATATGTACTCATTTGTTATCATTATTCTATTAAAAATTGCATTGAAATAAGTCTTCCGTGTCCCGATGGTTTTGTTTTAGCCTTGTAAAATTTATGTTGTGTAAAAATCATCTACGATACAGGTGAAAATATTAATGTCATCGGTATCATAGGGCAACGTATAATTATATTGTAATAAGAAAAACAAAGGATGGAATTTTTTTCTTTTCCTTTTTAATACATAAGAAGAACCTACTTCATTAGCATAGCAAAAATGCTTAGATCATTTCAACGTAGCAAACGCGTAGGCTCTGCGTAGGACTTGAGTTGAATTGATAATATCTTGCCGGGATATCGTTTTCTTTCTTTGAAATTTATTTCAGCAGTGTTGTTTTCGTCCATGCTACATTTTGTTGTGTGCTGAAATAATACATAGACTGCAGGAAATAAAGGTCCTGTATACTTGTTCGTTTCAATAAAATGTGGATGAATGAAGGATAGAAATTACTACTCTGAGACGTGTGAGAGTTAGTGGAATTTCGATATATTCTCTGTATACTTCTTTAAGGGGAAATATAATCTCAAATGGCTTAGCAAGATCCTTCGTTATGCCGAAATATTGCAGCATTAATTTTGAAATAAATATACGGTAAAGTTGAGGATTAATGTTAAGGATTATGTTAGACGAAAACACGATTTCGTAAAATTTTCTCGATAGAAAAAAATCCAAAGTTATCTCCAAAATAAACAATAAACCGCTGTTATTCATAAAATACTTTAAATAAGATCATGAAACTTTGCATACTAACTGAACTAACTATAAAGCAGTGCTTATGTTATTTACTTTTTTTAAATACCATTATTTTCACTGTAAAAAAAATTACCTAAACTGTCGGCCTCTTGAAGCGTAATTCCTGCCGCCCGGTCACTTCGCTTCGGCCTTTGAAGGGGGAGGTTGTATTGCTTACGATCAGAATACACATTACGCAACAGGACGACGTAAAATTAAAATAGGAAATAACCGTAATAAAAATAAGAAGCGACTGGCTTGGCGTTAAGAAACAGGCATAAATATGATAAACCTAATGAAATAAGTGTCTAACGACCTTTCTACTTACAGTATTAGTGATTACAAACATGTCGGTACATATCATACGACGCGCGGGCAAGTGGGGATGAAATTAGAATTTGAGCTGACTTACTATATCCCCTTAAGATGTGTGCCGTAAGATTGCCATTGCCGTGGTAGCGTAAGAGAATCTATTACCTTTACATGGTCCCCGAAAGGTTGAATATGGAAGCGCCAGAAAGAAATAAATTTTATTGTGGAGCAGATCTTTTGTAATCTATGTCCCACAAAAAAATTTGCTCTCAGATCCAGTCTTTTCTCTATTTCTGTAATTCTGTTATAAGCAGGAAACTATACATATGCCGAAGCAATATTGTATTAACGTAATTTGTAGAACGGAAGCCCTGTGAGGGTTGCTTTTCTGTGAATTGAATAAGTGAGTTGGCATTGAAATACTGCATTGTTTTGTCAATAGATATAAATAAATTGAAGCGTCTGTCTGTAATATCGAAAGGACTGCCTTTTATTGAGCTGAGGGGGTTATTTGAATAACACTGAAACGTGATTTTTTTTAATTCAGCCCCGTCTGTCCGCGCTAGTCTTCGGAGTGACTGAATCGATTGTAAGGAGACTCCACGAACAGATAGAGAGTAGTAGTACAGTTGTACGTGGTACAGCCATGCTGAAGCTATATTAGTATTATAGGTGTAGCACGAATGGGTCGGCTCGTCCGGGGAAGGACCACGCTCTCACAGAATACCAGCGTAAAATAGTAGCTTAAATGTGTTTCGTATAAGTGAGTGTAGAGAACCGGAGATCCTTTTTGCTGGAAAGGAGGCATTCCATCTTAGTCCTCACGGGTGACAACGCATTTGCATTTTGATTCCTAATCAAGAATAGATGTAGATGTCTATAGGTCACAGCAAATACTTACCATCAGGTGACTGGTGCTCGTTTGTCACCCTTCTCCTATAAAAAAAGTGCCAGGGGTAATCTAGGATATATTTTTCCCGAAAAACTTAGAACGACTACTGAGAAATAAATATCGATAAATAAATGGTATTTATGATTATTTATATCTTAATATCGCCATAGTAATAGATCCTACCAAGTCGTAGCAGGAGCGGGTAATTAGCCAAAATAAATATCATAGTTATTTTGTAAGTATTTGGATGAACAATTTATTCCTCTGAATTTAAGTTTTTCGTTAAGGTATCACGGGATATATTTTGAACTATCGGTCTGATTTTTTCTGTACTGTGAAGCATCCCATTCTAGTCCTCAGAGGTGATAATGCATCTGTAGCTTTATGTGTATTAAAGCAGGCTGCAGGTATCTATGGGATACAGTAGTCACTTACCATCAGGTAGACTGAAAGTTTTTTTAATAGGTGAGACGGCAAACGAGCATATAGCTCACGTGATGTTTATTAACTACCGCCGCCCATGAACAACTGCAACACCAGGGGAATTGCAGGTGCGTTGCCGGCCCTTTAGAAAGGAGTAAGCTCTTTTATTAACAAAGACGTTTTCAAGCTACTGGACTAGAAAGTATACGGTATTAACCTCAATGGCGAGTACATCACTCATCTTCGATTTACCGACGACATAGTCCTTATGGTAGAATCGCTGGAGGACCTAAACACTATGCTCAATGACCTCAATGGTGTCTCCCAATGGATAGGTCTTAAGACGAACGTGGACAAAACAAAGATCATGTTTCATGTACATGTCATACCTATGCCGGTAGTGTTCGAAACACTTTGCTCGAAGTTGTTGACGAGTGCGTTTACCTGGGACAAATGGTCCGCCTAGGTAAGTCCAACTTCGACCGAGAGGTCAATCGACGGATTCAACTCGGCTGGGCAGCGTTCGGGAAATTACGACACATCTTCTCGTCAGGTATACCTCAAACTCTGAAAACTAGAGTTTACAACCAGTGTGTGTTGCCAGTGATGACTTACGGATCTGAGATGTGGTCCTTCACTGCTGGCCGTATGAGGACGCTCAAGGTCGCTCAGCGAGCTATGGAGAGGCTATGCTAAGAGTTTCTCTGTGTGATAGACTCAGAAATGAGCATATCAGCAGTAAAACCAGAGTGACCGACATAGCCCAACGGATTAGTAAGCTGAAGTGGTAATGGGCCGGCCATATGGCTCGAAGAACCGATAACCGATGGGAAAGAAAGGTTCTCGAGTGGCAGCCTCGTACCGGTAGGCGTAGCGTAGGGCGACCCCCCACTTGATGGAGTGACAACCTGGTACGACATGCAGGAAGTCGATGGATGCAGGTGGCTCAGGACCGTGCTTTGTGGCATTACTTGGGGGAGGGCCTATGTTCAGCAGTGGACTTGTGAGGGGCTGTAATGATGATGATGATGAAGCTCTTTTCTTGAAGGTCTCTTAGTCGTATCGGCCCGGAATAATCGTCGGTAGTAAACTGTTCCGCAGAGAGATCGTATGCGGAAGAAAACTCCTGGAGAAACGTAAAGTGATGGACCCCCAAGCATCCAGATAGTGTGGATTGTATCGTGAAATTAATTATCACTTCAGTTATATAAAAAGAATTATTTTTAGAAATACCTGTCATGCTTCAACTAATGAATACATTCTAGTTTATCCTTATTTTAAATTTGAATTACTACGCAGCTGGGTGAACGGTATAACGTTACTAGTAGTTAATTTTGGTTCCGTTCTATGCAGTATGAACTTAATAATTTTAATCTGGAGGTAGCTGTAGTTGACAATGACTTGGGATATCGAAAACTGTCCTCCCCGTGACCATGGGTGCTGTAAAGTGCTCGAAACATCGGGAATATCAAATAAGTTAGTATACGTTATAAAATCCGTAAAAACTTGTTTCATTTAAATGTGTAGTGTTTTTCTCGATATTATCAGGAAGGCGCTGCTGCACATCTCCTGGTTTATTTCCCTTTAATAATTATTTTTCCTATATTGTAATTACCTGTCTTACAATGGGCGCACTTAGAGATTTTATTGCTATTGCTTTTTCTCTAAGATGGAAGGAACATGAATTTTTAATTTTATTTACATCAAATTAGAGAGATTGTTTATTGTATTTTGTTTAAGCAAGAAATTTCATCGTACAAAAAAAAATAGTGTCAGTAGCCAAATGGTTGAGTGCGGACTGCGAACTCAAAGGTCGTAGGTTCGCATCACTCATTCGACTACTGGCATGAATTACTCCTAACATAAACATTTTAAGTTTACTAGAAATGGTTACAGGGAATATTAGTAATGTTAAAAGTATTGCTGGTATTTTGAAAAAAAAAACTGAAAGTTTTTTTTTCAAATATCAGCAATACTTTTTCATCTAAAAACCCTTTTCATCTAACTTAGTTGATTTACGGGCGTCCGCCTCGTTCGGCTTTAGAAAAAAAATTTCGCAGGGATAACAACTACGAGTATCTAAAGTATTAAGATAATAATATCAAAAACTAAATAGCTTTTTTGAAGGTACGAGAATATATTTTAAGTTACTTAGCAAAAGCACTTTAGAAACAGGGCTTTGAAATTAAATCTTGTCGTCTAAACAGTCTTAACATTCCGTTGTGTAATCAGAGTCTTACAATTCCTTTCACTTATAATTCCTCTATTTCGTTTTTCACATTGGATCTCTTCATAGCCTCTGCTAGCATTAATTGCTACAACGGGGAATTGTCTTTTATTAGTCATCTCTAATTTACGATTCACGGGAAGAGATCGGCTTAAGCATAGGAGTAAAGTTGCTTTTAATTAATTAATTTTTTATCGAATAACGGTGACAAACAAGTACACTGTCCACCTGATGGTAATAAGATGCTGTGACCCATAGACATCTTCATTGATCCTCCATTAAGAATAAAATGTATATGCTTTGTTACCCCCGAGGAATAAGGTGAAATGCCTAGTTTTCTGTGAAAAGCGTCTCCGGTTCTCTACACTCACCATACGAAACACAGCAACATTACGCTGCTATTTTGCGTTGTTATTCTGTGAGCTATTACGAGAATTGTTTTAATAAGTTATCTCTAATTTACGATTCACGGGAAAAAGTTACTATATGCATGGGATTAAAGTTGCTTCCAATTAAAGTGTTTATACTTATCGTGTATTATAAAATTTCTATAATAAATCTTGTAAGACCAGGTGGTGGAGGTGTAAGTGAATCTATCATTTCATTTCGTGGGGTATCTTACGAGGTAACTATAGCTATGCCAAAAAGGTATTATCCTTCGATACAGGGTGATATCACCGTTTACATCAGCCGTAAAATATCCAAACTAGTAAGAAGAAACAGCTAAATTGTGCGAAAAGCCTGGGACTGTTAATATACTGGAAATATTATTTTATAAAAGTATATTACCAATAATTTAAAGATGTCAGATTTTGAAGACAAGATCTTAAACCTAATTCGATTAATTTTCCAGCAGTAAACTTCTAAATAATAAAATCAATTTTGCTGTCACAGCCAATAAAAAGTTAGTTGTTTAGGCGGTGCCAATATTTATTCGACAGATTGATTACGAAAATGAAAATTCTTATTTACTAAAACACAACATAACGGGTGGGATTTTCATATAATCCTGATCCCTAAGATACAGACTTGTCTAGTTTGGGGATCAGAGTCTTCACTTATTATTGTACTTTTATTTGAATAAATGATTATTATTATTATTATTATTATATAATAATAAAGGTGTTTATAAATATCCATATCGAGCTTTAAGGACTGGTAACAGCAAATAAATAGTATAAAGTATTATGAAAATAATAAAGATTAGAAAAAAAATTAATAAATTTAACTCAAACTTTCTGATATTAATATTTATTTGTGTTTAATATTTTCATTAGTATCATTTGCTTTTACTGATTTATCAGTCATTGTTTACTTATTTATGAACAAAGTAATAATAATGATTAATGATGAACGATATAAAAATACTGCGGTTTCCAACTCATCTACTAAGAAAATATCACCTTATTAGACATCTATAAAACAGAATGAATTAAAGTGTAATAATAAAAATGTGTTAATGCCAATGTCAGAAAATTTATTTATTCAATCGTTATTTTAACCTACCTGAAACTAAGGGTTACAATGGGCGGACTTTTATGTAAAACCATGATGAAATGAATTTGATGGGATGAAATTTGATAGACTTTTATGGAAAATTGTATACATTCAGTATTTATAACACATACAATTTTAGGAGATCATCCATAGATGGATTGATAGCTTAATGAAACATGTAGGCTATCTTAGGTTTTTATGATGGTTAATATTTTTAAACTATTACACTACATAAGCCGAAGTTTCAAAATTTACTGGCATTAGGTTGATTAAATATTGATAAATCGTTATTTTTGAAATACTGTTGATTTATACATAGCATATGAATAGTATAATGAAAGTTTTAAAAGTTAATTCTATTAGACCTTACCCAAAAGATCAGTGACATTTTACAATATAGTTGAATCTAGTATGTTTCAATCTAGATCCATTTGGGTCATTCAGTTAGGCTGAAAGTAATTATCATTATAGCTTTCTTCTTCCTTCCGTCAACTACTGGATATGGCTATCTTTTTTTAGGGAGTAAGATATATTAATACATACTAACATAAATAATAAAATATTCATTTTATAGTGAATCTATATTAAATACGATGAAATGGGGAAGAAATAACATCTATTTTAATTTCACCGTGATTATTAAACGGTTTTAATCCTTCTGGATATGAACAGGAAGCCCCATGCCTCTGTGAAAAGTGTTAAGTAAAGCGTGTAGCGGAGCTTGCACCCCTCAGAATATTTTGATAAAACAACGCGTGCTTACCATAACACTACACCTCAAGCCTCGCCAAACGATTTCCACTGATTTTTTTAAACATTTTGATGACCTTAGATACAATATAAAAAAGATTAAAAATTTTCAAATAATCCGAGCACAATACAAAAAAAAGCACAAAGAGCAAAAAGATGATGGTCTACATAAAGATGATAAGATGGAAATCGAAAACAAAAACAAAATATATTGAACTGTAAAAGACAAAATAACACCATAAGGAAAAGATTTAATAAGACAGGGGCTTGTCCGAAGATAAAGAAGACAACAAACAGTTTATAATCCAATTAAGCAAGAAAATAAATAAACATTACTAAGCAAGAAAAAATGTATACAGGGAACCTAGATTTAAGGATAGATACAACAAAATAATACACAGAAAATTACAGAGCAATCACTTAAACACGGAAATAATTACGAAAATGACCAAGTTGGGTCAACAATGGAACGAAAGGAATCGAAATAAAGTTTGAGCTTACAGTTGTAACTGTGATTTCTACCGCCAAATATTCAGTGACGATAGTTTAATATCGCTATTTGTACTGATTAATAACGTTAAAGACAATGAATCTGTGAATCTTTGCATTTGTGCACGTTAATCTTTACCAATTCAGAAGTTGTTTTCAATTAGTCATTTAAATTGTTTACATATAAAACAGATATGCCAATTTTAAAGCTTATATACCTCGCCTGATTGGCTCTTTATCGTGCGCTGACCAAACGGTAAAGTAAGCGTGAAATAGTGTACAATTTTGAAAACTAGGTGTAAAGCTGTATATTGTTATTCTTTGTAAAAATTACATAATTAAAAAGAAGTAGTCATTATCAGTCAGGCAGTTCCGTGATTTGCATAAAGTGGTGAAAGTGAAAAATGACTTTCGATAGTAATAACCTGTAATGTATAATTAATAAAAACTCATAACAAAAGAAATCGACAACAGAATAAATAAAGCATGGAAGAAACAAGAATCACATAATCGGATAAGAAGGTAAAATGTAATGTGTTTTTGATAATATTGTTTTAAAAGGATATAATATATTTGTTTTTCAGCTCAGTACTTCACTATAAGTGAAAAGAAGGAGGTATCAGTTGCCGCAACGGAAAATTTACCATCATATCACTGTCAAGTAATAAAACACTTTGCCATGAAAACGAAAACAACATCGGCAAGGAAAAACTGATATGAACATCAAAATATTTATTTTGTCAAAGTGTCGATAGGTTATAAATTGGACACATACATTATCGTGACGTAATTCGTTGCTCGTAAAGCTATCGCCTTAGTGATTGAACGTATATTTAATACTTTGCTGATAACTGCTCGCTTCGTTGGGCGCACGATAATAGACGATAATAACGTAGATATAAAATATAAAGTTTTTTTATGGGACTTTCGTAATTCGTTCTTAGGGAGCATCTACATTGCGAAATGAGTAACTATGCTGAATTTCATGTCAATCGGGTGTATAGTTTTAGAGATATCGTGATGAGTCAGCCAGTCAATGGTATTTCGCATATATATATATATATATTTATATATATGTATATAGATATATTTGATTTTGCTATTTACGTTTAGGAGCCGTAAAACTGTCCTTAAACATAAACCTTTATGTAATTAGTCTACTTATAAAATTAATGATTCTGTTGGTGATAATTTTTAAGTAGTTGCTCCCCTAGTTGATTTCAACCGCTACGAAATCTATATAAACCAAATTCTTAAATTAGAAATAATATAAACAAAAAATATATAGATCTATGAATATCGATTAGAAAATATCATAGTGCAAAAATTCAAATCGAAAACCTTACAAAAACTTAAAAATAATTTCACTTTTCTATGTTTCGCGTGCTTTTGATACGAAAAGTGCTTTTGATCGTTACTGGGTCTAAACGGTTCTTTTAGGTTAAGGCCTCAGTGGAAAGCGTTCGGCGGATCGTACGGCGTAGCTTCGTGTTTCCCATGCGACTTGAGTGGACGCCAACCAAAATACTAATATAACAGCGTGTATCATAATATTTAATAAATACTAATATAACAGCGTGTATCATAATATTTAATAAATACTAATATAACAGCGTGCATCATAATATTTAATAAATACTAATATAACAGCGTGTATCATAATATTTAATAAATACTAATATAACAGCGTGTATCATAATATTTAATAAATACTAATATAACAGCGTGTATCATAATATTTAATAAATACTAATATAACGGCGTGTATCATAATATTTAATAAATACTAATATAACAGCGTGTATCATAATATTTAATAAATACTAATATAACGGCGTGTATCATAGTATTTAATAAATACTAATATAACAGCGTGTATCATAATATTTAATAAATACTAATATAACAGCGTGTATCATAATATTTAATAAATACTAATATAACAGCGTGTATCATAATATTTAATAAATACTAATATAACGGCGTGTATCATAATATTTAATAAATACTAATATAACAGCGTGTATCATAATATTTAATAAATACTAATATAACGGCGTGTATCATAATATTTAATAAATACTAATATAACAGCGTGTATCATAATATTTAATAAATACTAATATAACAGCGTGTATCATAATATTTAATAAATACTAATATAACGGCGTGTATCATAATATTTAATAAATACTAATATAACGGCGTGTATCATAATATTTAATAAATACTAATATAACAGCGTGTATCATAATATTTAATACGTCATCACATCACTGCAGCCCACCATACAACATAGGCTTCCTCCATAGACTGCCACAAAGTATGGTCCTGAGTCACCCCGCATCCATCAACTGCCCGCGTTTCACAGCTCAATACACTCTATCAGATATTGGAAGAAAACTTAAATCAATACGTAAGAAAAACATACTTTCATATCTACTCTATATTTTAAATATTGGTTAACTATTTACCGAAGCAGTAAGAAAAATTAAAAGTATTTTGAAAGAGATGATAACAAAACGATATGTTAAATTAAAAAGATTAGAAGTGAAGTAAAAATAGGTGGGAAATGGATGAGTTTGTAAATTTACGATGTGTGTTTGGGTATATTATTCTTAAAGTTACAACCTATATACGCCCCACAACTGGGCACAAGCCTCCCCCCATTTATTTTATTATTTTATATATTATTCTTATATATATTTAGCAGGGATAAAAATTTTGCAGGGATAAAAATTTAGCAGGGATGGGAGATATGATAAGGATATAGAACGACGAGTGAATGCGGGAAATAGAGTAAATGGGGCCTGCACTCTATTGTGAAAAGTCAAAATGTGTCGAAAAAGGCACGTATGGCAATTCACAATGCTGTGCTCGTCCCTACTTTAACGTATGGTAGTGAAAGTTGGGTGTGGCAGAAGAAGCACGAGAGTAGAATGAACGCAGTAGAAATGCGGTCGTTAAGGAGTATGTTAGGGCTGAATCTTAATGACAGGGTAAGAAATTGTGTAATAAGAGAAGAGTGTGGTTTGCAAGAAGATGTTGTGACCAGGATTAAGAAAGGAATGCTTCGGTGGTTTGGTCATGTGGAAAGAATGAATGAGGAAAGAGTGACAACGAAAATTTATGTTGCAGAAGTGAAGTGTAGTAAATAAACTTCGTAATGCTTGAACGCATTTAGGGATTGATGCTATATCTAATTCTACATCTGTTAAGTATTATTATTTGAAGCCGTGCTGTCTGCTTTTTGAAAAATTTAAATCATGTATGGTGTAACAAATAAGAAATATAATTAGTAAGAACTATTTTTTTATAGTCCACTGGATTCTGAATTTGCCTAGAGGTTTAAGTAACAACAGTGCAAAACTGTTGTTCGCACTTAGTGTTTTAGAATAGAAATAAGGCAAAGTGTATGTTGAAAACACTTAATGTTATTTATGAAACGCGTTCTTAAGTACCTAACGTCTCCCTGCGAAGAGAAGGAGGAGGAAGAAAAGGAGGGTTTGCCTAAAATAATTTGATAGCGGTACGGCTGTTACTGTGTCTACATTTATATAAAGCCATTAGATCAGCGGAAACAGATAAACCAATCAGGAATTTTTTCTGACTTATTAAAAATATTCTTATTTTTTATTGAAAACCGTTTTTATCACACTATAATCTAAACAGCCTATTCAACGCAGGATAGTTTAGCATTCCAACACGAAACGAATTATCTGAATCGTATCAAAAGTTCTAGAAATTTCCTTTTAATAACAAACTAGGTTTCTTCTATAAAGAACTTAAAGTTTAGGTGTTAATAGTATAATATAATTATTTTACTATATTTCAGTTTGACTAGATTATTTAAGTACGTTGCAGGTATTTATGGATTGCAGTAGTCAGTTACGAGCAGGACTATTTGCTCATTTTGTCACTCTAAGATAGCTTTGTTCATATCCATAGTTACCACTTTGGCAGGTGGATTGGCAAACTCAATTTTTTATTATTTTGTGTTTTTATCAGGAAGATGATGCTACCCATCTCCTGTGTCAATTCCCTCTATTGGCTTTTACGACACCCACTGTATTATATGGAGTAGTGTATTCTTTTGCGCCACTTGGTGGTACAACAGCGCACTATCATATTGCATTTTATATAAAACTAAATACATATTATCAATTTGTCACTTTTTAAATAACAAAATTTAAAAACCAAATACATGTATAACACTAATTCGAATTATAAATTGGTTTCTGTTTGAATAATAAAATTCAAAAAATTTACATTGCCATTTTAAAATCTAATTAAAGAGTTGGTGCGACGAGTGACATGAAACCACAAAAATATTAACATTAATTACTGCGAAGGTGTACGTAGGCGTGTTTCGTAATAATTATTGCACAGAAGTTAATGCAGTGCTTAAATAAACGACGCGATAGAGCTTAATTTCGCTGTTGTGGTGTATTTTTTTATAACTACGAAAGTCGAGAGCAAAGTTTAAATATAGCTACATATTTAAATTTTACGTCTGTTTCCATTGCTTAAGGCAGGCGTGTTGCTTCCGCAATTTCTGTCTCAAGTCTCGGAGTGCTAAAATTTTCTACCAAAGTCGTTATTAAAATAAATGTTTTTTTTAAAATCTAGTACTCTTTGAAAACCTTTGTGTTTTTTCGCAAATGTTGACTTCATCTGAGATTCAAACATAGCCCGCTGGGAGCTAGCTGCATAACTACTGGAAGTTAGAGTACATTGATCAAAAATCTACGCAGTATTCAGCGGCAAGTAAAAACTGATGAACATATAACAATAATTTTTATAAGTCCAAAAATTAAAGAAATTTACGAAAGTTATATGTTTATGTTTTCTGCGTCTTAAAAAGTTTAATAATATACCATACATACCATTTTACAGATGATTATTGTAACCAGGGTGAGATTTGTGCCCTTCTTAGGGATAAGAAGAGAACTACTCTAACACGTTATTCATTAAAAGCTATATATACGAAAGCCAAAAATTGATTTATTTTTGTACTCGTAGTTCAAAGTAGCGTAATATGAGAAAAATTTCGCGTATTAGTATAGAATTCCATCAAACGTTTCTTCTAGGAAGAATTTTTCATATAATATTTTCCAGATTTCTTTTATCCATGTCCCCATTTTTTACACATATTATCTTTCTTAAACTTGAATATGTGCCCAGATACATTTTGAGATTGATTTCCTTAGTGGGTCAACTAATTTCTTTGAAATTTTATGTGTTGTTCGGTAATCATCCAAACTCGAAAATTTTGGTTTGTCTCAAGTGAGTTCTTTTGATAATCATTATATTCTGCTACCAGTTACCAACACCACTGCTCCACTAGTACACAAAAAAGCGTTGAGGTAATTTAAGACTTTTTAATCCATACTAAGTATGTATCATAAACATAATTTTTCTATTATTGCTTTTTTCGGCAAGAAACAAATCATAAAAAAAATACTAACAATTTATCTGTTAATAATTGACCTACAGTGCCTATAAATTAAATGATAGTAGATAGAGACTCTCTTTAAACTGAAAATAGGCTCACATTTATAAATTTAACCACTATATCTCACCTGATGGTAAATAATTATGCGGTTGGCGATGAAGCACGCTTGTCTAGAAGTAGTCTATTTATTCTTGACTTACAGAATTCCACTTTTAAGCTGTACGTACAGTAAAAGTATTCCCAAATTGTCTGATTTAAAACTGAACTCGCCCAGGCATATAAAAAAGTAAAAAAGTAAAGTTACAGCCTATATACGTCCCACTGCTGAGCACAGGCCTCTCCTCATTTATGAAAGGGTTTTAGGGCGGGGAAGTGTCCGCCGCGCTGCCCCAATGCGTGTTGGCGAACTTCACATGTCTTAGAAATATTTTTTATCTTATTCCTCAGACATGCAGGTTTCCTCACGATGTTTTCCTTCACCGCCGAGCTCGTGGTAAATCAGCACTTAAAATTGCAATTAACAATTTCATTGGTGCCGGCGGGGATCGAACCCGGGTTAGTCGCGTTCTGTTACATTACAGCGAGCGTTAACCATCTGAGCTACCACGGCTCTTCCAGTCATATAATAGCTATTTAATTGTTAAATAATTTTGAGCGTGACAGCTTATATAATATTATATAACTAGCCATTTACAACTTGGAAAACATTGAATGAGTGTAAATTGAGTTACATAGCAGGATTAAGCATAGTGAAAATGAGTCCTTAAAAGTGCCAAGGTAACATGAAAGTAAATACTCATGGGATAATCCGTCGCCAATCTGCTGACTTCTGAAACAGAGTAATTAATCTGACCTTTGATCTGACCCGCTAAATTATATTTAAGAACCATCTTGTCCTTGGCTCTGTCACTTTAATTAAGTAAATTGTAGCGTAAATAAAGGTTGATTATGTATCGAATTGTGATGAGCTAAAATTATGATGCCGTGTCTCTGTGATGATATTCCGATTATGTCTGCTAGAGCGTCGAGATACTATGTACTGCGCACTAGAGCGGCTATATGTAAAAAAAGCAGTAATTATGGTTATTTTGTAACTTTACTTTAGCTACAGAGCTAAAAAAATATTATGCCGTCTAGTCAAGCGTCACACAACTGGTAGTGCTAGATTGCTGAAAGGTGTAGTCAGCAAGCTCAATGTTCGCGAGAAAAAAGTCGTAAACGCCGCCGAAACGGCGTTACTTACACATTTTATTCAACAAGCTACGAATATTGAGTTAAATAAATCAATGGCTACGAAGATGTCTTGTGCCTACAGAATAAACAAGCAGTGGAGAACGGCCAAACCTCAACTTCTTAGTAGGTAAAATCGATATAAATCTTTTTTGTAATTAGTGTGTACTTTAAAGGGAATATCGAAAAGAGTATACACATTAGTAGAGGAATTAATCTACTCTTCGTAAAAATTAGTGGCTGTCCCGTACTTTTAAAAGTACATCAATAATGTAAAAGACTTTTTTTTATTTTAAACATGGTCGGATTAAAATATGTCGTTTAAATAAAATAAGTAATAAAATAAATGAGTCCAAGTAATACTAATTTGAATAAAAAAAGAACCATCAAAACCGGTACAGTAGGTAGTGTCGTGCGTTTCCCATCTGTATGGTTCATTTTTAATAATCTATGATTTTCATATAGAAATGGCAGCCACGTGGCAGCAGCAGTAAATTATTATCAAATATTAAATTTAGTATAATCCGTGAGGATTTAGGAATGCCTCGTTTCTACTAAAAAGGGTCTCCGGTTCTCTACACTCACCATACGAAACACAGCAGCATTAAGCTACTATTTGACGCTGGTATTCTGTGAGAGCGTGGTACTTCCCCGGTAGAGCCGACCCGTTCGTGTTACAACTATACTACTAATATAACTGCAGCATGGCTCTACCACGTAAAAACTCACGGCGCAAATATTTTGTACACGTTTTCGTATACGCTACGCTTGTACAATTTAGTTTAATGTACTAGTAGCAACGCTACGGCTGTATTATAGCTACATCACAAGTATGACCACTCAATGATAATAATCGGACGCTCTCAGATGTCGCTAGTTGCGACTAAGGTGAACTTATTTGTTATGAAGATGGTCACACTGTGTCATTATTATTGAAAAGTTGCAGTTTAATTAGTTTGTGTAAAAAAGTGCCGTATTCATTAATTTTTTACAGATTTTTTTAAATTCTTTAATTTTTAGGAATATCCGTAGTTTGGATTATCCATTTCCAATAAAATTCCAAAAAAAAATTCAAAAAAAAATATAACGAATGTTCCAGATAGAAACATTAATTTCTTCATTTTTTAATAAATTAACTTCCCCTCTATGAAATCTGTCAAATATTTCACCTCATTCTTAAAGGGCGTCGCCCTGGTAGCTAAAAAGTCGCCCTCATTGGATAAGGACCACAGTGGCACTTACAGACTACCAGCGTATAATACTTTTTTATAGAGTAAGGGTGACAACACACACAGCACACAGACCATCTGATGTTCAGTGGAGGCCATGGCCCATAGACATCTATATTTATCCTCGATTAGGAATCAAAATGCAGATGTGTTGCCACCCCTGACGACTAAGATGCAATGCCTCGTTTCCTGAAAAAGAGTCTCCGGGTCTCTACACTCACCATATGAAACAAAGCGGCATAGAGTTGCTATTTTACGCTGGTATTCCGTGAGAGCATGGTCTTTCCCCAGTCGGGCCGATCCATTCGTAGTACAACCATAGTATAGCTGCAGCATAGCTCCAGCACGTATAATGATGTGTTTTCTTAAGTGAGTGACGCGAGCTCAAAAATTATTTACGGCTATGAACTTTTTTCTTTGTCACCTTTCTTGTTTTCAACAAATTTTTCCAAAATTAATCATTAGTGTTGTATTGATCAAATTATTATTATCAATATGTTCGATGGTTATTATACAAATGGGATAATAAAACCTAGAGTTTCCGTGTTTTTTTTTTGAGAAATATATAGCACTAGCGTTAGGAATAACAGCTGAATCATTGAAACTGCCTTTGCCTTCAGTTTTGAAAAATTAAACTGTTGACGGATGAATTTGTTCTTTAGGTTTCTCTATGTAAATAAAAAAAACGAAAAAGAAAACTATTTAAATTTGGAAATATTTACCGTTTTTATTATATCTAGTGGCGTTATTTATTTAAAAATAATCACAAATCCATTTTAATGGCAAAGAGGCATTCTGTCGTAGTCCTCGGCGGGGACAACTCATTTGCATTTTAATTCTTAATTGAGGACCAACCATAATGAAATGCCTACGGGCTACAGGATTTACCATCAGGTGGAGGACGGTGTGCTCGTTTGAGTGCTCATTTATATAAAAAATAAACAATCATTACACTGAGTGAAAGTTTAAAATAAGCTCATGCAGTGCGACAAGTATAGTGAAACGTTACTTTTCTTTTTACGTTCAGAATCGTTAAAAATCAGCGTCTAAGAATAGAATTTGTTTTAAAAATAAGAGTGGCGAACAATTACATAGTCTACCTTAGGGTAGGTAGATGCTATTGCTATGGCCCATCTATTATTGATAAATACTCAGAATTTAGATGCGTTGTCAACCTAGAACCAAGATAGAATACCTCGTTACCAGTAATAAGGGTCTCTGATTCTTTACACTCACCATACGAAACACAGCAGCATTAAGCCGGTATTCTGTAAGACCCATTCGTACTGCAACCATTGAAACGCACCAGCTGTAACGTGGCTGTACCTTGTTTAATATATAATACGTTTAATATATTAAGTCATTAAAATATATAAGAAAAATAGAAAACAACAGAATCATTTTTATGCAATAAATATTACAAGAATACTTATCAAAAGTAGTTTAACCTTTAACACAAAGTTTTTCAGAAAAAAAAACTCTGTGCTGCGAAGAACCGAACCTATACGTGGTAGAGACATGCTACAGTTATATTAGTGGTACAGTTGTAGCATGAATGGATCGGCTCGACCGGGGAGGGACACCGCTCTCACACAATACCAGCGTAAAATGGTAGCTTAATGCTGCTGTGTTTCGTATGGTGAGGGAGAACCGGAGACCCTCTTTGCTGGAAACGAGGCATTCCATCCTATTCCTCACGGAAGACAAAGCCTCTGCATTTTGATTCGTAGTCGAGGATAGATGTAGATGTGTGCTCGTTTGTCACCCTATCCCATAAAAAAAAACCGGCAAGTAACCCAACAGGAGTCTTAAAAATAAAAGCACAACTTACGTTATAATATTTTATAGAATGTGGTATCAAAATATTTAGAAACATGTTGGTAGCGATCATTCACATGGATTACTATCAATCATTTACTCTTTAGTAGTATTATAACCCTTATTAAACAATTTTTACTAAATAATAATTTTATAAACTTTTTGACAGATAGGTCCTGCAACTGCGTTGTAAAAGCGTAATATGTAGTAAAGCCTAAGCCTAATGTGTGCAATGTATAGGACATTACCCCATGGAGGAATAGTAACTCTTTGGAGTCGAGTATACAGTAACCGGTATAGCCTGTGCTTTCTTCTAGGATTTACGGAATGTATACACAGCACTATTTTTAATAAGACTATTTCCGTTTTTGCGTAAATTAGTGTTGTAAATATACTAAGAAGCCAAAGTCAATATATTTTTTCTTTAAATTGTTCTGTAAGGGATTCCTTCGGACCTAAATTATAAATTGCTCTTATGATTCCCTTCTGCAAAACACAGACAGTTTCAAAGTCAGTAGCATAACCCCATAGTAAGATTTCACATGATATAATGCCATGTAAAAACAAAAATAGAACTAATCCAGCTGTTTCAACATTATAAGTAAGGCATCTAATCTTATTTACAGCATATGCTGCAGAACTTAGTTTGGCAGCTGGGTTTAGATATATGGAGGCCCCATTGAAGCTTCGCGATAACTGTAATTCCAAGAAGAATTCTACTTTTTTCTTTTTTTCTTGTTCTTTATTAGCCTGGCACTGAAGCAGCACTGCACACTGATTGCTCCATAACCGTATAATCGTATATAGTTTGCAACTGTACCTTTCTTATAGAACTTTTAACAAGTCCGTTACTCGTACTTAAAACTAAATGAATAATTCACTGAATGATTTACAAGAAAGCGCTAGTGATTTGTTAAGCGAAATATTGTCGTTGAAGCATTATGTAATGTAATTTACATTTTCTGTGTCCAACTAACAAGACCGCTATAATAATAATAATGCAAATAGTTTCTGTAAAGGACATCTTAAACTGTAGCATTCCTGCGTCTAACTGAAAACTGCTAGTAGAATAAATTATAAATTCGTTACATTTTTCATTTTAGATGGTGTATGGTTTAGTACTTGTAAGCAAGTTTTGAGTTCCGGATTGGGCCAAACTCAGTTATTGGGTTTTCTGTACGGAAATGCTCCGTAGCCGCACAGAGTTAGAATGCTGGCGGAATTTCACCTCCATACCCCGGGATGCATGTATAAAGCCTTTGGTACTGTGCCTGATTTATCTTTGGTCGTGTCGAGTTTCCGTCTCATCGGACTTTGAGAGTAAGGGAATAAAAATTGCAATCCTGTTTTGCACAGATGGCTACCCTCCGTTGACACTAGTCGCCGCGACCGTAATTCGGTTTGGAGGGAATTAAAATGTAATACTGTTTTTAAAAACTCTTATTCACTCCCTTTTTTCGTGTGATCTTATCCGGTTCAAAATTTGTAATCAATATTTGAAGCACTTGCTGACATCCTAATATCCATGAAAATGCAATAATATCAGTGAAAAGGAACCAGAGCAAACGTTAAACTAAGAAACAGAAGGGGGGAATCGAGGCTTCTCTCGATCCGACCTCCTATAACGCCTACGTTGGGTTCGGGAACAACGTATGTGATCTCCGCAACGGAGTAACACACAAGGGCGATAACCTCTTCCTTTTCAGAAAATAGGTTCAGGCGGGGATTACGGATCTTCCGAAGTCGTCCCGGTCCCAACGCCTTAATTCTTCGATGTGGACTGTATTATTTTAAGGAAAGAATTCCTTGGGAATAAAACAGCAATTATCTTCAAACCGTTCCGTGAGAGAGTAATTACTTTTCCCTTTCACTTCCCTACACTTTTTCTTTCTTCTTCTTATTGACTGCTGGTCTTGCACTTTTCCCGAAGTTTCTCCGAACTTCCCCGAACGATTCCCGAACGAATTGCAAGAAAACTCGTTTACTGAGCTACCCCAGAGCTATACGCGAAAGTGAGCCGCGCCATTCATGCGCTTGCGCAACTCAATTACATCAATTTGTTCACTCTCTCACGGTTTTCTCAATAACTTTATTTGTATAAGACATACATTTATACAATTAACTTATAAAGATAGCACAAAAAATATCTATACTATGATATACATTACATTTTCATATCACAAAAAACCTTTTATTTATTTAACAAAATATGCCTATTTTACTCACATGTTCAAAGTTGGAATTTCTTAAATATTTAACATAGAAAGTTAAAACAATGTTTTCCACTTGAAATTATACATATCTTAACTAATACAATAGTTTAATTTACATTTTTCCTATACATTTCACTATTAAAACACTTTTAAATTTCTTATACAAAACTATCATTATTTCACTTATTCACAGGAATTTTCACATAAAAATAACACAGCATTCACCTCTTTTACACGTACAATCAATCTAAAATGTTTTACAAGTCATTTTTACATAAATTGCTGAAATTGCAAATATTTAAATTTCTACATATTTGGCCTCCTAAGTACGTGGCTAGCTTGCGTCTATGAAGTCACACTATTTGCACAACTAACTTTGCACGGCTATCGACTATCAGTAAAAATGGAAAGTCTAATATCAACAATACTAGGTGAATAAATGATTCTACACAATTCTCAAACGTTGAAAACTATTTCTAATCAGATTCATATCAGTTATCATGTTTCTTATCAAACGATATAAGTGAATGTTTTCATAAATCAAACATAGAAAATAGGCATTTGTTTTCATACAAAACATATCAAACTCATATAAGACAATACTTATGCAATTAATTTCCATTAATTCTACTTATGCACAGCGATCATCTCGACCGGGGAACAAATCCTGGTCTCTAACTTTATTTTAACATTTCTTTAAATTAACATTATTAGAAAGGTGATTTCAACCGGGGAACAAATCCGGTAACATAATTTATATCTTAAAAATTCTCTATATGAATTTATTACGAGATATTACTAAGAAAACGATAAACTATTCCGGTCTGGGAGTCGAACCCAAGACCCTCATATCATTAATTCGATATTTCTTTAAGATTCAACTAAGCATTTTCTTATCGGAATATTGTTGCTTGATAATTTGCTTTTTAGAAGCTATTCGTAATCGGTTAACTAATAAATTGAAATATTCTTATAGGCACGTCGCCAACAATCAGGTACTATTGAATTGATCTGATGATGGGCCCAGATGCAGATCTTAGCAACGCCCATCTAAGCTTGTTTTTAAATATAATTAATTAAGCGTTTAGAAATTATTTAAATAAGAAGTATTTAAATAATTTCTGTGGTACAAATTGTGAAAAACAGTGAAAAAGACCAAAGACCGTTAAACCGTCGAAATGTCAAGTGGACATTTGTGTCCTGGTTTACTTCGCAGAGGCTAAGTAGCATGCTGTGGCACTACAGGTCACTTGTTCGAATTCTCGACGAAACAAATTAATGTTTTATTGCCTACAAATAATCGTTCCGAGCCTGGATTATTGTAATTTATCTATGTAACCACGCCTCCATGATACAGAAAAAAAATCTATATTCATTTTAATTAATAGAAATAAACAAATACAACTTAGAAATAACAATACCACGTAATAAAGCAGACAGATGTAGGTGTAACCTTTTGTATTTATCCTTCAAATATAATTCCATTTTCAGATTGTTTGATTAAGGTAGCCACTCAGAGCAGAAATTCAGTTAGAATGGCTCCATTATAATCTAGTGACACCACTTTTTATTTTATTGGCTTTTATTTACTTACTTAATATTTTTATGTTTTTGGTTTACTCAAATGTATTTTATATATTTAAATGAAATTTACTGTCTGTAGTATCGAAATAACTTCCATAAATACCTTCCAACACAAGCACTAGAGTCTCTATAAAGAGACTCCAATGCCTGTATCAAGCCATCGCTCAACCCAAATGAGTTCAGTGTTTGCCATAGCACATCCCTATCCACTCTGTCATAGGCCTTTTCCAAGTCCATGAAGGCACTAAAAACCTTTTGGTTTTTGGCCAAAAACTTCTCCGCGATCACGGGCATGGAAAAGACTTCATCTGTACATCCCATTCCCTTTCTAAATCCCGCTTGCACATCCTAAATTTTTCCATCAGTTTCTTTTATGACCCTTTCAATCAGTACCTTAGCATACAGTTTTCCCATTATATTATATTTTATTTTTATATATCACTGTAATATGGTCACTCTAAGCTTTGCCGTCCTATACAACCAAAACTAGGAGGAAGAGGTAGACAAAAACACAAAGTCGCATAATATAACTAATACATTAAGAAAAAATAGCAAACAAGCTTTGGCATAATTAGAAACACTTCAAAAATCTACTAAAAAAACTAACCTGTAAATCTAAAATCGTCTAAAATATTTACTTTAATATCAACTGTCGAAATGGCGTCGATGAATCATCGCCATTTTGACCCTTTATTATTTGGTTGACCGATGAAGAGCTATCGTATCACAAAGTCATCTATGCAAACAAGGCTGAAGTTTTTGATTTATAATGACCATTTTAACCATATTACCCTTAAGTACTATAGTCGAAACATTTTTAAGCTCGTGATTAACTCATTAACTATAATATATATTATTCTAAGCGGTGACCGTCGGAAAAGGTTATCCGGAATAAGTGGAAAAATATACTTTTTATTTTCTGGGTATTAGTTAAATAATAAACCAGTGGTCTGGTAGTTTGTAACTTGCCCAATTTTTAATTTTTTTTTAAATTGATATATTTAACGTAAGTGAATATATTTTTATTTGATAGATCGAGTCTTACTCTTGTCCCAATTCTTTGCCAGACACTAATACCCAGAAAATAAAAAAGTATAGTTTCTACTCATCATCATCAGGATCAACGTTTTTCGACAATCACCGCTTAGATTATATAAAAAAGTTTCGATCAAAAATTTTTTTTGGTTCGCAACCTAATACAAAAGTAACATTTTTAAATAGTTTAAGAAGACAGCTCTTAGATATTTTCATTACGTAGGTACGTTGATTATTAAGATATGGATATGGGTCTCGTAATACTACCCGCAGGTATCGTAGGAGGCGAGTAGGTGATATGCCCCAGAAAAATCTTGTAACTTCCGATAGATGGCGTTGTTATCAAATGTTCAGACTGGCAAAAGGGAACAGCATCAAAATTGCGAGACATCTCTGGTCGATTCCGGAAGGGACATTAGCCCGGGAGTGGTCATTTACGGGCTGATGATAAAGATGAAGACGGTATTCTTTTTTATCAACGTGTTAGTTCCTTTGTTAAATATAGGCTTCTAATAATAATAATAATATTTTATTTCAATAAAAGTATAATAGTAAATTGAATATTCTGGTCCCCGAACTAGACGAGTCTGTATCTTAAGGATCAGTGGCCTCTCCCAGTATTGTGACAACAGTATTAATTAAGTAACAATCAATAATTAATTAAGTAACTAAGCTAAACGTTTTTAAGTAACTAAATAGCTATTTAAATGGTTTTATTTACAACTTAACATGGACTGAATCTTAAACCGACGAAAGTAGTCTATATTTTATATAATCGTAGGTATATTACAATTTTTAAATTGTAATTTGTAATATATATATATATATCGTCTCACGTTGTATGAAGGATTTTGATAAAACGCACCTTTAAAAATTGGTTATAATAGTGACTAACAATCACATAGTCCACCCGATGGGATGTGGATTCTGTGGCCTATATGGTAGTCGCTTTGTCGCGTGTTGTAACGTAGACCTTTAGAAAGGGTCGCCATTTTTCTACACTTACAATACGAATTACTTTATTTTATTAAGATACTATTTTACTCTGGTATTCCTAAGAGCGTGTCGATCCGACCATTTCGTGCTTCAATTATAATATAGCTGCAGCATTGCTCTACCACGTTCAACTTGTATTTATTGGATATTTCACGTACCGTAAAAGAGATGGCTGTGCCATCTACCGTGGAAATAAATGAAATGAAGGATTCTCTTTCACCAGCACTATATGCCATTAATTTTTCATATAAATACGCTGAAGTCCACGACCGTGCAGTAGCGGTGTTAGAACCCTAAGTCATCCCATGGGTTTTGTAAGAGGCGATAGGATAAACAAACCAACAGATGTTTCGTATGGTGAGTGTAGAGAACCGGAGACCCTTTTTACTGGAAACGAGGCATTCCATCTTAGTCCTAAGGGGTGACAACGCGTCCGCATTTTGAATGAGGATGGGTGTAGATGTCTAAGGGCCACAGCATCAAATTACCATCAGGTGGATTTTATGCTCGTTTGTCATACTTATTTTCATAGAAAAAAAAGGATGAGCAGTAGTGCCTTCTTCAAAACTTTAATTAAAAAAAATTAAAAACCGCGGTTGCCAACCCACCCACCAAGCGAGGCAATTATAGCAAATATGGGCGATATTTGCTTTAGTTTAAAATAACAGTTTAAAAGTTAATTTAATAGTTTAATCGTTTATAACGCTTCCAGCACTTAAGGTAGATGTATTACCTTAATAATATATATTACCTTAATAATATAATACTCACTTTGTATACCATTATTAGTAAACCATTGTATGTTCTTATGAAACATATTTTTTTTAAACCGTAAAGAATTATTGCGGGAGTCCTATGATTAACAGTGAACTTTTAACGATAAATTCCACGTGGGAATAAAGCCTTTATAAAATACATTTTTTGAATAAACTAGTGAATTAAGCTTACTGGGGACAAATGTTTGACCTCGTTCTACAATCGTAGTGAATCGTAGGCAATTGAATCAAAATTAAGCGTAATGAACCGAGAAAGTTTGAGATGAGTAAGCATTTTCATCTCCAATATATTCGATAGCTTTTCCCTATAAAAAAGACCGATGTTATACTTTATTCCTTTTTAGTAAAACGGTAATCGCTATATTAATCAGTCGAAATTTTTGGTTGTATTGATTTGCTGAGTCATGTCCTATGTTTGAACAAAACCAATAAAGAAAACATTATCAATTCGGCTATATTTTATTTTTATAAATGTTTCTTTTGTAAATGAACCCAATTTGTTCCTTTATTTGACAACGTACACAGTAATCCCATATAAATTCAATCTAATCCGAAAATAACTGAAGTTAGCTTAAACTTCTTTTTAAATTCAATTACTGAATTACATAACAGACTATATCAAACGTTTAAAATATTAATTATATTTATTTGTCTTAATGTGTAACACGTATATTAATTATATAATAATAATCGTAAGTCGTAATTTGTATTAAGATAATGTTTTACTTTCCATTTTATTCTAAATGAGTGCTATTCCCGGAAATATTATAATTTTATGACGGCAAGCCAAGCTCGGTCGCCCAAGTTTTTTTTATAGAACAGGAGTAACAAACGAGCACACAGTCCACTTGATGGTAATTGGACGCTGTGGCCCATAGACATGTACATTTATCCTCGATTAAGAATCAAAACGAAGATGAGTTGTCACCTTTGAGGACTATGATGGAATGCCTCGTTTCCTGTAAAAAAGGTCTCCGGTTCCCTACACTCACCGTACGAAACACAGCAGTAATAAGCTGCTCTTTTACGCAGGTATTCTGTGAGAGCATGGTCCTTCCCCGGTCGAGCCGACCCTTTCGTGCTACACCATAGCTGCAGCGTGGCTCTACCACGTATAAAACATTAACTAACTGAACATTACAATAAATACAAGCGCGTCCATCCACCTATCCATCCATTACAGCGTATAAAAGTCCACTGCTGAACTTAGCCCCCCCCCCCCACAGATTGCCTAATAGTGAAGATTTTGCCATAGGTTGGCAACCGCATTTTTCAGTTATTTTGAGCTGTTACTAAAAGATGCACCTTCTCATCTTCTGTTTCTGTTTTCCTGCGTCGCCACTCACGACACCCACGGGGCGATATGGGGTAGAGGATATTCTTACACCGCCACTACATGGTTTACAAGCGCATATTAATTACTAAATCCTTTCGTCGCTAATTTAGGTCACAATCACGGAGCAAATACAATGCTCCGTGGTCACAATCGAGGCTCGTGGCATCACACACCACAGGCCTGTACATTGTCAATAGTAAAAATATTTCATTTAAACGTTTTAATCCCGACTATACTAGAAACGTGACCAAATGATGAAATCAACTAGATTTAAATTTATACACACTCATTAAATATAACTATATATCCTATTCTAATTATAAATTATATAATATACCGGCGCGTTGCTGTCGCAGAGGAAATAATTGGGAAAATATATATAATTAAATTTGGAATTAAATTTTATAATTAAATTTATATAATTAAATTCGGAAAAGTTATATTGTTTAATTAGGAATGATAATATATTCATTGAAATTTAATGATGTATAAATTTCAAATTAATCGGTCGGTACGATACGAGTAAGTTAATTTTACTATGCCTATAACCTTCACGCAAGTGCAAGCAATAAGTTGACAAAGTTTCACGGCAATCTGATAAACGGTATGGCGGGGCATAAAATATGAATAAATAGACATTATTTTACAAATATATAAAATATTATAAGTTTGAACCTTGTTTAGGTTAATCGGTTTTGAAATAGAATTAACTGATGCGGTAACCCATAGACATTTACAAAGCCTTTACACGTGGTAAGCCATGCTGCAGCTATATTAGTAGCATAGTTATAGCACGAATGGGTCGGCTCGACCGACCACAATCTCACAAAATACCAGAGTAAAATAACAGCTTGCTGTGGTTCGTATAATGAGTGTAGAGAACTGGAGACCCTTTTTACTGGAAAAGAGGCATTACATCTCATCATCACGGGTGACAACGCATCTGCGTTTTGTTTCATGATCGAGAATTGATGTAAATGTATACGGGCTTCAGTATTCGCTTACCATCGGGTAGATTGTATGCTCGTTTGTCACCCTTATCCAATAAAAAAAAACATCTATCCTAGGAATTAAAATGCAGATGTAATAGGAAAACTCGTAAGAACGGCCAGGGGACATTCAAAACAGCCCATAATGAATGCTATAAGAGACGAGACTGGCTATATTCTGAATAATAAAGTTTTGAGTTTAAAGAGATGGAAGCAATATTTTAAAAGCGTGTTTATGAGTGAGGAGACAATGTATAAACTAAATGAAGTAGAAACTCCGAAAGAAGAGGAAAGAGGTAGCGAGATAAGTATAGATGAAATAATGAAAGCAATTAAAAGCATGAAAGCAGGTAAGGCTGCCGGATATGAAGGAGTTTCACTCGAAATGCTAAGGGCTGGAGAGGAAGTGATGGCAGGCCTGCTGCACACCTTGTTTAATTTATGCTGGGAACTGAAGCGGGTACCGGTAGACTTGTGCAAAGCCGTGATAGTCCCAGTATATAAAGGAATGAAAAAATTTGGGATGTGCAAGCGGGATTTAGAAAGGGAATGGGATATACAGATCAAGTTTTTTCCATGCGCATGATCATTCAGTTTTTTGTGCATTCATGGACTTGGAAAAGGCCTATGACAGAGTGGATAAGGATGTGCTATGGCAAACACTGAATCCATTTGGGTTGAACGCTGGCTTGATACAGGCATTGAAGTCGCTTTATAGGGACTCTAGTGCTTGTGTTAGGATCAACGGGATCTACTCGGACAGGTTTGGCATCCATAAAGGTGTCAGACAGGGCTGTGTAACTTCCCCGTGGCTGTTCAACCTATTTATGGACAGTTGTTTGCAAAATTTGAAAGTTGAAGAATGCGGATTAAGAATGGGTGAGTTAACCGTCAAATGCCTTTTGTACGCCGATGATCAAGTTATTCTTGCGTTATCGGCGGCCGAGCTGCAAAAATGATGGTAACATTAATGAACAGATCATTAAAAGAAAGGGGTATGAAAGTGAACGCAAGTAAGACGAAAGTTATGGTTTTTGAAAGAGAAGAAAGTAAGACGATATGTGAAATAAGAATAGAAGGGGAGTTGATCGAGCAAGTAGATGAGTTTGTATATCTGGGTTGCGTACTTAGCAGGGATGGGAGATGTGATAAGGATATAGAACGACGAGTGAATGCAGGAAATAGAGTAAATGGGGCCCTACACTCTATTGTGAAGATTCAAAATGTGTCGAAAAAGGCACGTATAGCAATTCACCATGCTGTGTTGGTCTCTACTTTAACGTATGGTAGTGAAAGTTGGGTGTGGCAGAAGAAGCACGAGAGTGGAATGAACCCAGTAAAAATGCGGTCGTTAAGGAGTATGTTAGGGCTGAATCTGAATAACAGGGTAAGAAATTGTGTGGTAAGAGAAGAGTGTGGTTTGCAAGATGGTGTTGTGACCAGGATTAAGAAAGGAATGCTTCGGTGGTTTGGTCATGTGGAAAGAATGAATGAGGAAAGAATGACAAAGATAATTTATGTTGCAGAAGTGAATGGCAGAGTCAGAAAGGGACGTTCTAGGCGAAAATTTATCGACTAAATTGGCGATTTATTGAAAACGGTCCAAATTAGGAGTACCCCTAACCGACGAGCATATATGCATAGGTATATGGATGTGAAGGAGGCGAGAAAGGTGTGTCAGGATCGTGCCAAATGGAAGTCTGTAGTCTCTGCCTACCCCTCTAGATGACAGGTGTGAGTTTTTATGTATTTATGTATGTAATAGGATCGAGGGTTCTCGTTATTCAGCTTACGAAACAGCAGTGTTATACTGCCATTTCACGACGCTTTCTATAAATTAACTATTTTACTCTACCGTAATTTATAGGTAACTTTTATGACAGAGGTTGGGATAAAAGAGGTATAGCTGTAGTCTTTTTATGAGTGTAGGAAACTCTGGAGTCCGAGGGATAGTAAAAACCATATATCAACGTACTAAGATATAGTGCATCGAAGAACTCACTAACGACTTCAGAAGCTGTTTCGTGGAAAATATTTTATGTTTTTAGTTCCTTGAAGAAGATTTTCATATTTTATTAAAAGCTTTTATTTGAACGTTTTGAGTAGCTATCAAATATCATCTCTCATAGAATACCGGCGTAAAATAGCAAATTAAAAAAAATACATGCTATACGTGGTAACTAGACTACTGTCTTTTTTATAGAATGAGAGTGATAAACGAGCACACAGTTCACCTGATGGTAAGTGAATACTGTAGCCCATAGACATTTACATTTATACTCGATTGAGAATCAAAATGCATATGCGTTGTCACCCCCGGGAACTGAGATGGAATGCCTCATTTCCAGTAAAAAAGGGTCTTCGGATCTCTACACTCACCATATGAAACACAACAGTATTAAGCTGCGGGTTGGGTTTACAATTCGGTCGCCTAAATTTGAAGATTCTGTCACTGTGGGGGGGGGGGGTCAAGGGGGTTTATCGGAAGCACCCCCACTCGATTTTTGCTGCCGGAGCAGCGTCAAAGTATTTTTAATTATTTTTTTAAAAATATTCGTAAATGACTAATTAATTACGTTTTTGACGTATCATCTGTCAATGTCATATCGATATATAGTACTGAATCGATCTAGTGAATCGATATTTCACCCTAGAGAATCGAGATTGAATCTTTTTCTTTTTTATTAAGATTTGTAAAATTATTTACAATTAATTGAATGTACCTCAACTCGTAAAGAATGACAGTTTTTAATTCAATCATTCGATGTTATCTGTACCTTATCGTATCTTTTAGTATTGTAAATATAAACTTTCAACGCAAACCAAAAAGATCGATTTTTGCGAAATCGATCTTTAAGATTTCGATTTTTTGTGAATCGATTCATCCAATTTCAATTTGAATCGATTTAAAAATGTGTAAAATTAATCGCTAGGCCGGCCATTTTGTTGACAGCTTTTTGTCATGCCGTTGCTTTCGAGTTTCAGAATTTTGGTGAATAGTGGAGTATTTGTGGCGGCAGAATACTGATAAATAACGCAAAGATCCTTTCTTACAAATGGTGGCAGCCATAAAATATGTTTATAACTTAAAGTAGTTATAAAAGTTAATATTTTGGTGTTATATTGAGTGCAATAGCGAGCGAAGCGAGCGAACAGACCCCGTCATCCTCTTCTTGGTTATTTTTTGTAAACCACTCAGAAGTATGACCATGGATCGGGCTTCCCTCGACTTCCATCCCCCAACTCTCTCTCCCCATAAATTAGGTTAAAATTGTCATAAACATTACGAAACATAACCTCAAAATGAGAATTTTAAAAATTTATAAAGAAACTAAGCACGTCCGGCAGGAAGGGGAAGTAGAGGGTGACTCTACAACTCCTCTCCCTCCCCCACACCACCCCCACCCCTAATTCAGGCGACCGAATTGTAAAATTTACCCTATATATATATATGTGGGATAATTTAGCTATGAGTAGTTTGTTTTTATTGTTTGTTGTAGAATATTGACCTCCTTGGATTATTGAACTGAAAATAAAATTGTAAGATGTCACTTTAGAAAAATGTCACTGTAATCAAGATAGTAAGATGTAATGTATTTTTTGTGATTTAATGAAAATAAAAGAAGCAGTATAAAAGTGAGTGTTTCGTCTCAAATTCTTGAAATATCACCACAACTTTGGGGGCTCGTCCGGGATTGCCCAAAATTTGAGGCGAGACGAAGACTAAAGATTCGAAGATTTATTACAACGTTTTGGAATTTGGATATGAAAATTTATTTTAAGGACTGAAAACTTAATGAGTTCAAATAAGCTGTCATTTTGCACGACTAGAAAAAGAAAGACTAATAGTAGTTTGACAACCACAATGCCGCCGAAGAAAGATGTAAAAGAAAGTGAAGATGAAGGGCAGGAGTTAGATATACAGATTTCATTTAAAGACTTGGAGAAGTCAATGAACATTTTTACCGGAGATGACACCTATCCTATTGAGACATTTATTGATGAATTTGAAGATACTGCCGAAATTATGAAGTGGACTAAAGTCGAGAAGCTGGTCTATGCAAAGAGACTTTTAGACGGTACTGCCAAGCTATTTTTACGATCTTTGGGAAGAGTAAAGGACTACGCGAGTTTGAAAAAGTCACTTAAGGAAGAATTTGGTCCCAAGATTAATAGCGCAATCATACATAAGAAACTTGCATCGCGTAAGATGAAGAACGATGAAACTTACCAACAATATTTTCTGTCTATGAAAGAATTAGCACTTCATGGCAAGGTTGAAGACGCTGCGCTGATTGAGTATGTCATTGATGGTATTCGTGATCTAGAGACCAATAAAGTTATTTTATATGGCGCTACAGACGTAAAGGATTTTCGCAGGAAGTTAGAAATCTACAGTGCTTTTAGAACGAAGGTGCCTAACAAATCGGCACAGTCTGGCCAATCACATGGGCATCATTCAACCCGTAAGATGACTCATGTAAAAAGATGTTACAACTGTGGCGAACTGGATCATCAATCGCCCACCTGTCCAAAGGGAGTCAAATGCTTTAAATGCAATGAATTTGGTCACAAATCAACTTAATGTATAAGCAAACCTAAGAAGACGCTGAAAATTAGAAATAAAAGTGAAGAAGAGAAAGTACCCTACAAAAAGATAAAGATTAATGGTAAAGAATTTGTTACCTTAATAGATACTGGAAGTGATATTAACCTCATAACAAAATCAGAATTCGAGAAGGTTAAAGAGGGAATTAAAGATTATAAAACAGAATCAACGTGTATAACAGGAATATCCGAAAAACAAATTCTTACTGAAGGAATGTTTACAGCCAATGTTCAAATTGACAATTACTACACAGATGTCAAGTTTCATGTTGTAAAAGACAACGAGATACCGGTAACTTTACTGATTGGAAATCCTATCCTTAAAGATTTCGAAGTGTGTTTCACTCCTGAAGGTGTCTTTATACAAAAGATTATGCATCTTACACTTCTAATGGAGGAAAAGGATAATGAACAAGAATATGATATAGGAGATTCTAAATACGCGGAAAAGATTCGTAAGATGTGTGAAGAGTACAGACCTAATGAAAAGAAGAAAGAAAGTAACGTTGAATTGAAAATAATACTTACCGATGAAGAACCAGTTTTTCAGAATCCCCGACGTTTGTCACCCTTAGAAATGAATGCCGTGAATATGCAAGTAAAAGAATGGTTAGACAAAGGAATAATCAAACCTAGCAAATCTGATTTCGCCTGTCCTGTAGTTCTGGCTGATAAAAAAGATGGGTCACGTAGAATGTGTATAGATTATCGACTATTAAATAAAAAGGTAATTAAAGAAAGATTTCCCCTACCTATAATAGAAGACCAGATAGACAAGTTGAAGGAGGCCAAAATGTTCACGTCCCTTGATCTGAAGAATGGCTTTTTACATGTGAAAGTACACAAAGATAGTCAAAAGTACACTTCATTCGTAACACCCCAAGGCCAGTACGAATTTCAAAGAATGCCTTATGGATTATGTACAGCGCCATCTGTGTTTCAAAGATTTATTAACGATATCTTCAGCTATCTAATTACCGATGGGACACTGCTAGTGTACCTTGATGATTTAATCATACCCTCGATAACAGAAGAAGAAGGAATAAGTAAGCTAGAGAAAGTATTTAAAAGAAGCGAAGAATTCGGTCTAGAGTTTAATTGGAAGAAATGCCATTTTTAAAGAGGGAAATCCAATATCTTGGGTACATTATTTGTGACAACGAAGTAAGACCGTCTCCAGAAAAGATTAAAGCTGTAGCGAATTTCAAGAAACCAAACAATATAAAAACTGTGCAGTCTTTCCTTGGGCTGACAGGGTATTTCAGAAAGTTTATAAAAAACTATTCCCTGATTGCAAAACCGATGACGGATTTGTTAAAGAAAGATGCTGTATTCAATTTTGATGAAAGGTGTGAGAAAGCTTTTATAGAATTGAAACAAATATTGTGTAACTCACCAGTTCTCCGAATATTCAATCCAGATTTAGAGACAGAATTACACACCGACGCAAGTACTGACGGTTATGGAGCTGTTCTTCTACAAAGAAGCCCTAAAGACAATCAATTTCACCCCGTGCACTATATGAGTAAAAAAACAACTCCAGCTGAAAGAAAATACCATAGTTATTACTTAGAAATTTTAGCTATTGTTGCTGCCATAAAGAAGTTCCGAGTTTACCTTCTTGGGATAAAATTTAAAATAGTTACAGATTGCTCTGCTCTTACTATGACACTACAAAAAAAGGACTTACCACCTAGAGTCGCTCGTTGGGCCCTGCTTCTAGAAGAATACGACTACAAGATCGAACACAGACCAGGAACACGAATGAGACACGCCGACGCACTGAGCAGATATTCTATCTGTATGATACTTACTGAAACTACAGCTCGATTAAAGAAAGCACAGAATGAAGACGACTATGTGAGACTGATTAAGAGAATTTTAGAAACAGAAAAATACAAGGATTATATCATACAGAACGAAATACTATATAAAGAGAAAGATGGCAGTAAATTGATTGTTGTGCCTAAGAAAATGCAGTATGAGATAATCAGGAAAAATCACGAAAAAGGACATTTTGGAATTTTAAAAACTGAAGAACTGATTAATAGGGAATATTTCATTGAAAATTTAACTGAAAAAATAAAAAAAGTCATAAGTAATTGTATTGAATGCATTCTCATGTCGCACAAAAGAGGTAAAAAAGAAGGATTCCTACACCCGATAGACAAAGGTAATGTCCCACTGTCGACATACCATGTGGATCATCTAGGACCAATGACTTCGACTCACAAAGAGACTCACTTCGAGTTACAAATACATCCTTACCGTCGTGGATGCTTATACGAAATTTACATGGATTTATCCTGTTAAGACTTTAACCACGGAAGAGACTTTAGAGAAACTAAGACTACAACAACAAACCTTTGGAGCACCTGAAAGAATTTTTACTGATCGAAACGCTGCTTTTACTTCAAGAGATATTGTAAGAGTGAGAATATAACGCACTATACAATTACCACCGGACAACCCAGAGGAAACGGCCAAGTTGAGCGCATCCATCAGATTATCATAGCCGTGTTGAGCAAACTAAGTGCTGATGACCCGACTAAATGGTATCGCCGTGTGTCCAAAGTACAACGATGTTTGAATGGAACATACCAAAGAAGTATAAGAATGACACCATTTGAACTGCTTTTTGGCACTAAAATGAGAGATAAAGATGATGAACTTCAGAAATTAATAGAAGAAGAAAGCATACAGAATTTTAACGAGAAAAGAGAAGAACTTAGAAAGAAGGCCAAAGAATCTATACAGAAAGTACAAGAAGAAAACATAAAAAGCTATAATAAAAAGCGAAGGGCAGCAATACCCTTTAATATTGGAGATTTGATAGCCATAAAAAAGACACAGTTCTCACAAGGGAGTAAATTATGTCCTAAGTACTTAGGACCCTATGAAGTTGTTAAATGCAATTCAAACGATCGTTATGTTGTAAAGAAGATTGATATCAGCGAAGGCCCGATTAATACAACCACCTCAGCTGATCTCATGAAGCCGTGGATTTCGCCGGAAGACGATTCATCTGGGTCAGATGAATGATCAGGACGGCCGTGTGGGATAATTTAGCAATGAGTAGTTTGTTTTTATTGTTTGTTGTAAAATATTGACCTCCTTGGATTATTGAACTGAAAATAAAATTGTAAGATGTCACTTTAGAAAAATGTCATTGTAATCAAGATAGTAAGATGTAATGTATTTTTTGTGATTTAATGAAAATAAAAGAAGCAGTATAAAAGTGAGTGTTTCGTCTCAAATTCTTGAAATATCACCACATATATATATATATATATATATATATATATATATATATATATATATATATATATATATATATATATATATATATAATTCTATTATATACAATAATTCTGTTCTTATTTCACTTATCGTTTTACTTTCTTCTCTTTCAAAGACTTATAAATATCTCAAGGGTAAAAGAATAAGTGCATAAGTTTTTCATGTAACTGATGTTTTTATACGTGGTATAGCCACGCTGCAGCTATATTATGACTATGAAAAGACCACGCTCTCACTGAATACCAGCATAAAATAAAGCTTAATTAACCGAATTGTAAACCCAACCCTATATATATTAATAAAAAAAATAATCATTGATTCATCCACGACTTTGTCTACCACCAGGGCGGCGCCACTCAGGAATGAGGTGAAATTTTTGAAAGATTTCTTGACGGATATTTCTAAAAATAGGAGAAATAAAAAAAGTTCAAAATATGTTAAAAATTAAAGAACATATCACTGAGGCATTGTTTTCTGTATACATACACTAGAAACCGAAAAAAGTTTTACATAAAACGCCGCTTTCAACACTATATGACCAATGACTAACCGTTTTTTACGTGGTAGAGCCATGCTGCAGCTATATTACTGGTATAGTTGTAGCACGAATGGGTCAGCTCGACCGGGCAAAGATCACGCACTCACAGAACACCAGCGTAAAATAGCATCTTAACGCTGCTTTTTCGTATGATGAGTGTAGAGAAGCGGGGACTCTTTTTACTAAAAACGAGGAATTCGATCTTAGTCCTCACGGGTGACGACGTATCTGCATTTTGATTCGTAATCGAGGATAGATGTAGATGTCTATGAGTTACAGCAACCACTTAACATCAAGTGGGCTGCGTGCTCGTTTTCACCTTTATCCTTTAAAAAAATAATTTCACTTAAGTCGCGACTAGCGACATCTAGTTTGTGTGAGATTATTAGCCATTATTTCTTAAGATATCGCGTAACAAAATAACTGACAGGCAAATTGGGAACCTCTTCCTTTTTGAAGTCGGATAAAAACAAAAAATTATAATCAAAATTGCAATAACGTCGTTTCTTTAGTCATTGTTTTCGTTTCATTAAGGGAGAGCTTAATTTGTGTAGGATTTTGGTTTAATTTTCGCTTGCATGCTTTTGCTTCGTTTTGGTATACTTAAGAATGTTTCTTAATTTCCTCCCTCTCGAAGTAACGAAAGGAAGGGTTTGATATTTAAAAATTATTATTCAATCGACGATTTAATACTGTACAAACTGTACTATCAAAAGTGTACTGTGTCATATTAGATTGCCTTAATATAAGGGATATTTGCCAAAGTTGTTGTGCTTGGTAGGAGAGTTAACCAGTTTTTTTACCTCTTAGTTGTTATTAGAGGGACACTGCTGCCTATCTGATGGTTTCTTTTCCTCTGTCCGCCTCTAACGATGCTATGCTATATATATGATGATAGTCGATATTCTTACACGCCGTGTAGTGGTACGATTAATGTAGTGGCGGTAAAGGAACTACTTAATAAAATTACATAACTATATCCCATTTAACAATCACTTTGTCATTTATTTATATTGTAAGCAGTTCATTTACTACATTTAGTGACGACAAAACAACTACGTAATAATATTACATAACTATTGACTATATGCCCTTTAACAATCACTTTGTCATTTAGATTATAAGCAGTTCATTAACTACATTTAGTGACGGCAAAAGAACTACTTAATAATATTACATAACTATTAACTATATGCCATAATGATTTCTTAAATTTACGCGAACACTACACATTGAATAAAACTAAATTTACGGATTTTATCGCGTTTATTTCACTACTTTTACTTATTTTTAATTCCCGACGTTTCGGGTGCTTTACAGCAACCATGGTCACGGGAGGGACTGAGATGTTTGACGTCCCAATGTCATAGTTAGTCCGGCTACCTTTAGTTTTTGAATATTAATTTTTGGTCCGATTTACGCAAAACGAGCTTATAGTATCATGAAGTCTTGCAGTAGTATGCTTAGGTTTGGGTTTAATTTTGTTAATTATAGGATCCCAAGCAGGTGGCAGCACCCATCCATCTTCTCTATTGAAATTTGGATGTTTTTTAATTTCAATAGCCTCGCGTATCATCCTTGGTAGGAATCGGTGTTCTTTTGCGAGAATTTGTGGTTTATCAAATCGAATGTAATGGTGGGGACGATCTTGAACATGTTCGCAGACTGCAGACTTCCCGGAGCGTCGGTGCTTCACGTCAGCTATATGTTCTTTCACGCGGGTTTTTATGGATCGTTTTGTTTGACCTATGTAAGAGAGACCACATTCACAATCTAACTTGTACACTCCTGCATCTTGTAGAGGGATATTACACTTGACGGATGGTAAAAATTGACTAATCTTCTTCGGCGGCTTGTAGTATGTTTTAATGGAAGCTCGCTTCAAGATGTAGCCAACCTTGTCTGTGACTCCTCTGACATATGGTAGTACAGCAGGTACACGCTCGACTGTGGCCGGCTTCACTCGGTCACTGTGACGTAGGCGCGGGACCCGAAGCTTGTTGTCTTGCAATACTTGCTTGACGTGCTGAAGTTCGGCGGCCAGATGCTTTCTGTCACAGATCCCTCGTGCTCTCTGAAACAAAGATTTACCCACGGTAGCTAACTGTGAAGGATGATGGTGAGATTCACCATTTAAATATCGGTTGGTATGGGTCCTAATCCTACCTATCGGTAAGGAAGATTTGGAGGCTATACGTCAAGATATTTCGTCCTTGTTACGTCGTAGTTCAGTGCCGAAACCAAACCTTCCTAAAGACGAACTTACAGCGTTAATTAACTTACGGAACAGACCAGAGCTAACGATTCTCCGCGCGGATAAAGGAAATGCTACGGTAATAATGGACACGTCAGAGTATAATTTTAAAATACTACAGCTTTTATCGGACGAAAGTACATACAAAAAGGTCAAAACAGACCCCACAACTAACACGCTTAAAGCAACTAGCGATTTAATAAAGAAATACTCCGAAAAATTAAATCTCGACGTGAATTCGCTAATACCATCATGTACCAAACCACCGAGGTTGTATGGGTTACCAAAGATACACAAACCAAACGCTCCACTACGTCCTATAGTGAGCCAGATCGATTCACCAACTTATAAGCTGGCACAACACTTGGCAAAAGTACTGTCACCACTGAGAGGACATACCAGAGCGCACACAAAGGATTCATACCATTTTGTTAGTGAGATAAAAGACCTACATCTCGCTGACAATGAAACTATGGTCAGTTTTGATGTTCAGTCACTATTCACATGCCTACCTATTGAAGACTGCATATCAATTGTAACTAGGAAGCTAGAATATAATAACATGCCTGCTGAATATGCAGTATTACTCAAACACTGCCTCACATCTGGCTATCTATTGTGGAAGGAAGAGTTCTACAAGCAAGTAGATGGTGTGGCGATGGGCTCACCTGTATCTCCCATTGTCGCTGACATATTCATGGAGGACTTTGAGGAGAAAGCCCTTCTTACTGCTCCTGTAAATCCAAGATTCTACAAGCGGTACGTAGACGACACTTTCACAATTTTACCATCTGACAAAGTAACTGCATTTTTAAACCACCTTAACTCTATAAACTCTAAAATACAATTCACAATGGAGTTAGAGGCAAATAATTCTTTAGCTTTCTTAGATGTTTTAGTCATTCGAAATCCTAATAACACAATTGGTCACACTGTGTATAGAAAAAAGACCCATACCAACCGATATTTAAATGGTGAATCTCACCATCATCCTTCACAGTTAGCTACCGTGGGTAAATCTTTGTTTCAGAGAGCACGAGGGATCTGTGACAGAAAGCATCTGGCCGCCGAACTTCAGCACGTCAAGCAAGTATTGCAAGACAACAAGCTTCGGGTCCCGCGCCTACGTCACAGTGACCGAGTGAAGCCGGCCACAGTCGAGCGTGTACCTGCTGTACTACCATATGTCAGAGGAGTCACAGACAAGGTTGGCTACATCTTGAAGCGAGCTTCCATTAAAACATACTACAAGCCGCCGAAGAAGATTAGTCAATTTTTACCATCCGTCAAGTGTAATATCCCTCTACAAGATGCAGGAGTGTACAAGTTAGATTGTGAATGTGGTCTCTCTTACATAGGTCAAACAAAACGATCCATAAAAACCCGCGTGAAAGAACATATAGCTGACGTGAAGCACCGACGCTCCGGGAAGTCTGCAGTCTGCGAACATGTTCAAGATCGTCCCCACCATTACATTCGATTTGATAAACCACAAATTCTCGCAAAAGAACACCGATTCCTACCAAGGATGATACGCGAGGCTATTGAAATTAAAAAACATCCAAATTTCAATAGAGAAGATGGATGGGTGCTGCCACCTGCTTGGGATCCTATAATTAACAAAATTAAACCCAAACCTAAGCATACTACTGCAAGACTTCATGATACTATAAGCTCGTTTTGCGTAAATCGGACCAAAAATTAATATTCAAAAACTAAAGGTAGCCGGACTAACTATGACATTGGGACGTCAAACATCTCAGTCCCTCCCGTGACCATGGTTGCTGTAAAGCACCCGAAACGTCGGGAATTAAAAATAAGTAAAAGTAGTGAAATAAACGCGATAAAATCCGTAAATTTAGTTTTATTCAACTATATGCCATTTAATAATCACTTCGCATTCAGATTGTAAGCAGTTACAGTAGTGACGGCAAAATAACTACTTAATAATATTTCTTAACTACATGCCTTGTAACACTAACTTTGTCATTCAGATTATAAGCAATACTCAATAATCAATATTTATTTGCATTCCATAACGTACAAATTGATAAATATTAAATTATCACAATATGGACCAAGTCGGGTGTAGCAAATTAGAATAGAGCAAGAATGTTTTATTATTTATTATTATTATTATTATATCATTCATCATTATTATATTCTTCATTATTATTAAAACACTCTTAACTGTCTTATAAAAATATTATCATTGGTTTGGACATTACAAAGTGCCTGAAGAGAATAGCTTCATTTTGGAGGTTGATAGTAACATTCTATTTTCATGTCTAAAACTACAAGCCGTATTTTAGTTTTTCTTTTTACATAGAAATTTAGGTTTTTCGCACAAATTTGCACAATTTCAATTTATAAATACGAATTAAGGTAGAAAGAGTTTTTTTAAATGCGGTCGACAACTTTCAGTTGTTTTTATGTTAGTGAATAAGTTTTTTTTTTAATACAGTTGCTCAAAAAGTGGCATATTGCAGGGACATGTAGCGTTCGGGATGTGGGCTATTACATACTCAAGCTTTTTCTTTACCTTTTCCGAACTCGTGCGTTCTCTTTCCTAACTGTCACAATAATGTCTATTAAAATGAAAAAAAAAACCACCACGTAACCACCAAAAACCACGAAGTTTTTACTAAAAAAATTCATAGAAGTTTTTATGATTCATGCAAATATTTATAAAAAGAAGTTACTAATTTGTTTCAATATCAGATTAAATGATTTGATTCAATGAGTTAGATTAGGTTTCATTTCATTTCATCTCATTAAATTTCATTTTCATTTCATATCAATAAAAAATTCTACTGAAGAATTGGCTGTATGGGAATAGTTTCCTTTGCCTACCCAGAATGGGTGAAGAAAACAAAAAAAAATATCTGCTTATATTTTTTACGGTTGGCGCTAATTTCCAAAAATGTTTTTTGCGAGTTTAGTTGTTTGAAAATGAGTAATTTCGACGATATTTTATTTGAATTAACACCACCGGAACTCAGTAGGTATAATTGCACAAAATGCTGCGGAGAACATTTTACCGGAAAAGTCAAAAAGTCGCTACATATCTACATACGACGAATTTATTGCTTGGAGAGAAGAGAAAAAAGCAAATAATTTTTCAGAAAATGTTATGTTGGCATACTTCTCCGAACTCTCAGCAAAATTAAAACCTTCTACGTTATGGTCGAGGTTTTCGATGATAAAAATTATGCTGAAAATATGGAACAACGTGGATATAAATGAATACCCAAGTTAGTCAAGCTTATTGTGTTTTTATTATTTTATTAAATTGCTTCATTTTTCACAACTGTATTAAAAATTGTTGTTCAGTACACGTGCGGAACCGTTATTGCAACTTGTTCCGACTGTCAACTCCCACCTTCAGCTGCGCCTCGGCTCGGGTAGACATTTGTCGGAACTTTTTGCAATGACAGGCTTTCCGCACTCGTAATGAAATATACTATTCTGTAAGATAAGGATGGTGGTTGCATCTGTACTGTTAAGCCACAGGATAATGCCGGACCTTAGCCACGCCTGTGCGTAGGCATTGTAATTAATTAAGGCAGCTTGGAGGTCAGTAGTCTTTTTTATTTCACTTAGGGCATATACAAAGCTAGACATTTTGTTTCGAACTTTTTGAATGTGCGATTTCCAGTTAATGTAGCTATCCAAAACTAACCGAGTCGAGTATGTCCATTTACTGACTCGATTTTCGTATTTATCAAGAAAAATTAATTTAAATCGGCGTTTTTTGATAGGTGTAAAAAGGCAAAATTTTGGTTGTGCTCTTTCATCCACTGGTCAGTATTTTCAAATATTTTATACAATATATCGTTTATTTTATTAACGTTACGACAAGGTGCTAAGATAGAGATATCGTCCAAATACATTAACCATGGTTTCACTGAGATTGTTAATATTATATATTAAGAACAATAAACATCCCAATACACGACCTTGGGGTATTGAAGCATTTACAATTATTTTATTTGATCTGACTTTTATATTTTATTATTATCAGCAGTTCAATAACTACATTTGGTGACGGTAGAAGAACTACTTAATAATATTACATAACTATTAACTATATGCCATTTAACAATCACTTCGCCATTCAGATTGTAAGCAGTTAATGTAATGACGGAAAAAGAACTACTCAATAATATTACATAACTATGTACCATGTAACAATCACTTTGTCATTCCTATTATAAATAAATTTTTGGAAAATTTAAATCCTTAGATAGTAAAATAAGGCTTTTAAGATTTTATTTACGGGGTGATTTCATATTTGTATAGGTAAAAATTATTAAAGGATATATTTTTTCATTTTCCTAATACCTCACATTAAACTGTTAAAATCAGGATACATGGTTTGCGCGGAAAAAATGGTTTTTAATTGCATGGTGGTGAGGAAATCCGTTAAACGAAATAATGATAATTAATATCTATTATAGAACTTTACAAAATCTGCCCCTATTGTTCATTATACACAATATATAAAAATTGTCTATTTATCATTGTGTCCGAGTTAGTAATCCGACTAAACTATAGTGAGATCAGATACAGATAAAACGGCTTTTCGTGCTTTCTGAGGCATAGGGATGAAACATTGCTAAACTCTTGACTACGGGCTGGTACTGGGAATTCCTTGATAGAAACCCAACTGATTTTAAGCCCGATGACACCTATGACTTAATATTTTATGAATTTTATGAACATTTTATGAATTAATATTTTATTCAATACATTAAATATTCTACGTTAAAAGTTAATAAAATTGTAAATACATGTTAAAGTTAATGTTTTGTGAATTTTCGGGTGAATAATAACAAATTATGGAAGGAAGCTGATAAAAAATTTTAATATTTGTAGAAAATTATTATATGTATATTAATTTTCTACAAATATTTATATACATGTATATCCTATACTATTAAACGAGCAATTCTTGTATATATATATATATATATATATATATATATATATATATATATATATATATATATATATAATCGGGATCTCGGAAACGGCTCCAACGATTTTCATAAAATTTAGTGTCCAGGGAGTTTCGGGGATAATAAATCGATCTAGCTAAGATTTATTTTTAGAAAATGTCTTTTTGTCCGTGTTTTTAGGCAATTAAAAACTGATACAATATAGTTAGAATAAGAAGGTAAATTTTGACAGTTTGATAATGATTATAAATAGCTTATTGGTATAATGGGCGGTCACAAAATCGTAAAACCCCGGTTCGAGCCCAGACCGACCGACCGACTTTTTTATTTTTTTTTTCAAGTTTCTTTCTTTTTTGAGAAAATATATTTTTTTCGAGCCCTTTTTTTAGTATTTTTTAAAAACACGAAAATTTAAATAAAAATAATTGCACTCATGATTTTTTATTCAAATAACCAGTTCAGTTTTTTCTGTTATGTCGCTAAGATCAAAAAATATTATTTATAATTCATCAGTATGTAATTTGTATCTAAATATAATTTCCAAAACACACGAATTAAAAAAATCGAGCGAAAAATACCGAGCAAAGCTCGGTCAACCGGGTACTATTATACAAATATGCATATATAAACATATGTATATATATATATATATATATATATATATATATATATATATATCAGTCGTGTGTGTGTGTGTGTGTGTGTGTGTTTATTGTGGGTATAGAAAAAAGAAGCTAATATGAGAAAACTAAAACTAAAAATATATATATAAATATATAATAGCCTTTGAGTGAGAAAAGAACCAGCCCTCTTGTCACCAGCAGCGACGACCAGTCGTGGATACTGTTCCTTTAGGAACTTCACTGCACGAAGACCCCACGGACCGATAGACTCTACAACAAATGGCACAAATATGTAGTAATTTCTCAGAGACATATTTGCGCCATTTACTAAAGCCTCTGATGCCGCCTTGGCTCTATAAGAGGTGCCCTTGGAATGAGAGGCCGCTAAAGCGATGCGCAAGCTTTCCCCATCAAGCAATGTGCCGAGATTACTTGATGGTAGATCGTGTAATTAATGACTAGATTCCTTAGTCGAAACAACTAGAAGGCGAGCCTGATCTTGTTGAATGTGGGAATTGTGAAATAAATCTTTCTGGACACTCCGCACCAACGGTGTGTCCCACTGTTTTTGTTGGTTAACTTCCAGTGGGACATTTTCGCCGGGACAGAGCGTTTCCCATGTTCGCCTTGCCTCCGCAGCATCAGCACTTAGTATAGTACAAGTACTAATTCCACGCGAACGAAATCGCGAGTACAGCTAGTTAATTAATATTTTGCTAGTATGCTATAAAAATAATGCGAGTAAAACCTAATATACCAAACAATATTTCAGACTACAGCTTTCATGTACGCGTAATATTAATCCAAAAGTGTTAAGTCTTCATATATCTGAAATATGTGCGCCTTTCTCTAGACGACGTGATGGAGGGCCGCTTGTTATAACCTAACCAGTTATTATTCTAGACACGTTCTAGCTCGCCTTTTAATGGAAAACTTGTCAACACTTTGCGTCGCCTTAACTACGTTAATAATGGTCTCTTCTAAAAATAAAATCCAGATTAAAGAAGAAAAATCACATTTGAAATTGCGTATAATGCTTAAAGTATATTCCGAGTGCATACATAATTTCTTCTCTTTTAGTTATATACTTTTTTGCATTTTACATTTTGAAGTTAGTTTAAAGGCTTTTATATTTAGAGTAAGTACCAAATTTCAGCTTCCACGTTTTAGTCTGCATAGAATCCAATGCTACTGATTTAAAATAATGTCTGTGTGAGTGTGCGTACGTTTTTAACATTCTCGTGTATTCATAAATTAAATTTTATTTATTTATTATATGGCAACAAAACGGATAACAATCAAAATAAATAAAGAAAAAAACATTGGATATTCCAGTACTTTTAAATTAGACAACAGTCTCCAAATCTTTGGTAGTTTTTCTACCATTTTTTCGACATTCGTTCAACATTTTTCAAACCCTGACTTGACTTAAAATATACTTTAAACTAATAAAAATATTACTACGCGTGGATCCCACTGACTACTGATTTCACTGTAACATACCCATCTCTCAGAGACGCAAATTTTAGTTCATATAGTTGTAATAGTTAATCATACATTGATATCTCACCTAAAAAGTAAGGACACATATATACGTCACACAACTAGGCACCGGCCTGGCTTTTCTGAAAGGGTTGACTAGATTAGGTATTTTAAAGTAATATGGAGACTACCACATGACCTTAAAATGTATTTTTTACGGCATTACTCATAGGAATCGAAGTTACACAGAATACCAGCGTAAAATAGCAGCTAAATACTGCTATGTACGAGTATCATATGGTGTGAGTGTAGAGAACTTGAAACACTTTTTACTGCATACGAGGCATTCCATCTTAGCCTGCAGAGGTGCATCTGTATTTTGTCACCCTTATTCTATATAAAAAAGCCTAATTATAAAGTTCTTGAAGTTACTCTCTCTCTCTCTTTTCACTAAGTGACTATACTATAGGAAAAGTACATGTGTAAAGATAATTAATTTAAGTAATCAATAATCAATTATTAATAACGATAAGTAAGACCGGTAATTTCTGACATGCAGTCAATACCTTTGAAACTGACCTTTTGAAATTGCTTCACTTTGCAGGAAAATTAAGTTAATTTCAATGCTCTCGAATAGATAGACATACCATCCGACGTAATTGCATTTCATGTCATTCAATTAAAGCGTATGTAGTAATTTATAACGGCGCAATTCAGTTACTAAGTCTGTATGAATTAATTTAAGTCTTTTTTTTAATTTTGTTTAGTTATAATATCGTTTCATCATCTTTTCATTATTAGTGAGAGTTTGATTTCTAATCCTATCGATGGTAAGTGGTGATGTAAGCGATGATGGTAAACATGCTAACGCTCCACCTATTATGACTACTATGAAAAAGTAAGTAGATAATGCAAGAGCCGTTGTAGCTCGGATGGTTAGCGCTCGTTGTAAATTTCACTTTACACGAGCAAACCGGGTTCGATCCCCGCCGGCACCAATGAAAATTGTTAAATGCATTTTAAGTGCTGATTTACCATGTGCTCGGCGGTGAAAGAAAACATAGTGCGTGAAGAAAATATTTCGAAGAAATGTGAAGTTCGCCAATACGTATTGGGGGCAGCGCGGCGGACATTTCCTTGCTTAAAACCCTCTCAGAAATGAGAGGAGGCCTGTGCCCAGCAGTCGGACGTATATCCGTAACTTTAACTTTAGCTATTTCAATGCAGGCCATGCACGCCTGAAAACCACTTCCAACAAAGGAGGCTATGTAGGACTAAGACAAAATTCCTCATGGGCTGTGATTATACTGGTTCTATGTGTGTAACACCATTCATGTTCCATATGTACGATTACAATGCCCATTCTTTCGGTAGTAGCTCACTTCGTTTAAAAGGACGCGTCTGGAGGAAATTAAGGTGATGTTTGTCGTAAAAATTATTTTATCAGAAAACGGTGGCTCCAACAAAATAATCAGTTAGATAATTATTAATTATTGTTTATTGAAAAATAATGAGCATAAACAGTAACAACGCGATTGGTCGACTGCGTAGTGTTTTGGTAACGTGTAACGTCGCGTGCCATGCTAGAAACGTATACGGATGTTGGTCAGCGACGAAATTGTCCAGTGGGCGTTGTTGCATAGAAAATTTGACGTAGTTATATGGTGGATTTTCTCCAAATACAGAGGTGATAATCAAAATTCAAATTTTTAAAGTTTTTAGTTATAGTGAGAAAGAAAATAGAATAGGAAATATTTTCTTAGATACTAGTCGTGATGACAATTTTAAACTCTAAAGCATCATCCACGATTTTCAAAGATTTATAATTTTTTACTTTCTTTTTAGTTATGCATATTTAAGATTATTCAAAAAATAAATCTACTATCTTAATTTTTTATATCAAATGTCTCAGTAGTAGAATGTAAAATTAAATTCGAATTATTTATGTACTACATCCATAATTAAGTAAGATAATTCATTTTATAAAGGATATTTTTTACATTAATAGATGTTACCATATCATAATAGAAGTTATTAGTATTTTGATTATACGATTATTTTCTTTTATTTATAAAGGTTATGGGGACGACGGACAGTCGCTTGTTCAGCAACGCCTTTTATTCTAATAACGTCTTAGGTCAAGTCACGTCAGCTTGTAATGGAAATCTATCATCTAATACATTAGCTTTGCCATATTAAATTGATATTTTTAAGGCCGATTTATCATTGACATTTTATAACATTATCCATCAAATAAAATAAAACCCGGAGTGAATATAAAAGTGAAACAGTTGAACTATATTATAGTGTTCTATGAGTTGAACTATGTATGTAGTTTATTGATACAATTGTAATGTTTAATTTGTTTATGTTGTATGTTATTCTATGAACAATTTTTATTTAAGGATTGAAAATCGACCCTTAAACTACTAAACATGTTATTCAAACAATGACGCGTTACTTTGCTTAATGATTTTTTTTATAGAATAAGTATGACAACGAGCTCATAGTTGACCTGATGGTAAGTGGATGTTGTTGTGTTATTTCCAGTAAAAAGGGTCTCCGGTTCTCTACACTCACCATACGAAACACAGCAGCATTAAGCTGCTATTTTATCTGATATTCTGTGAGAGCGTAGTTCTACCCCGGTCAAGCTGACCCGTTCGTGCTGCAACCATAATATAGCTGCATCGTGATAATGACCACGAAATAATTTTATTTTGAAGGTGAGAAAATTAATTAGCTAAGATGCGCATGAAAATTTAAAAGTCGTGGGTATTATCTTACATTTTAAAGTATCTCTCTGCTACCAATGAATTTAAAAAAGTTACAAAGTATAAACGTAACGCAGTTGCCAAGTGATACTCAACGGTAAATATTTCCCAACAATGTAATACAACCACACTGCTATTTATTATTCAGTGTTATTATTCATAGTATTATTTTATCCGTATCCGTATATACTCTTGTGTTCTAATGTGAAAGAGTGCAGTGTTCTCAAACCGCGCCGAGTGTTCCGTTTACGACGCTAAGTGCCACTACAGCAGTCACCAGTCACCATATGGCTAGTAGGATATTGGCTGACGCCTTGACGCCACAATGTCCATTATTCTGAAACTGATATCCTTTTGAAAGGTATAACCTACAATGTCCATTGTTCCGAAACTGATATGCTTTTAAAGTATACCCATACTTATGTTCTAGCATTTCAAGTGTTTGTTTAGAAAATGTAATATTATAAATATTCTTATTGTACTTACACCCTGAGCAAAAGCGTAGAGGGTAGATGAATTATTATTGGTCGTAAAATACATATTATGGCTCAAGACGTCTAGTACTGCAATTGCAAATCCGTCTGATAATGGCAAGAAACGAAATGAAAAGTCTGTGTTTTTTGGCGTAAGAAATTAAAATTTTGTTTTGTCAAAACCAATATGATTTTCAACACGCAAGCGAAACGATAAAGGCATATCTTCACGAGTACTTATCCACAGTAGTGGACTTTAATGGGCTGATGCTGAAGAAAAAAATTATGATGCTGTTTACCATTACCTTTATTGTGAATAAAATATTGTGATTAAAGCATGATTTTGAGTTTGCTGTGCACCCGACGGTAAAGAGTCATTAAAACCTATAAACATCTGCAGTCAATACATAACGCTGAGCTTTATATGTGCGATATCACACTTGTAGACTAATGTGAATGCTCCATATTATGTAATTGTACCAGCTCTCTTATTTTTGAATATGATCCATATTTGCGGTGGAGTAGGGGACCTCACTCACTGAAAAACTCACTCGCTCAAGACTAAAAAAATTAAAGGACGCTGCCCATTTGTAAACAAACCACAAATGAACGATATTTGTAGGTGTCTATAGGCCTCTAGGGCCTATAGGGTCTATCTATTTACAATCAGGTGAACTGTGTGCTCGCTTATTACCCTCACTTCTATATAAAACGATGGGAAAAAGCTTTCGATCAACAGATCTTTGTAGTGTACTCCATAGTCAATTCTTGCCTCACCAAAGAGTGGAAATAGTTAATGGATTCTCTTGTGTACTATCACACGATGTTGTACGTACTAATAATACTTTTTTATTAATTTGCCATCTAATTATTAATAAAAAGCTATATCAAAACTCGTATCCTCGGCGACCGAGCTTTTTCCGATCGGCTAGACTCACTGACACTTCGAAGAGATGTTGCATTTCTTTCCGTTTTTTATCGCATCTACCACGGGGAGAGCTTTGAGGAATTGTTCGGACTAATCTTGGGAAGAGATTTTTCCAGACCGATACGACTTAGGGACCTTCAAGAAAAGAGCCTATTCCTTTTTAAAAGGCCGGCAAAACATCTGTAATCCCCCTGGTGTTGCAGATGTTTACGGGCGGCGGTAATCACTTACCATCAGGTAAGCCGTGTGCTCGTTTGCCCCCTCTCCTATAAAAAAAAAACTTAAAGGAATACGCGCCATTGATGGACGCAGGTCTTCTCTGATTTTAGAGAAGTTTTTGGAACAGGGTAGATGCCCTTCTCAAAATGTTTTTTATCCACCATGTAATCGGTTTTGCGATCATTAATAAATATATATTACGCACTTAAGGTTTTATTTATCTTGTACAACGTTGTTCATATATCTGATTACAATCAAACATTGTCATTAAAATGGAAGATAATCATCAAATATCATAGTGTCACATTTCAAATTTTTAAAGCATGTGCTCAAATCTTTAACAATATAGACGTGTATATAATCTAATGCCTTAACATATCGAGCTACTTAGTATGCTCAGAAAATTAATAGTCTACCGCGAATACATAAGTAAAGAACCTCTTTTTAAATATTTAAATAGAAGTGTAAGTTAAAAACAGCTTATGCAACACCTATTTCAATTTCAGTGAGCTTAATAATAATCCTTAAATCTGTCGACGGAAAGGGTGAGGGAGTAATTTTATGTTTCAAGATCTAAAGGCTGGCGGTTATGAGATCGTTCGAACAGGCGACGCGTGAATATCGTCTTTGTGAAGTTTAATTAACAGTAAAGCCTCTATCGCGTGTCAAATGTAAATATGTATTTATTAAAATAGGCGGTTCGATATGTTAATTTTAATGAAAATAGTTTATTTAAATATGGTTAGTATACGAAATTAATTTGTAAAATTTGTTTCACTGACTTGAATCAAAAATCCATCTGATGTTGAGTAGATTATTTGGTCTATAAAAACTAACACTATATCACATATGTATAATCGTTTAAGAATTACAATAAAAATATTGATGTTTTATTACGTCTAAGAACTATGATAGAATGCTTCGTCTCTCACTTAAATAAACAGTATTTTGATACTATTTTACGATAATATTCTGGGAGAGTGTGGTCCTTGCAAGTCCAACTGACCAATAGTGATACAACCATGTAACATCTTCACCGCAATGCAATGAAAATTTAAAAAAAGGACATACTAGGAATCTTTCCTACACACAATATACCTAACACATATACTTACCTAAATAAAGTTGAAGTGTCTGTCTCTAATGTCAAAATAATTGCCTCAATATAAGGCCGAGGGCCTGAGGTTATTTCCACTAAAACATGAATAACCATTTTTTTTGTCTATCTGTTTATCTAACTGCAATACATTATTAACAACGTGTTCTCGACAGTGAAGAATAATATCGTGAGGAAACCCGCACTGATGCTTGCCAAGTAATATCAACTTCCTAATATTTATTTTAGAGCTTCTCATATATATTATTCAAAATGCGTTACGAACATGCGAAAATAAAAAAAACCCATGTGCACATAGGCGTGTTCTCTGGCCACAAGTACTTTATGTCACGATGAGTTTGTGGAACAAAAAATGAATTCTACTTCTTCAACAATAAGGCTAATTTTGTATTTAAATTGTTCTGTCCGCAATGGCTGACGTAATGTAATATATTTAGGAGCATTTAGAATAGATCTCAATGTCAGCTAATTACTTACAACATAGTACCCGGTTGACCGAGCTTTGCTCGGTATTTTTCGCTCGATTTTTTTAATTCGTGTGTTTTGGAAATTATATTTAGATACAAATTACATACTGATGAATTATAAATAATATTTTTTGATCTTAGCGACATAACAGAAAAAACTGAACTGGTTATTTGAATAAAAAATCATGAGTGCAATTATTTTTATTTAAATTTTCGTGTTTTTAAAAAATACTAAAAAAAGGGCTCGAAAAAAATATATTTTCTCAAAAAAGAAAGAAACTTGAAAAAAAAAATAAAAAAGTCGGTCGGTCGGTCTGGGCTCGAACCGGGGTTTTACGATTTTGTGACCGCCCATTATACCAATAAGCTATTTATAATCATTACCAAACTGTCAAAATTTACCTTCTTATTCTAACTATATTGTAGCAGTTTTTAATTGCCTAAAAACACGGACAAAAAGACATTTTCTAAAAATAAATCTTAGCTAGATCGATTTATTATCCCCGAAACTCCCTGGACACTAAATTTTATGAAAATCGTTGGAGCCGTTTCCGAGATCCCGATTATATATATATATATACATATATACAAGAATTGCTCGTTTAATAGTATAGGATTATGGGTTTTATTTATTTTACATTCAGATTATACTTAAACACATTTTCCTGTTATAAAAATTCAAGTAGAGTTAAACACATTTTCCTGTTATAAAAATTACTTCTTTAATTTCAATTTCACATTGTAGAGACGAATAAAAGAATCCACTACCCCATATCATCCCGTGGATGTCGTATAAGCCTCTGGAGTGAAATGAAACAGGAACTGGGCAGCAGTATCTTCCTGAAAACAACTCAAAATTGTCAAATACTGCGGGCATACCAACCCGTATGCCGGGTCTGACAACTATGGCCCTCTAATACTAATGATATCCCCCCCCCCCCTCATAAGATCATGAAACAATCTATGGGGAACGATCTATATTCAGCGGACTTTTGATGATGATGATTATTTAAATTTATTGATCCGTTGGGCCAGTGTCAGTTATCTAGCTCTACTGCGGATATCCTCATTACTACCCTATCACGCAGACAAACTCTAAGCATATCCCTTTTCATAGCCCGCTGACAGCCTTTCAGCTTTTTAGCTTTTTCATACAGCAGCGTTACTATTGTAATGCTTATGCATCATAGACATTCAATAATAATGCTTTTGTATCATACACTTTACCATAATAAGTCTCTAATATATATACATATCTATACATTGTGCAACAGTACTATAGTAGTCAGTTACCCAAACACCCCACATATAAGTACACCCTTGAGTATGCGTCTCCGGCATCTCCTTTATATAAACAAACTCTACACGAGCAACCACTAACTATACAAGAACACGCTGCTACTTTACATGAACACGCTGGATAACTTAGAATTTTTTTTGACTAATTTTCTTTTGAGGAAGAAAGTTTCTTGAATGGCAGACTGGTACCGATGAGCGAAGTGTGACTCACTATACAGAATGACGACCTGGTAAGAGATGCAGGAAGTTGAGTGTTGCATTCCTTGGCCTATATTCAGCAATACAATTATGACGAGTTCTTAATTTGATTATTATATGAAAACTATTAAGGTAACTAAAAATAAATTGAAGTAGGTAAATCTTAGTAGCTATAACCATTTTAAGTCATACAAGTTTCTCTTTGCTATGTAATGGCGACCCAATTCACCTGCTAAACTTGACCATTACGACAAGTCCCTCTATAACTAATATATATTTATGTACACCAGTGAAATTTTTCGGCCCGATATACATAAATAGAGGTTCAAAAGAAAATAATGTTCCATTACCTAACTTAAGCTACCTTCTTGAAAACACTATTCTTAGCCATTTAATTAATCCAAGCAAAGTAAGTGAAACATCTATCCTCAAATTTCCCTTTTAAAATAACATATTTCATGGAGTTGCCAATTTCAAAATAAGCCCAGCAAAGTAAGCGTAATTTCTGTCCTCAAATTTTCCATTTAAAATAACATATTTAATAGAGTTTCTAATTTCAATCATCCTTCATTTACTAAATAATTAAACAGGATCACATAGGACAAAATGATCCTGTTTAATTACAAAATAATTAAACAGGATCATTTTGATCCTGTTTAATTATTTTGTAATTAATACGTAAGCTTACGAACTGTGATGTTATTTACAATAATAATTGAAAGACTTAAAATATTGAGTAACGCTTTGCGAAGTATAAAATATTGTAAGAGTTACTAAGAGTAGGGCAGCAGCAATTTCCTGATAACTACCTCCAGTATTATATATTAGTCTATGATAACTACTAAACTACTGTGGCTACCTGCCAAGCGTGACAACCATGGCTATAGGGGGTGGGGATTTAGCAGCCGGTGGTGTAGGCCTATGTTCAGCAGTGGACTTTTGATAGACAGTAATGATTGAATACCGGTTTGCTTTGTGCAGGTTGTATATAGGGTGACAAATGAACACACAGTCCATCTGATGTTAAGTGGACGCGGTGGCCAATGTATTAAAATTTCAAAGTGCAGTTGCGTTGTCATCCTTGAGGGCTGAGATGGAATGCTACGTTATTCGGATCTCCGATTCTCTACACTGACCATACGAGGCGGATCAGCATTAAGCTAATATTTCACGCTGATATTCTGTACGAGCGTGTTCCTTTCCCAGTGCAGCTGAACCAATCGTGCTACAACCATATATAGCTCCAGCATGGGTCTACAACGTAAGAATAAGTTAGTATCAATAAAGCCAATTTTGAATAATGCTTACATTTATGCCTTAATCGTCATCTATTGGAAGCCATGAGATCTTTTTAAAGTAAATAAAAAGTTAAATAACGTAAATATAGATCAAAATTAAATATTGCTTAATGAAGCATGAGATTTAAATCAGACGTCACAATTTAATCAAATTATCAACCTCATGTTATATAAACATCAAAAGTTAGGGCAAGGTTGTTGGCAAAACATATTTTCTATGAAATTCCTTCAAAATCAGAAGCCTTCAAACTATTGAGGCTTTAACGATTAAATATTTACTCGTACCATAATTAGAATAGAATATTTTATATAACTCGGACTGACATTATAACAGACCTCAGGGTTATATTTAATAGAAAACTCACATTACACGGTCATACAATAACTTTAGCCAATGAATCATTCAAACTCTTGGGATTAGTTCTCAAAAATGCTAAAGAATTTCGTAACGACTGAATATTCAGTGGTCTGGTACGCTTGAAACTCTTGAAAACAACTAGTTGTTGTGCTTGGAAACCCTATGAAAGTACTTGTATTCTTCTATTGGAAAAGATCCAAAAGATATTTTTAACATATTTCTACGAACGCCTTTATTAATCATATTTGTAGTCCATATAGAGCATATCATCAGGTTTTTATGGCGTGCAAAATAATTCACGGGAAGATAGACGCTACACATCTAAGTGCCAAATTGTAACGATTTTTCGTGCCTAATTACTACTTATGCACTTACCTTTACATGGACTATGTTCTCGTTTGTCACCCTTATTCTATTAAAAAAGGCGAAACACAGCAGCATTAAGCTGTTATTTTATGCTAGTATTCTATGAGCCACAACCAGCCAACGCGACTTGTAGAGAGTTAGAGAGGATCTAAAGTTTGAAGGGGGTCAGAGACTGAAGACTTTTGTCGCATTACTTTATGACGCAAAAATGTCAAAAGAATTATGTAATCTTCTACTGCTTCATCATCATCATAATTATGGAGTGTAGAAGTAAAGAGTACAGACTGTGTATTAAAAAGTGTCCATAGAAAACCGTTAAATAAGGGTGGCGCCACTATAGCTACGGGCTAAATTTTAAAGAACGTGCCGAAAAATATTAGTGGGATAGACGACTTTTTCGAGGTTATTTTTACTAAATAAATTTTTTTTAGATTTCAGAGCTACTGAGCAGTTTAGTAGCACACTTAAACCGTCGACAACTGCTAAGTTTATTTCATCCCAGTAGCTACTCCAGCGCTGTTGTGGAGAGTTTTTGAGCTATTATTTACTGCTTACAGATGGACACTTTTTCAGCTACTCTACTACGGGAGTTGGTACTCCTTACTTCTACACTCCATAATCATAATTTTACTGCAAGACATGGAACTCTATAAGAGTGATTTGCTGTAATTGTACGGTTACCTGGCAGATTGACGATCGCAATACACGTCTTCTCGCACCTTTAACGTTGTTTATCGTAACCAGTCTGAGCATTTTATATCTGGCTGTGACGTAACTGATTTGGTTAAAGCGCCATATAAGGAAGCCATTAGATTTTCCAGCGTTTTCCACAGTCGCCTATTACTACACCTCCGGAACGTAGCGAATAATTATTTTGGACTAATTGACTATTTTTTTATAAAACTATTTTTACAGCTTAAACAGTAATAGTATAGAAATTTTTCTATTTATATGGAGTAATTTCATCACTAAGGCGATCAGGTTCATTGATGACTTAAACACGGAGGGTGCCGTACCCATTCAATATTATTTTTAAAATATAACTTAGTAACTTCACGTAGATATTGGACCAAAAGAATATGAAACAGATAATGAAGAAGAAGGTATCAATTACTCTAATTTGTAAAAACAAGTCGCGGGCACAGCTAGTTTAAAATAAAAATCATTATACTTAAAAAAAAATAGTAATCTTATCCACGTACTGCACTTAGCTTTAAAATTATTAATAACACTATAATAGTTTCGTAAAGTCGTGTCGTATCGATCCAGTAATGATACTTTCAACTTAGTTTTCTAAAAAAAAATATAATTATATACTTTTTGTGGCAAAAATGTTGCAATTTTTTTTTTAAAGTTTTGTTCCTAAAATGTGATTTCTACAGGCAAGATGAGTTTAGAAGAACACAAAACCTTTTATAGAAAAATATCTAGGTGTGTGGTGTGTTACGTATAATTTCGTTGCGCTTCTCCGCCCACGCGGTCGTAATATTACGATAATATAAAAATAAGAATTCAACTACCAACACTGAATTTATGAAAGGCAAGAAATAAAGGCGGGAATAGCTAAGAGGTTCGTAATCCCGTAGGTACCGCTAATGTACCGCAGCGGTAAGGCGCGAGCAAACTAAGATTAATTCCAGTGCCACCACAAAAATAGGTAGGTACTTGTTATTTCAAATAAAAAAAAAATATTTCATTTCCAATTACACATGTTTACATACAGGAACATATATGATAACAATTAAATAAAGTAACAATAAGTCAAATAAAAATAACAAGCAATAATAAAAACACTACCCTTAATAATATCGAACCTACAAAAAAAAATTATTGAAAAGTCAAGTTTAAAATATTAGCTACCTGCCTGAACAAGGTAGAGAATACTTGTGTTTCAGACCATCACTTACACTTATATTTATACAATTATAATTATTTAATTTTATATATATATATAAATCGTCTAGGAGCCTATATTATTAAACTCATAGTAAGTGATGGTCTGAAACACGGGTACTCTCTACCTAGTTATACCCAGGCAGGTAGCTAATATTTTAAACTTGACTTTTCAATATTTTTTTGTAGCTTCGATATTATTAAGGGTTGTTATAAATATATATATATATATATATATATATATATATATATATATATATATATATATATATATATATATATATATATATATATATATATATATATATATATATATCGAATCAATAAAATAACTAAATAAAAATTATTTGTTACCTACTAATATAAAACTATTTTAAAATTTCTAGCAACTTCTCTGTGTCTTCGCAATTTAATTTATTCAAAAATTCCCTTACAATTATATTAGATATCTTATAACATACACAATATATCTTTAGTGACTTGTTGAGCTTGTTATATAGAAATGGACCTAAAATATGTAAAATATGTTCGCAAATGCGTGTTTGCTTTGAGGGTTTACATAAACTAAGTTAATTAAACTAAGCTATTGTGTCTAATGTTAACTTTTTTAATTCATGAAGATTCAGGCGCTTTACAGGAATAATGAGGGAGGGGGTTGGGAACAGTCCCTTGCGTACACGTGTACTATTCACTTTTGAACATAGGCTTTTCGCATAGATTGCCTCAGTGGAAGGATTTTTCCTTAGTTGCCACGCTTGGCAGGCGTTTTTTTGTTATTTTATGTTATTATTTGTTACCGGGAATTTGGTGCTGCCCATATCTTGTTTAGTTTTCCCCATCTCGTCTCACACCTCCACGGGACGATATGTGGTAGTGGACATTGTCACACCGCCTAAACACTTTACGGTTTTATCTATTTCTATCGCCAAACAGCAATGCTTGCAGCAGACTTGAGGTCTGAAAGGTATAGAGAGCCACTATAATGACAGGTTGTCAGGCAATCCATCTTATCATTAGTAGTGAATACCCGTGCGTAGCCTTCTTTGTCTGAAGTGGGTTACAGGTGTTTGTGGACTCGATATTATAAAAATAACTAACATTTGCCAACAAATAGTAACATGTACGTGTACATAAAAATGTTACAATTTTAATCCATTACAGCCTATTAAAAAGTTCATCGCTGAACATAGGCCTCCCCCATAGTTAGCGGGGTGATTTAGCCTTAGCTGTTGGTTGACCGCAGTTTTTTTAACCATTTTCGGTTGTAACAAGGAAGATCCTTCTGTCCATCACCTGATTCAGTTTCCCTCTGTCACTATTACGACACCCACGGGACGATATAGGGTAGTGGATATTCTTACACCGCCAAGCTACACTATTTTAGTAATTAACGTTAAGGATCGTGTTAATATTTAAAAAAAACTAATAAAATGAGTATAGTATGATATATTTCTCTATAACCTATTTAGGTAGTCACTTACCATGAGATAGGCTGTAAGTAAGTTTGTCACGAAAACGTAAAAACAAGAGATAGGCCGAATATTCATACTTGGTATTCGGCATATTCGACAGCAATAATCGGATAAATCACCAAACATTCGTTAAAATGGTACTCAGAGTGTCCGTTGTATTGAAATGTACGATTTGAGTAATGTGTATTTTATTTATGGGTTAAATCTACTTGTATAGCGTTATGTTTTTGAAGTACTGTAGATTTATTTCAAATTATAGCTAATAGACAGCTTGATAAAATGTTTTTGAAATCAAACAAAGAAACATTACATGACATTAGTATATTTCACTTAACTTTGGTCGTCAGTTTCTCTAAAATAAGTTCAAATAGAAAATCTCCTGCCACTAATTTTTATCATACAATCATCAATTTTCACTAAGAATAACACATCGAAATACTTTATTTCTCTCAAAAATAGTTAAAACATAAGCATATACCGGCAATTTGCTTAGTAATAGATGATGAGCGAGGGGCAGGGTCCGGCGCTAATCCCGTGCGCTTTGTGGTAACAAGTTACGACTAAGTTGGTTATGTTAGGTTAGTTATAATGTTGGCCGAATATTCGGTTCGGTAAAAGTTTTACCAAACATTCGACCGAATATTCGTATTCAGTGAAATCCTTTTTCGGCCCATCTCTATTAAAAACAGTAGTAAATTAAAATGCTTCTAATGCATCTCTGCGTTATAGTATTAAATAAATACTCTTGGGTAGCTCCGGCAATCCTTACTAAGTTTAAAAAGTGATTATCAGTGTGTGACAGTGATTCCATATTAAATGATCCATCTTCGCCTTCTTATCTTAAGAGTAAATTTAATTATCTTTCTTCATCTCATGATAGGGCCCTACGCTCTTCTTCTAACAACAAAATCTGTACTCCAGTTCACTTCACCGAGTTCTATGGTAACTCCTTCACAGTTCAGGCTACACGCCTTTGAAACTCCGTGCCCGATGACATCAGAAAAGCTCCCAATAAGTACGCTTTTAAAAAGTTGGTCCATGATCATTTCTTAAAGACAACGCATTTTACATGACTCATCTATTTAATATGTATTGCCAAACAGACGTATATAATCATAGTCATTTGTATATACTAATTATGTATGTATTTAAATATGTATACTTGTATGTATATCCATTTATTTATATATTTGTATATATGTATGGAGAGATCATATATGTATAGTTTATTTATTAGTAGTTTGTATATATTATGTAGTTAATTATCATTTGTATTGTGTTCTCTTACTCTATATTGCCACACCTACATCAAATTCTCACCACTGCATGGGTTGATTGGTAGAGAATGCCTCAAGGCATTAAGTCCACCCTTTGTATTCTTTTGTTAAGGATGCAATAAAGAATAAAATAAATAAATAAATAAAATTATCGATAATTCTGTTTAAAAGGTAAAAATCGTTTCTGTTTAAAAGGTAAAGATTTATATTCCAGAATTTTCTCTCTTTTTCTCTATTTATTTTTTGTAACATTTCATAAAAGAAATTGTTTATATTTTAGTTCATATTTTAGTTCTTGTGAATGTGGCGTTATGGCTCTTAAAATTTCTCGGTCACCGCTTTTATTACGACGGACCTGCTCTTAGAACGCTTAGCTTTAACGTTATTTTGCACCTATGAAACGAAGATTACATATGTACTTGTGTACATAGTATATAATATACTGTACCCTTGAAATGTAAAAAAGTTAAAATTACACGTGATGAAATGCAGGGAAATTAGTTTTATTCAAAATCGATCTTTTCACTTAATCTTGAAGGACCTTGTGATTTTCAACATTGCATAAGTTAGTTTCGATTAAGTTTCCAATACTGAATTTCATTTATCTAAACCTTTTTTATAATATGCTATGTTTCGTGTGGTGAGTGTAGAGAACCGGAGACCCGTTTTACTGGAATCAAGGCATTCCATTTTAGTCCTCAAGGGTGACAACGCATCTGCATTTTGATTCTTAATCAAGGTTAAATGTAGATGTCTGTGGGCCACAGCATCTACTTACCATCAGTTGGAATGCATGCTCGTTTGTCACCTTTATTCTATAAAAAGTTTGACAAGTGATATACAGTGATATTCACTGGTACCAAGTGACAAAAACTTTTCTTTGTTCAAAGTTTTTAATTTTTTTTACGTGGTAAAGCCACGCTGCAACTGTATTATATACAATACGAATGGGTCGGCTCGACGGGGGAGGGAACACGCTCTCGCAGAACACCAGCTTAAAATAGCTGCTCAATGCTGCTGTGTTTCAGCAGATATACATAAAAGTAGAAAAATTAAAAAACGATAAAAATGTGTAAAAAATTAAAGAGCAAATCACTGAGGTATTTGTTTTGTGTATTAATATAAGTACCTGGATGATGTTTTTTTTTTAATTACATTCATACAAATTACACACGGATGAAACATGAATAATATTTTTTGATCTTATTGACATAATAGATAAACCTGAACTGGTTATTTCAATAAAAGATCATGAGTGCGATTAGTTTAATTAAAATTTTCGTATTTTTAAAAAATACTAAAAAAAGGGCTCGAAATAATAGATTTTCTCACAAAAAAGGGAACTTAAAAAAAAGAGGGAAAAAGTTTGACCGAAGACTGGACGCGAACGCGAGCTATTACGATCATTGACACAGTGTCAAAATTTACCTTCTTATATTGTAGCAGTTTTTCATTGCCTGAAAACACGGACAAAAAGACATTTTCTAAAAGTAATATCCTAGCTAGATCGATTTATTGCCTTCGAAACTCCCTGGACACTAAATTTTATGAAAATCGTTGGAGCTGTTTCCGAGATTCCGTTTCCGTTCCGTTATATATATATATATATATATATATATATATATATATATATATATATATATATATATATATATATATATATAGGGTAGGATATAGGATGCTCTAGAAACTGATTAACTTATATTTAAAATGACGTTTTTTCTTTTTATTCTTCTCATTTAATTGACATTGTGTAACAATAGACTTCATTAGTGGAGAGGCCCCACTCCGCTTACCAAAACGAAGCTGCCACTCGAGAAACTTTGCAAACTGCAATTATAAGACAAAATAATAAAAATTAATTAATGATATATACACTGAAGCGCATATTTTACTATACTTACTGGTTGTAAACTTTTGTTAAGGAACGATTAATGTGAATATGATTATTAAAACATGAATTATTTATATGATGTTATGCAAATAGTCCGTAGAAATATTTCCGTAAAGCCACGAGTGCATGAGAACGGATCATAATGGCCCTACATTATCTCGGTCACTGCTTTTATTATACTATACCCGCCTTTCTGGGACATCTTATTTTTAACGTAGGCGAAATTGCTTACTTTTCGTATGACATAACGTACTTATATAAGACGTTATTGAATGTTGGTAGCTACCCCAGACCAGAACGAGTTCCCGCCTTGTCATGGCGGGGGTGTTTAGTAGCCGTGACTTAGTCACCCGGTAAACAAAAAGAAACCCACATGGCTGGCCCGAGGTGAAGGGCCGGCTCGAGTGGGCTTAGCGTGCCCACTTTGGGTGTGTGTTGGTGGGCTGCGGCGAGGGGGTGCCGTCTATCCCTACCGCTGCAGCCGAGGTGGTGGGTCAGAGAGGAAGAAGAGTGTTGGTATGAAGATGCACCACTTACCCTATCTGCCACGGCTGGAACGTGGCCGCACCGTTGATGAGGTGGTGGTGGAGCCGCGGAGGAGAAGAGTATTGCGAGGCACCGCTGACCCCACCCTTCGTAGTCGAATCTTGGTTAGCAGCGGAGCCATAGACCAAACCCGCCACTGGGGTAAGGATAGCTAGTGCTTCGGAATGTCCGTTTTTCCTGTCCCCTTGGCCTTCACACATCAGACAGGGGGGCGTCCGTTGTGCAAATGTAGTTGGAGGCTGCGGAAGAGTGCGCGCTATGTGTTCTGGTGCGCCTTACGTGATATGGAGATGGGGGAGGAGTAAGCCTCTTCCGAGGAGGGGCGACCGGTGCCGGTGGGACATTTATGGGATGTTCAAGATGAAGAACGTATAAAATTTCCACTGGGTTTATTACTAGTTCTTCCTAGGATAAAGACTTTTCCGAAACAGTGATAAGAGCATAAATGATGTTCAATAAGTATTCTTGTAATCTTTAATTAATTAATTTATTTATTTAATTCAGAGACACGTTACAATAAGTTATTATTGTTGTACTGTTCTAATTTTAGTTTCATCAACATTCAGTTTTAGATTTTACTTTCCATCCAATTTATTGCATTTTTAAAATGTTTCATGGCTAATGATTGTATTTCATTTCCATTTTTACATTTTATAATAAGCGTTGTATTATCTGCGTTTATGTAAAGCAATAAGAACCGATCCTTGTGCCGTACCGCAACTATTATTTGTTAATTATTTTATTTTTATTCACTAAAACAACTTTTATTTAAGTTAGTTAGGAGATTTCTTGACTGTAATTTTTTTGGGCGTGTCGCTTGTTATTTATTTTTCGTGTTTACATTTATTCTTTATAGAAAATTAGAACTGTGTAGTGCCCCTTTGTGGTATTAGTTTGTTACCTATAAATTTTGGACACCGATCTTTTATGATAGTGAAGTATTTTTTATCATAGTATTGCGAATCTATTATTAAATTAACTTTCTTGCAAATATGGTATAAATATTTGTGTTTACTTTTCAACCAGTGAGACTTTGTATAAATAAACTTACAGTTCGAAACGTTTCTAGATATATTAGAAATAAAATTACTTAACTTATAAACGTTTAAGAAGTTATTATTATTTATACTGATTATAATTAAAGCGTTTCAAAGCCGCTGCATATTCATGAGTTTGCTAGTTGGGTTATATTCGTTTTCACCTGCGCATAATAAAACGTAATTCGGTGAGGAATCTACTACCTTGTTACATTCTTTTAGAATTCATTCAGAGCTGGCAAAAGACTTAAAGGCAATATTAACAATGAATTTTTCATATTTTGTATTGGTTCTTGAATATAGCAACTTTGACGCTAAGGCGGCGCATTGCTGTTCGCCCAAAAAATTTCATTCTGATGTTATTGAGAAATGTTTTCCTTAAGAATGTTGCTTAGGTTTACTACTTTAGTTTCCTCCTGTTTATATGCCATTTTTGGTGTTTCTTTAAACAGCTCGTTTTCATTACCATGAAAGGTATGATCATTCGAGCTAATTTAATAATGTGCTGTTATTATAAATTAAGTCGTCATTTAGTACTATCATCTTTCAGTTTCTTGTTAGAAATTTTAGTTTTCATTCAGTCGGACTTTTTATTTCCGGTGATCCATAGCGAACTAATTTAAATTGCGATATTTTTTTCTGTTTTTCAGGTGTTATTTTTTTAAGTGAGTTATGTTCTAGTACCAAATTTTCGATTTCCAATTTTTTTAAGTGAGTTATGTTCTAGTACCAAATTTTCGATTTCCATGTGAGTGCTCGTAAGTTCTTCTCGTAACAATTCGACAGTATTTTCTCAATGTGTGTTACTTCGGACATTTTTTGTAGGTGAACCGATTTTGATGATGCTTTTTTATTTGAAAGCTGGTGCTTCTCATGTGGTCCCAATAAATTTGACCACGATTTGACAAGTACTTTTTGAGTTATGCTTAATAATGCGTGTTTAATTGAATTCGAAGAAATAGATGATGTTCTCATTTTATTTATATTGAAGTCGGATGTACGAAATTTTTAATTTTACCTCTTGTTTCCAGAATTCTTATGATCAAAATCACTTATTAAGGAAATATTCTGCTTTTTTTATTTGCCGTTGCCGGCGTAAGAAAATTAACTACCCGTTATCATCCTGTAGGTGCTGTAAGATGCCAAAGAGCGAAACAGAAAAAGGAGATATGCAGCACCATTTTCCTGTTAACAACTCAAATTAATAATTAAAACTGCTCTTATTAACCTGTCTGTTAGCGTTGCAACTATAGCAAAACCTGTTATGAGATATTTGAGTTATTGTGGCTTGTGACTCTGTGGCGCAGTGACTTAGCATTGAGTTGCAGCGCTGAGGGTCGCGGGCTCGAATCCCACGCGGAACAAGTATTTGTATGGCTGACAAATAATTGTTCCGGTTCTAGATGTTTGTTCAGTAGTGGTCTTGGATTATGATGAATTCTGATTTTGTTATCTATATAAGGGACTTTTTAAAGATGTGGTTGATATTTTGTTTGAAACGCTCCCTGGCGCCATCATGGCTTTATCGTAATAGCTCGCGTGGGTGGCAACCCCGTCGAGTTGTTTACTTGTAATTAACAATACCGTCAACACTCGATTAAGCGAAAATAGAACGTTTTGTTACAGTAAAATCTTAGAAATTGCGATAAATTATAATATGAAAAATAAGTAACATCGATTAATTACAACTTAACTCGTAGTAAAATTATTACGGTTATTAAAAAGATGTATATTTAGAACAGTATAATTTTGTTCAAGGTACTCAAAGTTTTTAAATTACCGTTGTGAATAAAATAAGTTTCTATGAATTTGAGACTTGGCCTTGAGATACAAAACTAGGCACTTACGCAATGGATTCTAATACCTCAGGTCATATTATGAAAGCATATGCAAACCGTTTATGAGGTACCAAACGCACACCTCATAATGTGTCTCTGTGGACGGGTTGCCCATCGTGATACCGGTCGTTTCATCGGCCCGGGTCATAGAACAACATGGGCCACCGGCGGACCGGAGCGGGTAGCCATATGCAGGCATTCTCTTCTGCTAAAATATAAGTCCATGCTGTCATAATATGAGTACAATAAAACTAGTTGTAACCGCACTACTCACTAGACTAAATCTAGTTGCACTGCTGATACAACTTTCTACAAAAATATGACATTACCTTTCATCATCATCATCATTACAGCCTTTCACAAGTCCACTGCTGAACATAGGCCTCGCCCAAGATATGCCACAAAGCACGGTCCTGAGTCACCGACATCCATCGACTTCCTGCATGTCTTACCAGGTCGGCACTCCATCTAGTGGAGGGTCGCCCTACACTTCGCCTACCTTTCATATATAGCTATTCACGCTTATGCTATTTACTTATTTTTAAACTTAAAAATTACAATAATAACGGTCGCGTTGTTACGGATTTGTTTACTAACACAGCTCGCCCGCCATCATATAATATGCGGATCGGTCGAGCGACTGATCCGAGTTGTCGCTGTTATCGTCATAATGTGAACTTGTTAGTATATTGTTTTAATTGTTATGTGTGAGTTTCGTAGTGACAGAGGATCGATTTTGTGTGCGCAGAATTCCCCCGCAAAAAATGACAATGTTGTATCGGGAAAAAACGCTATAGCTTCTCCGGTCCGTCGATAGACCATATTATTACTCTATGGTCCGGATAATTTGCGCCTATTGTAAATAATATGGTTATACCGCAATCTATCGAAAGCAAAATATATTTCTGGGTTATCCCATAGTTGCTTTCAATTGCTTTAAATATACCCACGGAACGAAACCGTTTCCGTTTCAGCCTTTTAAGTGTCCACTGCAGGACATAGGTCCATAAACTGCCTTATAGGGAGATATTTGCAATAGTTGCCACCTGGCAGACGAGTTGGCAGCCACAGTTTTTATTTTTAGTTGTTGTTAGGAAGATACTACAAAACGAATAGAAGTAGTGCGGAAGACTTTTTGCTGCAACAAGAATCCTGTCAAAAATAAGTGTGATTTCATAGGCTGGAACTTCTACGTTTAGATATTTAAAATGTTTAACACCATAGAAAATTAAATGATATACTGGATGACCTTTTTACAGTCCGGAAAAAATAGGGTATAACATGTGAACGGAGTAGGAGTCTATGGCACTGATATTTTATAAAAAATAAAAACAAAAATGATAAATGAAAACGTTTGAAAATTTTTGAACAATTACTTTGCCCTTTGTCCTTGAGCCTGTGACCCTGCGAAGTGACAAGGTCAAAGACGCCTTCTAAATTTATTGTTTTATTGCCGTTCGTAAAGTAGGGTGAATATGATTTGAATTTCGATAGATTTTAATTTATTTATTTCAAAATTTTGTTTTTATTTGTCGTAAAATATTAGTGCCATAGGTTTCTACTCTGTTACACATGTTACACCCTATTTTTTTCAGACGGTAAAAAAGGTCATCCAGTATAAATCTAAAAATATGACATATTATACGAAAGTACACGACAACTGTAGCGTGAACGCGGTTCCTCCCTACTCCATAACCTAATTGAGCAGCGGCCCGCAATGTAAGCTGCCCACGCGATTGTTGTAGTTGTAGGATACGGGCAGAAATGCCTCCCGAACCCTTTGAGTCTATTAATAACGCCCAACAAGATACAACTGTACGCTTTCTGTATTTCTTAAAACATTCAACAAAATATCGTAACTGAAAATGGATCATTATTACATTATTGATAATGACAAGTGGTAAGTAAAGTAGTCAATTAAATACGTATTTTTAAAGATAGCTCAAAAACTACTGGTCAGATCTTGATCTAATTTATATGAGACTACACGAGAAGTACCAGTTTTCAAATAATCATCAAAATTGTTTCACCTACAAAAAATTCAGAGGTGACGTGTTATGTGTGTTCTGATAACACAAAATAAAAGTACATACAGTCTAATTGAGTATCTTCCTCCTTCTTGAAGTCGGTTAAAAAGTCGCCGAATTACACCTGCCGTCGAAATCCTCCTATTATAAAAAAAACGACGGGTTGTACCCAAGGAGTGCCGGCAAAAGTGAAAACTTGAATATTAACGTTGTGCATTTTAATATTTTGGAATGATTAGGGAATAATTTTGTACGAATTGCTTTGATTATCACACACGAACATTCGCGCAAGCGCCCTGCCCCGCCTAAACGAAACAGCAGGCGCAGGCATACATTTTCGCCGCACCGTAGAAAGAAAGGGGGATACTTCCTCTCCTACGCCGCGCCGGCTGTCTCTCTCTCTCTCTCTCTCTCTCTCTCTCCATCCGTCTTACGAATTTTCGATCAGGGTCACGTGTCCTAGTGAGTTTAATATTTTTACCCATTACAAAAAAGTGTACAACGCCGCTAAAGAAGTTTTCACTTCAATAAAAAAATCTACCCTTGCGTACTTCATCATTTAAAAAAAGTCACATCAGCTCGTAACCAGATCATGGACATGAGCCTCTTACATAGTAAGAATAAATTTAAGGTTTTATTTTTATACAATTTATTCTGAAAAAAAAAATAGCACGCAGTCCACCTTATGGTAAATCCATGGATCTGCATTGTCACCTTTAGTACTAAGCTGGGACGCCTCGTTACCAATAAAATATTATTCCGGTTCCCTTCAATCACCATACATCGTCAAGCGACAGCGTTTCAAAAGTCCACTGTTGAAAAGAGGTTTTCTAATACATTACCTCATAAGGGGTACATTTGTCATAGTTGACAGTTTTCGTACGTGGTAGAGTCATGCTGCAGATATATTTGTATGTTTGTAGCACGAATAGGTCGCCTCGGCCGGCGAAGGACCACGCTCTCACAGAGTACCAGCGTAAAATAGCAGTTAAATGCTGCTGCGTTTCGTATGGTGATTATAGAGAACCGGTGACCCTTTTTAATGGAAACGAGGCATTTCATGTTAGTCCTCAGGGGTGACAACGCATCTACATTTGATCCTTAATCGAAGATAAATGGGCCACAGCATTCACTTAGCATCAAGTGGACTGTGTGCTCGTTTGTCACTTATATTCTATAAAAAAAACGATTGGGAGACGCATTGACAACCGCAGTTTTTAATTTTCTAGATGTTATAAGGCTGACGCTGCTGCCAATCTCCTGGTTTATTTTCCTCTGTCGTCTCTTGCTGATATAGGGTAATGGATTATTTCAACACTTTCTTTATTTTTATTCTTATACCAATACTACACCATCAATAAATAGGTATAGAATACGAACAATGTAATCGTGTGAAGAGTACAAACGAGTTTCTTATAACATATCACTTTTTTGTTGCTATTGCCTCTGTACATGATTATTTTGCAACAAATAAAATAGAAAATAGACTGACAAAGGTGTATATGTTCTTCACAATACAAAGTGACAACATAAATTCAAGTGTGCCTTATGTTTGTTACAGAGACAGCCGAGGGCGGCGGTAAATCGGTAAGTTGAACAGATTTATATAACGAGTGAAATAACGAAGCTCATTTACACAAAAACACGCTTACGCCTTGGGGCTCACATCAAATTATTAAGCAATGTTTTTGTTCATCCCTCGTTGTTCGCTTTACGATAACATTAGAAATGGGAATTTTGAGATTACTTTCTTTTTTACAACAGGGGTTAATGTACGAAGTTGCTGTTTCAATGGAGGCCCAATTTGAACTAAAATACAAACTGTAAACTCCAATAACTAATAGAATCAGGCATTATTTTGCGGAAATCCATTATATTAAAGATGTAAAAAATTAACTACCTAAGATCCGCTAAGTGTGCCGTCAGCTACCTAGTCTACTTCATCTGATGATGCCTCGTTTAGAGGCGAAACACGTGTCGTATTATCAACAGCCGTATGTCGTTCCTAGTGTAGTGGTGTTGGGAGTAGTGGTGTTGCGAGTAGTGGTGTTGGGAGTAGTGGTGTTGGGGTTAGTGATAACGGGGATAGTGCACGTTATTGAGGGAAAGCTGGAGGTGCTCTTGAAACTAGGTAACACAAATCATTTTATTTTATTACGCGGATCTTAGCAAATTACTTTTAAACATTTTTAATGTATGTACATATCATAATATGTATGATGAGATGAAGTAAATAACAATTTTATACGTAGTAGAGCCACGCTGCAGATATATTATGGTTGTAGCCGAATGGGTCGGCTCGACCGGGGAAGGATCACACACTCATAGAATACCAGTGTGAATTAGCAGCTTAATACTGCTGTGTTTCGTCCGGTGAGTGTAGAGATCCGAAGACACTTTTTACTGGAACGAGGCATTCCATCTTAGTCCTCAGGGAAGACAACGCTTCTGCGTTTTGATTGTTAATCGAGGATAAATTTAGATGTCTATAGGCCACAGCATCCACTTACCATCAGGTGGACTGTGTACTCGTTTGCCACCCTTATTCTATAAAAAACAACTCAACAAACTTTTTTAACATTACAAGACCTGTAGTTGGAAACGATACCTCATAATCCGTGCCCTCCAGTCTTAGCCCTAATGAACTACCATTTTTTCTGCAATTTGGATAATTTCCGGCAAGGAAAAAACAGCAATTTCATACTTTAACCTCTAAAATGTGTGTTAAAATACGAAATTTAATAATTTTTAGTATAATGATGGTATAGAAGGCATGTTGTATGGAGATTTTTCAATCTATTTCGTTGCGTACATGATTTAAGCAATTTTTTTTTATAGAAAAAAAAATGACAAGAGAGCGCATTCCATCTAATGGTAAGTAAATGCAGAAGTTCACAGACGTCTCACTCTATCCTCGATTAAAAATCAAAATATAGATGCGTTGTTATCCCGTCATTTAGATGGAATGCCTCCGTACCAGTATAAAGGGTCTCCGGTTTTTACACTCACCATACAAAACAGAGCATCATTATTTTGCTGTTTCACGCTGGTGTTCCGTGAGGGCGTGGTTCTATCCAGGTCGAGCAGAACCATTCGTGCTGCAGCTATAATATAGCTGCAGCGTGAATCTATCACGTAAAAAGCGGTCTAGGTGCGACCTGAAAGGTCCATACGACTAATTTCCAAGTGGAAAGAATAAAAAAATGATATGTTTTAATACTTTATACAATTTTTCATTCGGCACAATAAAACGACTTGACCGATTTTGCTCAAAATTTAATGAGGTCTAAGTTACATAATTATGCGTTAAATGAAACTGGTCCCATGTCAATACCACTCTATATTTTCGAGATACACAAGGCGGCACACACGGACATTCTCTTAAAAACCACACTATTCGACTCTAAAAACCTTGAACGTGGAGATATGTTAAAAATTCCAATTTGCAAAATCGGACCCATTACAATAACTTCCCACTGGGAAGTTAAAAAGTGAAGGAATGTTTGGAGAATCAATCTGTAAATAGTCCACTATTGAACATGTGCTTCTACCATATTACAGAGGGTATGATATAATTTTTCACGCTTCGGAGATGGTGGGTGAGAGCGATTGAAATACCAAAAGCCATTTTAGCCATTTGACACTGATTTCTGCGTTGGTTTGGGTATTGGTGTATGTGTATGCTGGGCAGATGACGTAAAACGTCGTTCTATCGTAACAAGGTAGGCAACGGAAAATGGAAAAACTGTGGGTGAACTGGAACGTTACAAAGACATTAAGATCCGACTTATAAAAATTCTTGTATTCAATAAACTTCTGTATGTTGTAGAGACATTTACGCTGACTGGAATTAAAATTACATGTCAAAATAATACTAACATTTTTCTATTTTACATGATATTAAAGTATTTCTCTCTCCCGACAAAGGTTTCTAAATATTCCAAACGCGAACTTCGTAGCGTTAGATATGCAAATAGGATTCTATTACTTTGACGTTGGCCGCCACACCGCGCCGGCTCGAATTCTGATATATTTTTAGAGTTTCGCTAAATTTGTCTGCGGATAGTTGTTTAGAGTTCTATTTAAAATTTTGCGTTACTTATTTAATAAACTTGCTTGTAACTTTGGTAGGGTAATATAATAATAACTTCGCTTATTGTTAAACGAAAGTTAATTAATTAAAACTAGATATTCTTATATAGTGTAGCGGCGGTATGGTGTACAAAAGTCCACTTCCCCATATCGTCCAATGGGTGACGTAATAGGCGACACAAGGACATAAACCAGGAGATGGGCTGGATGGATGGATGTCAGCGTCTTCCTAGTTACAACTAAAATAAAAAAGTGCGATTGCCAACCTGCCGTGCGTGGCGACTATGGCAAATATCCTACCTATGAGGCAATCTATGGAGGAGGCCCTGTTCAGCGGTGCAGTTTAATAGGCTGTAAAAATAAACAAAAATTTCTAAACCTTAGCTATACCTTTATTTAAAAAAATATGGGCTTCTGCGAACCGATAAACATTTAAGAAAGATGCAAATAGTAGATATACATTTATTAAAACTATTTTTTTAGAGTTTTTATTGAATTTAAAGTTAAAAAAAGTTACAGCCTTAAACGTCCCACTGCTGCACAGGCCTCCTCTCATTTCTGAGAAGGTTATAGAGCAAGGAATAGTCCGCCGCGATACCCCAATGCGTGTTAGCAAACTTCACATGTCTTCGAAATATTTTTTTTATTATTTCTCAGACATGCAGATTTCCTCACGATGTTTTCCTTCACCGCCGAGCACGTGGTAAATCAGCACTTAAAATTGCAATTAACAATTTCATTGGTGCCGGCGGGGATCGAACCCGGTTTGCTCGCGTACTGTGAATTTTATAGCGAGCGCTAACCGTCTGAGCTACCACGGCTCCTTATTGAATTTATTTGGACTTTATTCGAATTCTCGACAATGATAGATATTTGCAGCTACAAAACAGCATAATTTACGAACTTCTTACTTCTTAACAGTTCCGTAATAAAATACTAGAGGCTTTCAAGAAACTAGCTGAAGCTGAGCTTTAAAAGGCTGGCAACGCACCTGCCTTTCTTCTGGAATTTTTAATCCTACTTTTGCTATTAGTTTACAATATTAATTAAATAATATAAATTTGTCACGTGGTCGAGCCACGCTGCAGTTATAATAAAGGTGTAACACAAATGTAGCGAACTGGAACTCGAACGGGGTAGGAACACGCTCTCACAGAATACCAGCGGGAAATAGCAGCTAGATGCTGCTGCATTTCGTACCGTGAGTTTTGAGAACCGGAGACCCTTTTTACTGAAAACGAGGCATTCCATTTTAGCCCTCAGGGGTGGCAATGAATCTGCATTTTGAATCTTTACGAGTATTAAGGTTAAGTTTAAATCTAAGGGCCTCAGCATCCACTTACCATTAAATGGACTGTGTGTTCGTTTATAATTCATATTCCATAAAAACATAAATTATTGGGTGCGTTTGGCAGAAAAAAGCGCTAGCAAGCGCTTGTAAGCAAAATGGCGATCGTAAGCGATAAGCGCTGTCAAATCGTAAGTAGCTATTTTCCTCTAGGACACGATGTTAGTTTTAACCGGGGAACCTAACCTAATTTAAATATATGTTTGTGAAGTATTCATATTAAAAACTTACCAATCATGAATTTTTAATAATATGTATATGTTTATTCATGTCACTATATTTCTTAAAACTAATATTGCAAAAAAACAACTTATAAACTCTACTTCAAAACAAACAAATTAAATAAGCAAATTGGCGGATTGTGTCAGCGCTACTGAAGTAGCAATCGTGTCCTGGCCGAAAACTATTTTAGCGCTAGTAAGCGCTTGTTAGCGCTTTTTTCTGCCAAACGCACCCATTTAATATAAAATAATTTCCACGTGTAATACATATCACTAAGTTGTGTTCTCTTTTTGCGATCGCTACAAAAAATGTACTTTTAGATCCGTAGCCTCGTAGCGAAACAAATGTATATACGAGTACGTATACACAAGTTTACCTCAGCTCACAAAAGTTGAACAAAACATTTTAGGTGAATCCTTAAACTCCAGATGGTGTATATTTATTTGGAATAGAAATACAATGAGCTTCATTAATATTTTGTATTGATATTTTATGTGTGTGTTTTATAATATGTAATTGTTGTTTTAAATTATACACGATTCTGTTGCAGGATGTTCCTGTCGAACAATTGGAAAAGCTAAAACTTGGTAAGTAATTTGCATTTTTGATTGAGCAATACGCTTTTATTACATGTGATGATAAATGATCATTATATTTTATTTGTTACTATACATTTAGTCTAGGTTAATACGAATTCAACACTATTAATTACAGTATTACAAAAATAAACTATATTGATGAAATAAGAGTACAAGAGCAGAGTAGAGAAAGTATCAATTGTATGTTAATAAAACCTAAGAAATGATATCATTTTTCGAAAACCTTTAAAATAAATCATTACTAAGACTTTCTTATTTCATTTTTGTTTTGAATAGTCTTTTAAACAAGTAGTAAAATCAATTTTTTATAATAAAATGAGAATATCATCAATATACATATTCAAAGTCAAATCAGTCAGAAGGCAGATTTTGATCAAATTTATATAGGACTACATGAAAATCACCAGCTTTCAAATTAAAAAAAGAATCATCAAAATCGGTGCACCTAGAGATAAGTTCTGACGAACACATTAAAAATACAGTCGAATAAAGAACCTCCCCCTCTTTTTGAAGTCGGTTCAAAATCTTTTCGTAACAAAACTACAAATAGTAACATTAATATAAGATTAATGTTATTAAGATTAGTGTACTATTGAAAAACGTTTTTTTTTTTAATAAAAATATCCATACTAGTAAAATAGTAACCTATTTATGGAGATATACGCTTGTACAGAAAATCTTACTAAACATCGTTAGACATAAACTGTATAAAAACGGTTATTATATTATTAATGAATATGTAAATGAAAGTAACCCCTGGGAATAAGCAGATCGCTACCACATTGTTTAATCTGTGTCGGCTACCAAGCCATAATATCTATAACAATTCATATAAATCTTTTTTTACACGTATTGGTAACTGTGTGATGTTATTGCAATTTTTTATTCAATGTATAATATTATTATATATAAAAAAATACTGGGTTTCTAGCTAGTTCTTCCCAGGACAGATATTCTCTAAGAAACAAGGGTAGAAACAAACTTGATCTTGTATATGAATTATGTAATAATTTATATTAAATAAAAGTATTCTAATCTACGTAAAGTAAAACGTAAAGTAAGCTTACATATAAATTAAATTTAAAATTTAAAAAAGCCCGAAACAAAAAGAGCTGATGATTTTCAAACGGTTGAAAAGATTTTCTTGAATCATAGCTAAGAAAATTCTCGACCAAGTCACCTTTCAAACAAAAAACCTAAATCCAAATCGGTTCACCCGTTTAGAAGCTACGCTGCTACAGACAGACACACAGATACACAGATATTTAAACTATAAAATAATAACACCCCTCTATTTGCATCACGGGTTAAAAAAGCTTACACATTATTTCGTTATACAGAATATAAAGAGAAATTTGCGAAAGGAACAAAAGGGTAAAATGGGGCAACATGTGCTGATAACATTTGACCTAAGATCAAATAGTTGATGCTGAACTGAAACAAAAAAACTGAAAAACTGAAAAACTATTGATTGACTGAAGTCGTCTCCTCAGATATCATCAGATATTCCCACAGGACATCAAAATTGCAGGGATTCGTTTTTCATATAAATTAAGGAAGCCTGGTTGATGATGATAGTGTTTTTGTAGCCAATTTCAACCACCGTCACCAATAAACTTTTTTTATATATATTATTTAGCTTTGCCAATTATTTATTTTAAATCTTTATATATATAAATTACGTGTCACGTTGTTTGTCCGCGATGGACTCCTAAACTACTTAACCGATTTTAATGGAGCACAATGTTGCAGCACAAAGGGTCCAACATGAGAGATAGGATAGTTTTTTTTGCCCATGAGTAACTGACAATTTTTTTCTGCGAACTTAAGGATTTTTACATAAAATGACAGGGTTGTCAAAAAGGGCAGAACAACACCTGCCTGGCAAGCTAGTATAGTATATATTTGAAATATAACAGACGAGGAAAAAACATAAAATTTATTTATTTATTTATTTACACTTTATTGCACCTTAAAAAGATTACGAAGGGCGGACTTTTTGACAGTTGACTCAGTTTTGTGGCATCCTTTGGGGGGCCTATATTCAGCAATAGAATTTTGAAGAGCTATAATGATGATAAAAATAATGACGTTTGATATTTTATAATTTTTAAGGGAATATTTTTGCTGCTCTGAGCACTTGGTAACAGCCTCACGATATAATATTAAATGTTAGCTTGACACTCTATATAATATTTAAATAATAGTATTTGGATTCCTTAGCCGGGTTTGCAATCCTTCATATGCAGGGATTAATCAAAACACATCTACCTAGGTACCTTGAGGATCACCAGCTGATTAGTGACCGCCAATACGGTTTTCGCCGTGGTCGGTCAGCTGGTGATCTTCCGTTCTACCTAAATCATAGATGGGCGGAGGCAGTAGAGTCCAAGGGGGAGGCATTGGCCGTTACTTTGGACATTGCGAAGGCCTTCGATCGGGTTTGGCACAAAGCGCTTCTTTCGAGGCTCCCTTCTTATGGGCTTCCCGAGAAATTGTGCGATTGGATCACTAGCTTCCTTGCAGATCGGAGCATCAAGATCGTTGTAGACGATGCAAGCTCCGATTGCAAGCCTATTAATGCTGGTGTTCCACAAGGCTGCGTTTTATCGAAAACGCTGTTTCTTCTGCATATCAATGATATGTTGCAAACCCGTAACATTTATTACTATGCGGATGACGGCACTGGTGATGCTCTTTACACCGGCCGCGCCAATATTTCTCGGGAAAACGTCTCCGAGTGCCGGGACAAACTTGTATCTGAAGTCGAGTCTTTGCTGAACAGAGTCTCGGATTGGGGGCGACTAAATCTAGTCCAGTTTAACCCCCAGAAGACACAAGTTTGCGCGTTAACCGCTAAAAATAACCCCTTTGTCGTATCTCCTCAGTTTCAAGGTACTCCCCTTGTTGCCTGTGGCAGTATCGGAATCCTCGGCGTTGACATATCGAGTGACGTGCAATTTCGTGGTCACTTGGAAGAGAAGGCCAAATTGGCCTCTAAAAAGCTTGGCGTGCTCAGCAGAGCGGGACAGTATTTCATGCCGGCACATCGCCTGCAATTTTACAAGGCGCAGGTTCGGCCGCACATGGAATACTGTTCCCATCTCTGGGCTGGGGCTCCTCAGTACCAGCTCCTTCCACTTGACCGCATCCAGCGCAGAGCGGCTCGAATCGTCGACGACCGAGTGCTTTCCGATCGGCTCGATTCACTGGCACTGCGAAGAGATGTTGCATCTCTTTGCATTTTCTTTTACATATACCATGGAGAGTGCTCTGAGGAATTGTTCGGATTAATCCCCGCCGACAAATTTCGTGAACGCACTACGCGGCAAACGTCCCGATACCATCCACATCATCTGAATGCTTGGCGGTCCACCACTGTACGTTTCAAAAGGAGTTTTCTTCCGCGTATAACCTCTCTGTGGAATAGTTTACCACCGGCGATTTTACCGGACAGATACGACCTGGGGACCTTCAAGAAAAGAGCTTACTCCTTTCTAAAGGGCCGGCAACGCACCTGCAATTCCCCTGGTGTTGCGGTTGATCATGGGCGGTGATAGTCACTTAATATCAGGTGAGCCGTATGCTCGTTTGCCCCCTCTTCTATAAAAAAGGTCTAGGTTTTGCAAAGCTCTACTTACCTCTTTCGTATGTATAGTAAACTTCGGCATCGAAGAATCACAGCGAGGTAAGGTTGACGGTTGTTAAGAGCCAGTAGTATCTAGACGAGAATTGGTCGCAGAGTTGCAAATAAAATTGCTTTTGTGTCTCTAAAATTTAGAAGAAGGGGCAATTCTATAAAAAAATCTAATTTAGAAAATAAACAAAATGTTGTCCGATACACTTTTCAAGTGTCCGAGGCGTCGTTCTTCACAAACTGTTTAAAAGGGCGCGTGAATATTTCGGCACCGGCAATGTTGCTTCAACTGAAGCTATATTGAAGCTATTGGCTAGCAGGCTAGAATATTGCATTGTACTATGCGATTCAAATCAGAACAGGACTGATCTCGCACCATATTGTGACGTCATAGCTGTAAATTAAAACCAGTTAGGTAGGGTGGGCAAAACAGATATTTTTGAAATAACATTTATTTACTAAAGAACCATGAACGAAAAAGTATTAATCTCTGCATCACTATCTGAGTAGACATAATTGTTACCATTATTATCACTACTGCTTTCTAGACGTGGGTCGTTACGTCATTTTCAAGAAACGTAACGGAACCAGTGACTTGGTCGGCGTCACATGTTTCAAAACTAGTGATTTTTGTAACTGGCTATTTTTGTTCGGCTACTGTGATTGTTTGCATAAATATTACCAGCAACTATACAGTTACACACGAAACGAAAACAAATTTAATCACAATCTGTACTTGTAGCTATGCAGTAACTGTATACTGTTAAATCAATAAATTAACTTCCCTTCATACTTTATTCAGGTTTAGGACTGACTGCATTAAATGTATTTATGATTGATTTGCGTTTACTATGACACTAAGATTTTCATAAAATTATTAATGCAGGCAAGTCAATTTGATTGTTTATACAATGATTATTGATATTTACAGTTTATTTACACTTTTTCAACGTTTTCACTATCATTTGTTTTTGCACTTTTATTTACACTGTACAATTAATTTGTTTGTTTGTTTGGCTATTTACACACAGTTTTTAAGTTTTATAATATTATAAACATTGAAATTTTTTGTATATATTTTTAGTTTTATTTTGATTTTATGAATAAACGAGTTCATGACTCCGTCAAAAATGTTTTAAAAATTATTTTACTTAAGTTCAATGTGACTCCCGCTTCCCGGAATCGACCGTTGAAATTACTTACAAACAGAGATTACTCTATTTTACTGTCTATGTATATAGTCTTACGTATGAAAATTAAAAGTACAATAATACTGTTACAAACGCTGTTTTGTTTATTGTTGTATGCCACATGTGCGCTTTGCGTTTGACCGGCCGACAGTCGACTCTCGCAATAATCACGGTTAACAGTAATAAGTAACGCATTTACAAAAATCACTAGTTCTAATATGACTCGAAACTAGTGATTCGGTTACATGCCGCGTAGCCAGTTACTGTATCTAGTGACGTGAAATAACGCCCACGTCTACTGCTTTCCCTTACAAAAACAAAAATGGATTTATGTAGGTATTTAAAATATTAATTATGAGATATAGATAAATTATATAATAAATATATAATAGACAATATAAATATTATAATAGACAATAGATTTGGTTTGATTTTATTAATAAAAAGACGGTTAAATAAAACATGGGAAAAAAATTTCTTTGCAACCCGTACTTTTCTAGTGACAGTTGACAGATCGTAGTCTCTAAAGATCTTTCGAGATCATTGACGTTCCTATTCCTATTTGAATCACATTGTATTGCGCGATATAGTTAGATGACAACTTGACGGATTTACAATTGCAGCTAGAAACTGCCATAAAACAAGGCCGATTACCCGATTACGAATTTGGTCGGGCCAATTGACCCTTCTAATCCGGCTCGGAGGAACTGGAAAATGGTGACGCTAATGGTTCCTGGGTTTAATTCCCGGGTCGGGCCAAAAATCAATTATTCGAGATCAAATATATGTGGACTGTATGCGTTCCCTATAACCAAAACAAGATGGCTGATGTGACGCGTGGCAGGCTCGGGGCGCGTTTCTTATTTGCCGCCAGATGACGCCACATTCTAGCTTCCCCCCTTTTCAGTGCGTGCGGAAGGAATGCGCGGATGGGATAGATGGAGGCACCGGCCAGATACTAACCAACTAAATAAAATGCGAGGGTACTCGCTTTTCCGCGCAACCATTCTTCTTAACGTTAATGTATCAAGCTGAATGTCATTACTGTCATCAATATTATTTGAAACAAAAACCGATCATTTACTTTTAAAACCATATTCCCACATAAGTATTCATAGTATTAATCAGACTATAGAAATCTGTGAGGTAAAGACATCGGTACACCACAGTGGGCTGATGCATGAACCTAATACTTTGCCAATACTTCACAAGGAATACATAAACCAAGTTTATTTAAGCTTAAAGTACACTGCCTCGGCACGTGCGGCACGTACTTCCCGATTTAATTGAAAGAGGCCACCGCCTCTTAGAGTGGAACTTTGTCAACGAAAACAGTAATTTGTAAGCTCCTTTACAAAGAATATTATAAGTATAATATACGACTTCACTACTATGTATATATGATTGGAATTTATAGTAATTTTCTGTCTCTTCGTAGATCGAAGTAGATACTTGAAAGGTTTTTTTATAATACTATAGCGACAAACAAGCCAACAGTTCATCTGATAATAAGTACAACATAGTCTAATAGCTCATTCTCTCTAAAAGCTCGCTGTAAGATTCACAGTATGCGAGCAATCCGGATTTGTATCCCGCTGGCATCAGAGAAATTGTTAGTTGCAATTTTAAGCGCTGATTAACCACGTGCTCGGCGGTGAAGAAAACACTTTGAGGAAACCTATTTGTCGGAGAAATTAAGAAAATAATATTTAGAAGACACGTGAAGTCCGCTTGCACGCAAAGAGTCTGCGTTGCGAATACTTCTTTGTGCCCAGAAGTGGAATCTGTATAGGCTGCAACTTTACTTTTTCATTCTAACCGACCTGCAACTAAAGAAGGTTGACGGACGGTACTCGGTCTGTAAACAGTAGTGCGTTATCATCCTTAAAGGTAGTATTCGGGAATAATCTCGAGTTTGAACTCTAACTCAACAATATCAAAGTTTTAGTCTAGTCCATACTATACTCATACTGTCTTATTAATAAAAATTGCTTATTCCAAGCTTAATTCGAAGTTACACTTGGACTAGCTAATCTCAGAGTAACTGACTATTTACTTCGTTATTACGATATTATTAATAAACATGGAGTAACCTCGGACTAACTATACATTCCTTACGCCGGGATTAACGCTTGCGGTATGGCAACCCACATATTTTAAAAGTAAAATGAGTGAGTCAGTGAATGATTAGTGAATGAACTCAATGCTTGATGATGACATTAATGACAGTGACAGGCAATATTTTGAGTTTGACAAGAGATAAGTGTTACGTGTTGTTCCTTGTTCCTCGTATTGTTTTCGGACTCGGTGGAAAAACTAAGTTCTAAATAAATCATTTTTAATATTATTTGTAACGAAATTTTAGAATTAAGAAAAGAGCGTGAAGGGCAAAATTATTTAAATAACCATTTTTGTTTTGTTTCTTGGGGATAAATAAAATCTTTTGTACATGTAATTTTTGTATATTTATTTTAAAAAAAATCGTTAATAAATGCTGCCCGAACCGAATTTCCTCTAACGGAGTTATTTACTAATTGTGTGACTGGTACATTTTCGTTATCTCCTTATACTACATCCTCAAGCAGATCTTGCTTTTGCATTGCAATGTATATAGTTTTGTATGCTCTTATTTGGTATTTGGTCGTCGCAGTAAACGCCAAAACCTTTGCTTCCTTCCAAAGCACTGTTCTACAGTGTTACGGGCCCAGATGTGCGACCGGTTGTACATTCCTTCCTTTTGTTTATTAGGACGCAAGATGGTGAATAAATAAGGAGTACAAGCAGAACAACCAGAAACTCCGAAAAGTCTGCTTTTAAACACTGACTGCTCAAAAGTTTGTTTTAATGCGACTTTCATTAAATATTCTTGAGTCATGTGTGCTGCCTTACCAATGTGCCATGCCACTGTATTCATGAACTCTAAATTTGCATTTGACACAACCTGGAACAAAGCACTCATAACGTCTTTAATATGAAATAATAGATTGAGGTGATTGTATTGAATCTAAGAAAATAACTAAGTACGTATATGGCAGAGATGGGCTAGCTAGGTGCTATAACACTTACCTGTACATTTATTGAACTGTATCCTTTCATGTTTATGTAGTATTGTCCGATGTTTCCAGCGACTTTCGGGATTAGAATATGAGGCAATCAATGGCCTCAATCACTTGTCTAAATCCATATAATGAATAAAAACCTGCAATCACTTTGTTCTGCTCCACATCACTTCTTGGCATTTCAATCCATTATGCTGTTTTTGTTGCTAGTGCTTACAACTTATGAATGCAACAACGTAAAGTTTTACATAATGTCAAAATACGCGACTAGTCTATGCTTACTCAGTCGTTAAACTAGGTACCGCCAAGGATTATTTATTCCGAGAGTAGATTCGGATTAGTTTACTCCTTCCTTACTCTACGTTTATTAATACTGAAATTAGATATTTTAAGCTTTAAACTAGGAGTAAAGTTAATCTCGATCAAGTCTGTGTTTATTAATGGGGCTGATACGGTCTACGGATGGGTATTTGACACTCTAGTCAAGTAAAATACTGTTTAAAGTTCAAGACAAATCGTTTAAAAGTTTTAAGATACTATTAAAAGTAGCAAATTTAACTTATATAATAGTCATTTATTAATGTTAGTGTCAAATACCCAATTACACTAACCTTCTTACCATTTAAATTAGAACACAGCAGCACTGCTGTTGAAAGTCAATCCAGAGACGGATCCCTAGGCTATAAAGTAGCAAATTTAACTTATATAATACAGTCATTTATTAATGTTAGTGTCAAATACCCAATTACACTAACCTTCTTACCATTCAAATTAGAACACAGCAGCACTGCTGTTGAACGTCAATCCAGAGACGGATCCCTAGGCTATAAAGTAGCAAATTTAACTTATATAATACAGTCATTTATTAATGTTAGTGTCAAATACCCAATTACACTAACCTTCTTACCATTCAAATTAGAACACAGCAGCACTGCTGTTGAACGTCAATCCAGAGACGGATCCCTAGGCTATAAAGTAGCAAATTTAACTTATATAATACAGTCATTTATTAATGTTAGTGTCAAATACCCAATTACACTAACCTTCTTACCATTCAAATTAGAACACAGCAGCACTGCTGTTGAACGTCAATCCAGAGACGGATCCCTAGGCTATAAAGTAGCAAATTTAACTTATATAATACAGTCATTTATTAATGTTAGTGTCAAATACCCAATTACACTAACCTTCTTACCATTCAAATTAGAACACAGCAGCACTGCTGTTGAACGTCAATCCAGAGACGGATCCCTAGGCTATAAAGTAGCAAATTTAACTTATATAATACAGTCATTTATTAATGTTAGTGTCAAATACCCAATTACACTAACCTGCTTACCATTCAAATTAGAACACAGCAGCACTGCTGTTGAACGTCAATCTAGAGTCTCGACGGATCCCTAGGCTATAAAGCAGCCCTATCACCAATTTTTTTACTGGATACAGGGTAGGCTTGGAATATAATTTTTTAAACCATTTAAAAAAAACTTGATCCATTTATATGCTTTCACAAAACATTTTACTTTTGACGCAGTAGTAATACGCTACACATATGTTTGAAGGCAAAAAAGCTTTTTTTTATAAGTTAGTTGCGCTTAGAAAAATCTTTCCTTAAGGGGAAATATAATCTCAAATGGCTTAGCAAGATCCTTCGTTATGCCGAAAATATTGCAGCATTAATTTTGAAATAAATATATGGTAAAGTTGAGGATTAATGTTAAGGATTATGTTAGACGAAAACACGATTTCGTAAAATTTTTTCGATAAAAAAAAATCCAAAGTTACCTCCAAAATAAACAATAAACCGCTGTTATTCATAAAATATTTTAAATAAGATAATGAAACTTTACATACTAACTGAACTAACTATAAAGCAGTGCTTATGTTATTTACTTTTTTTAAATACCATTATTTTCACTGTAAAAAGAAATTACCTAAACTATCGGCCTCTTGAAGCGTGATTCCTGCCGCCCGGTCACTTCGCTTCGGCCTTTGAAGGGCGAGGTTGTGTCGCTTACGATCAGAATATACATTACGCAACAGGACGACGTAAAATTAAAATGGGAAATAACCATAATAAAAATAAGAAGCGACTGGCTTGGCGTTAAGAAACAGGCATAAATATGATAAACCTAATGAAATAAGTGTCTAACGACCTTTCTACTTACAGTATTAGTGATTACAAACATGTCGGTACATAGCATACGACGCGCGGGCAAGTGGGGACGAAATTAGAATTTGAGCTGACTTACTATATCCCCTCAATGTTTTTAAAATAATATGACAGTTCCATCAGTTCGGCACAAAAGCGAACGCGAAGGAACTGAACAACAACCGAAGCCTAAGTCACGCTATCAAAGTTTCTAGTCGACTTTACTATATACAGGATGTTAGTGTAAGTACCGTTATCCTTGAAACCAGTGGTTTGTTTTCACTTATAGAACGTAAATTCAATGAAAAATAACAACATTTTTTTAATAAAATCTCAATTTTTCCTTAATTCCTCAATTTTTGCCTGTCCTAAGCCAAGATGAAAGTATGAAGAAAAAAGTTACATCACAGGTTATGTGTGTACCTATTGTGTTTTATTGGAATGTTGTGTAGGTAGCTAGTGCGGGCGGTGATCCTTACAGTAATTACCCCGTAAACCAAGCCATGCTCACTTTGGATCGCGCAATACCAACCTTCCGTCCGCCAAACCGTGATCTAATTCGATCAGAATTATGTAAACATGTCTACCTATGAAAAAACTATTTTTTCGTTTTAAACAAAACCAAAGACACTATGCAATAGATATTAGTATCAAAGACAAAGATATGCTCTTTTATTTTAAACCATAACCTGGCAATGTTTCTTAGAAAAAAAAAAAAAAGAAATCACTCTGAACTTCCGGCGTTCCACGTGTCACTTTGATGAAGTCGCTCCGTCTTTTTTTATAGAATTTTATATTTGTGTCTGGACTAAAAACGAAAGTATTATACTTTTTACATTTCTTGTAATATAGTAAACACGTAGATATATAATTTGTGGTATAAAAAGTGAAAAGTAAATTGCCAAAAGTACTTCAAACTTCGGAAGACCTAATTTGGAGGTTGGTTCATAAATGTGTTATTTATCAAATTCTCATTTTTTTTTTAGTGTAAAATGTAAGTAAAAATAGTTTTCGTATATATTTCAAATAACATGACGTTGTATGTATTTCAAATTCACACGAACATATTTTAGAAATATTGTTCGAAATGTGTCAGATAAAATATTATTTTTTTTTTATATTTTAATATTTTGGTATGAGTAACGAATGGAAACACATAAAACATAAAAATATACATATTTCCAAATAATTTGATATAAATTTCTCCAAAAACAAAAGTGTATAATTCAAATTAGTAGTAATTTTGTCACTAAAATTGAAGTATATACTACTACTATGCTATACAGGGTAATTTACGTATTTTATTACAATTTCTTACAACCAAAAATAATTTTATTCGATAGTTTATACATTCAACAAGAATTCCTGTAAGTTTTATCCATAAATATTGTCTCAAAGTGAAAATATAGCAAAATTTGCAATATAGCAACAAATTTTCTACTAACATATTTTCCCGCCAAAAAGGTCCCGAGTGAACGGGAGTGTAACATGTCGCGCGCTGTCAGAGCGAAGAGGGGTATGTCACTCGGGCGCATAGGGTATCCATGAATTTACGGACGGTGTCTGATAGAAACTTTTTAAATTTTATGAAAGAAAATAGCGTGTTTTTTAATTCGGATAAATATATAATAAAAATAGATTGTACAATCAGTGCGTGTTGCCAGTAATGACCTATGAATTTGAAACGTGGTCCTACACTGTTGGCTGAATGAGGTAGCTCTATGTCGCTCAACGAGCTGTGTAGAGGGCTACTCTCGGAGTTTCTCTGCGTGATAAACATAGGAATGAGGATATCCGCAGTAGAACCAGAGATAGATATTAAAGCCAACCACCTATGGTTTTAGTGATAACGGTGTTTACACTTACACGTTGTATATGAAGAGCTCTTTACACTTTTTGAAAGGTAGCTGAATACTTTGCACGGCGGGAACACATACCTTTCTGTTTGAAGACCAAAGCATTTAAAAATCTAGTTGTATTACACAAGTCGTTAGAACATTTCGAACTTTGTTTTTCTTGCACAGCAAATCGATAACTACATGGTTATACTAATCACTCGGTAATAGGTCCTGGGTTTAAAATATAGTCGAAGCCAACAAAGAACCAAAACCATAAACTGTTCAAACCTCTGTTGTAACTATTTTCCTGCCTTGTAAGACTTATATAAAAAGGTAGATCTTACCTTCGATCTTATTACATAAGTTTTACATCGTGCATGGGTAGGTTTAGGGCAAGTGACGTCGTATAGCCACGCCGCTTGTAATATTTGCGCTGCGCGAATGGGAAGATTTTTAATTACATATATATATATATATATATATATATATATGTATATATATATATATATATATATATATATATATATATATATATATATATATATATATATATATATATATATATATTTAAAGAATTTTTTTTTGCTATAAAGTAAAAGTTTATCTTATGTTGTATACCGCACTCAATTTGCTGTTGAAAATTATCTTATTAAGAAACCCATTTGCCATGACATATTTTTATTTTATATTTTATTTAATTTAAAGATTTCGCTTCCGCCGCGTGTGAATTGCACACATTTTATTTTTAAAATCAAAATAAGGTTAAAGTTCATATAAATAAACACACAGGTCATCTGATGGTAAGTAGATGCTTTGGCACAGACAAACTCCTATGCAAAAAAGAAGTTCAAACTCCAATTATAACAAAATAATGTCTAGAAAACTTTTTTTTAGTAACGCAGAATTATTTGTTTCCAAGAACTTACAGTTGTTATACAATAAATGTGTATGTAATTTAAATTGCGAAACCTTTCATCCCCTGAAACAGACGTCGACTCATCCTTAGTTTACCCTCACTTCAATATCCAGTGAAAGAAGTTTTTGACAAGTTGACGCAGTTTTTACATAAAAAGGATCCCAAAAGGTTTAAGGTATTATCTCCTTCCGGCTTTGCACCATCTTCCAAACACTCTGTATACAAATATGCGGAAAACATGGAGTTTTAGTTTGAAACAGATTTTTTTATTATTAAATCTAAATAATGCTACATTAAAAGATCCCTCCCAGGCAATGCCGAGGCGGCTCGATATTCATTATTAAATTCAGTTTCATTAACATATAAACAAGAAAATTATACATATTCATGTCTAGGTTTTTAGGTCGACCAGAACATCCAGTGTCGAAGTTTAATATCCTTAACGTTATCGATTCCATTGACCCATTTACATTCACAAAGTAGTATTCTAACTAATGATTAATAGTCTAACTAATTATTAATGGTAACAAATAATTCGTTACGTTCTCCCTTTCAATAGTAAAGTCACTCTCCAGTTGTTTAGGTAGATCAGCTAACCGAGATGGACCATACTCTTACAGAATATCAGCGTAAAATAGTAATATAATGCTACTACGACGTTGTGCTGTGCTGTGATTCGTATGGTAAGTAACACAAACGGGTGACCCTTTTTACGAGTCTTTATGTCTAAGTCCATTAAAAATGTTACTCCCACAGTAGGACTTTTATACTACTTAATGTAGAATATCTTCTGTATTATAGAGGAGTTTTAAATACATGATTTGCACATAGACAAACGTCCAGACAGTTGTTCAGCGCGCGATTCGAACACTTATTGGAAGTGAATATTAATATTACTTATTATTATTATTAAACCAATCTATCTAGCGCAGTGGTAGTAATAAGGAATTATTTGACCGATTTTTGTCTCGTCAATGACCATCAAATTATTGGCATTTTATGAATAATTAAGGTTTTTAACTCATTTCATAAATAAATTGCATTCAAAATGAATAAACCGTAGCGAAAGTACCTAGACACCGACCATCATCTTCGCGAATGTATATGATTCACCATTTTGAGTGACTTCGAGACCAAACAGCGGCAGTTAGAAACCACTACTCTGGTGTGACCATTACGTAAAATGCATAATCAATAGCACCAAGTAAGAGGTTTGAATTTGAAATAGAAACAACATAGATATTTCTAGATACTAAAAGTATTTACAAGGCGGCTTGCTTACGGAAAGGTTTTCGGTACGCGATACAATTAAATTTCGACGTCCAGCAGATTACAGTGTCACTCACCGTTACGATTTATTTTTGTGTTAGTAGGTCAAACATCTTATTGATTTTCAAGGTAAAACTCTTAAATCTTATAGGCCTATCTTTAGCCGGAATTTGCAGGTATATATAATGTACTCTGTGGCCGGAATTCTGAGATAATCTCGAATTTAAATTCAAACTTACTGTGTCATACTGTGATCTTGAGAATGTTTCTGAATATCAGCCTCAGTTAATTAATGAATCAAATAAACATAATCATACACATTGAGGACACTCATTTGTCTTCTCGATGAGTACCCAAGACCTAATTGTAAAGGGTCAATCTGACCTACTCGACTTTTCGCAAGCACAACAATTTTAAAATTTATTTTAAATGAGCGCGCTACTCCGCCCTACCTTTCTATAATAGCTACTCTCATGTTGGCCACTTTAGAAAGTTTTCGCTAGCTTTCTCCATAGATTGCCTCATAGACAGGATTTTGCCATAATTACTACATATGGCGACCGGATTGGCAACCGTAGTTTTTCATTATTTGGAGTTCTCATCAGAAATATGCTGCTAATGAAATAACTGTATTTGTTTTATTTATTATCTGTGCCCAAAACTTCTTTCGCATGGAATGTATTCGTTCTTCTTCTTCTTCTTTTTAATATCTTCGATTAATTTAAAGCCGAGTACGTTGGTAATTTACTCGACTTACAAGCTTTATACATTATATTATAAATTTATATGGTTCTCTTAGGTTTTACTTGTTACCCTTGTTCGTCTAAGGCTATATGTTTTTACAGATTTTATCTCGAAGAGAAACCACGAATATAGTTTGTACCTCGCCGAGTTTGTTTGTTTGAAATATTTTGAAAGGTCTTAAGCTCTATTAGTTATCACTAGAAATACATTATGGTTGCTCAAATTTATTTCAAGATTCTAAGTAAACATTTATTAAGTTTTATTTAGTTTTATTTTTAGTAAATAATATTTTATTAAGTATTATTTATTATATATTTAACAAATTCTGAGATTCAATAATTTTAGTACAAAATTTAAAACAGGCGCACTACTACAACGCATTAGCCGACAGTAAATCAACAGAAACCGCAACACTGGAGCGTTTGTTTCAGTAAACATTTCCGTATAGTAAGTTTTGTAAGCTCCAATGGCCTGCGGCGGCGCTCGCTAAACTACGTAACTACACAGGTATTGTTTGTTTGCGCAACGAACCACAAACAGTTTTGTAATCCCATTTATGTGTTTTGGAATAAAATTTATCTCTACCCAACTCCTCTAATTACAATATTAATATTTAATAAACATTTTAATAAAAAGTTAGCAACTCGTAAATAAATGACACCCACACATGAATCATTTCCAAAATACACCTACACTAGCATTCGGTATAGATCAAGATGTAAATGCACAACGCTGAGGAACCAATATAGAAATTTTTGACTATAAATAATAATATATATTTACCATAGTAAATCAGTACTTAAAAAATGTAATGTAAAACATAATTTCTGTATATAAAATACGTAAATCATTAAATATTTTAAGAAGGACAGAAACAGTAACATTACAAAAGGATATCAAGTGTCAAAATTAAAAATTTTATACAACCGACTTCAATATAAATAAAATGAGAACATTATCAATGCAGTCGAAGTCAAAATATGCATTATTAAGGATAAGTCAAAGAGAGACAGATCTTGATCGACTTTATAAGAGACCACATGAGAAGCACCGGCTTCCAAACAAAGAATCATCAAAATAAAAAAAATCAGGTAAGAACCTAACACACATAAAAAGACAGTTAAATTGAGAACCTCCTCCTTTTTTGAAGTCGGTTGAAAATAAAATAAACATTTAGATCTTCAATAAAACTTTATCTCGATGGTTTACTGACAAAATATTCAAATAAATACAGTCACAGTAAATACAACAAAATCAGTGATCACCGAAAACAAGATCCACGATTTACAAAACAAAGTACTAATCTTCTCGCCTGCTCGCAGTCTACTAAAGAACTTACGGAGAATTGACCGTAACTAAGTGCGCAACGTATTTTTGTACCAAGTAAACAGTAATAATATGTGGAGTATTTTTATGGTAAAACTTACTGTTTTGCCGAAAATCGCGAAAAACTCATTTTTGATCTTTGACCTTGAATAAAAAAAATTCCATACACAGGAATGGTGAGGAACTTAGAAGTTTTATTTATAATTATATTTTGAACAATTTTGCTGATTATCAGCTTGTTGTAAATTTATGTATTTTCGCTCTTATTTTCTGGTCTAATTTGACCGGACTATGTTAGCAATAATATTTTTAATCCTTTATAACGAAATATTATGTCATTAAAGGCATATTTTTAATGCCTTTTAAAAATATTATTTGGGAAAATATTTTAACATTGTTGAAACCCCATAAAAATAAAAAACGCCATTAAAAAAGACATATTTAATAATAATAGTAGAAAAAGCCAAAACATAATATCAAGATTAAAAATTCTGATGAAAAACGTGATAATATTTGAAACTGATGATACGGACCCGGATAACGAAATAATATGTAATAGAATTAGCCATAGACTTATTTATATCGGTGGAACTAGGGCATTTACAGAGAGTATTACTGGAGATAGTTTCAGTTATCAGTTAATAACTAAACTATAATACACCATTTAGCTTTATATTCATCACATAAATACTAACAAATATTTTGAAAGTTACTTTAACTTGAAAATTTTGTTGCAGCCGAAGCCATCAAGGAAGTACCAGTGATGAAAAGTGGGCATGTGGAGTTCCACAGTCTAGGTACGTTTCATTATGAATAATAGAATCTCTCAATATGTATAGAAAGCATGTATATCATACAGTACAAATCGCAAGATCGCAATGTTAGTTCCAAATACAATAATATATTTACATGCGCGCATGGAGTTGTATTTATGGATCGTATAGATTATAGAACACGACGTGCCCCCAAGGGCTACTGTAAACTTTTAATTAGCTAACTCGACGAGACTCATTTCCACACCTTTAAATGTTTAATAAGGTACAACGCGTTAAACTACATTATTGACTACGCCATAAAACATACACAAACATAAACATTCACGCCTATCACCCAGAGGGGTAGGCAGAGACTACAGACTTCCATTTGGCACGATCCTGACACACCTCTCTCACCTCCTCCACATCCATACACCTACCCATACATGCTCGTCGGTTAAGGGTACTCCTAATTTGGCCCGTTTTCAATATATCGTCAATTTGGTCGATAAACTTTCGCCTTTCCGACTTTGCCGTTCACTTCTGCAACATAAATTTGCTTTGTCACTCTTTCCTCATTCATTCTTTCCACATGACCAAACTACCGAAGCATTCCTTTCTTATTCTTGGTCACAACATCATCTTGCAAACCACACTCTTCTCGTATCACAAAATTTCTCACCGTGTCATTCAGATTCAGCCCTAAAATACTCCTTAACGGCCACATTTCTACTGCATTTATTCTACTCTCGTGCTTTTTCTGCCACACCTAACTTTCACTACCATACGTTATAGTAGACCAACACAGCATTGTGAATTGCCATACGTGCCTTTTTTGACACATTCTAATTTTTCACAATACAGTGTAAGGCCCCATTTACTCTATTTCCTGCGTTTACTGTACTCCAAATTTATATAGTTTTATTAGCTACAATACTTACATCTTCCAAAAATTCAACATCTTATCTTAAAAGAGAGATAATAATATTCCGTTCACCAGATGTCGCTAAATGACACAGTGAAGTTTTTGTTACACAATATCATTTAATTAAGAAGTGAGTTTTAAATGAAAGTTTATCCGTTACTAGTATCAGTTTATCAGTTATTCAGAAAGTTTATCTGTTATTAATATTGTGTTGTATGGTCTTAAATTTTTTGCACAACTGTAACTCTTATTTAAATTTTTCTACTTTTGTGAATATCTGTTGTTTGGTTTATTTATTTTTAATATAATTAATATAAAACGTAAATAATAGTACAGAAATAAATATTAGATTTTTCCAACAAATTAACTTCCGTGCTATGAAATCTGTCTTAGTATCTACTTTAAGGACGGAATTCATAATTCAAAATATCGCTAATTTTAATATTTCTATGGTCATGAAAAATAAATTAAAAAGAATTACTTAGAAGCAATGTCAGAGATTTCATATATATGTATATGGTATGTTTTACTCTTCTGATATGCAGATTTCCTCAAAATGTTTTACTTCACCGTCAATTGCAATTATAAAATTTAGACTGTGAGTTCCAATTAGGATTCAATTAGAAAAATCATTCTTACGTCGTAGAGCAACGCTGCAGCTATATTATATTTGTAGCACGAATGGGTCGTCTCGATCGGGGTAGGACACACTCTCACAGAATACCAGCGAAAAATGGCAGTGTAATGCTACTGTGTTTCGTATGGTGAGTGTAGAGAACCGGAAACCACTTTTACTGGAATTGAAGCATTCCATCTTAGTTCTCAGGGGTGACAACGCATTTTCATTTTGATTCTAATTGAGGTTGAACGTGGATGTCTAGGGGCCACAGCATCAACTTTCCATCTAGTAAACTGTGTGCTCTTTTGTCACCCAATGCTATAAAAAATCATAATTTCACATTTGGCTCGCTATTTTTTCACTTGCATGTTTATATTAAAGTGGAAATATCTATACAATATGAATGAAATTGAAGTTTGTTTGTAATATCGAAGTAACTGCCTTTTTATAAAGCTCTGGAGATTATTTACAAGCATTAAACCATGAACACCCGACGGGGAAGAAAGGTTCTCGAGTGGCAACCTCGCACCGGTAAACGAAGTGTAGGGCGGCCCCCCACTAAATTGCGATGGAGTGGCGACCTGGTAAGATATGCAGGAAGTCGATGGATGCAGGTGGCTCAGTACCGTGCTTTGTGGCATCCCTTATGGGAGGCCAGTGTTCAGCGTGCGAGAAAATTTAAATATGGAATTTCGAATCGAAAAATTAATATACAATAAATGATCTTTGATGATTATTTCAATAACATTAAGATATAAAAAAAATTTGGTTCGCAATTTTATTCAAAAAATGTCTTTACCATTTACTTCTTTATCTTCTGCCTATGGAAGTTTGATACAAAATCGATTTTAACAACGTTTTTTTACATTCCATTTTACAACAAAACTGTGTACAACTTAAAGAATCTGCGGATTCAATTACCTCAAATTACTTTACCTCAATTTGCTATAGTTTCTTCAATTGGTTCAGCCATTTTGAATATTAGCCCGGACGGACAGACAGACATAAATGATATGAATAATAATTTAAATTTAAAATAATTATTCATATCTTAATACCATATGAACGATATACGCGGTCAGTTGAAATGATCATTCCAAATCATCAGTTCAAACTAGGACTGTTGATATTTTTTAAAACATCGGATTTTCGATGTATCGGTAATTATAAATATGTCAGTTTTATAATATATAAGTTTATTTATCGATATATCGAAAATCGAATATTTTAGAATATATCAACGGTCCTAGTTTGAACTGATCAGTTGGAATGATCAGTTGAACTGGCCGTGTGTGTCGTCCAATACAAGTAACCCCAGATAGAAAGCAGTATTTCGATAGACACTTCGATTTTTATATGTATATATTAATAGATCTTCAATTTTTATTTTTCTCCATAAAAATATAGTTTTCGAGATTATAACAAAAACTTGAGTTTGAATTGTGTTTTAAATAATTGTACTGTTTGCCCAGAGGTTACTAATATAGATCTGCAAGTTTTTGTTTAAGTTCTACACGAACGAAGTTGCGAGTAAAATCTAATAGAAAGGAAATACATAAAAAAATGGAAGCTTTGTAAATTGCACATCTAGTGTGACGCGACATGAAACTTATATTAACAAAGAAATATAGAAAAACCGCAAACTTGTACAACGTTGTCTAGCTTGTAACACATTTAAGTTAAGAAAATGAGAAAAACTTTTACACTAGCTTTCTTATAAAGCAGAAACTTTTGCTTTATTTCTCAGTAAATCTAATGAAATATTTCATTCTTAAGGTTTATGTGTGACTGAAAATAAAAATAGGATGTGAATTTTATATAATCGCTCTTTTCTTGAAGGTCTCTAAGTCATATCAGTCCCGAAAAATCTCTGGTGGTAGTTGATTCCATAACAAAGTTGTACGAGGAAGAAAATTTCTTCTGAATCGCACGGTGATGTACCACCAATCATTCATATGGTATGAAAGGTATCGTGAGTTTTGTCGCGATTTGCGATGGTGAAATTGAGCGGCTGGAATTAATCCGAACAATTCCTCAGACACTCCCCGTGTCAGATGCGAAAAAATACGTCTGATATTGCGATCGTCAATCGGCTTGCCAAGGGCTATGATTAAGACAAATACTGTCTATAATAAGAGAGACCCTTGTCTTTACTTGATTAGGTTTAATTTACCAGGTGGTAGAACTTCTTTTCTGCATAGCAGTCCATCTTGGTAGTTATTACCTTCTTGTTCTGCTGTGTTCGTTCTGAAGAATATAGAAAAACAGTATAACAGGCTGTGAATCATTCCGTCTTATTCCTCAGAGATAACAACGCATATGTAACCTTTTTTCTTTAATGTTGGCTGCTGGTGTCTATAGACCGCTGTTGCTACTGACTGTATAAGTACGTTTGTAATTTCAGTTTTGTAAAAAAAATGTAGTCATTGAAGTATTATGATAGAAGAAGCATAAAACAGAGAATACGTAAAGACATAAGCTCAATTGTTACTTTTTATCTAATATAAGCCAGTTCTTATCAATTATCCCACCTGATAGTAAGGGGTAGAACCGAAGATGGTGAAACACTTAGGCTTAGGCTACATATGCCTATTTCCTATTTTCACAAAGAAAATATCCACAGTTCGTTTAAAAATGTTTTGTTTTGTTGATTAATGATGGAAAATCGGATAATCGGAAAATCATACTTCTGATGTTATAATTTTTTATTTTTTTAGAATAGAAAAATAAATATATTTAAAACAAATTAATCGTCTTTTATAATTTAAATAAATGTTTCTCTAAGCAGAAAAATTCTTTCAAACTTGTGGTGCCACAAAACATGTGAACAGTTTGTGTACATTAATTTGGAGTGACTACTTTTGTTTTAGGTTTGCGGTTTTGTAAATCAATTACAGTCAATACAACTAGAGGCTGCACAAACATATTTTAAATTATAAATATTAAATTGGTACTATTATGTTCATATAGACTCAATCAAAGCAAACGGCCAGCTGTTTTCGAGGCTTGAACAGCATGCATCAGCGGATTCCGTGCCAGGAGAGAAACCTCACCTACACGCCCAAGCAAAATTAGACGTGCCGTCTGAAGGTGTGCACCGGGTAGTGGTTCAAGACGATGCCCAGGTCAGCGTAATGGATGCGACAGCTTCTACTACTACTGTTGCTAACGAGGAACAAACAACAAAGGTAGGAACAAATGACAAACAAATGAGTAAAATAGCCATTAGCGTTACAGATTACCTCATATAGTATATCATCATGAATATTTGTTATAGTTGCTTTTCTTTACGTGTTATTAAGAAGACGCTGCTACCCATTGAGTTATATGTACCACGTACTAGAGAAGCTATTCCAAACAAAAAATGTGCACTACTCTGTATCCGCGCATGCGCGGGAAACAGTAAAGTCGCGCATGCGCGGTTGGTGTAAACGCGCGAAACTTGTCATAATAAATAATTGTTTATTTAGATTGTATTGTTAATCGAGTAATTTTTTTTTAATTTTCGTTTATTTTGTATATGTGCTAATTTAATATAAAATTATTATTAGCGCCGCTCCGCACTACATGAATATCAAAATCGAAGCCACAATAACAGGTGTATGGATTGCAGTACAGTTCAGTTGAACATAGTGAGTGTTCGGAATGCTAAATGTAGTACGTAGTAGATATATATCGATGCTGCTGCCCATGTCCTTCCTCCTTCCTGGTTTGTTTCCCTGTGTCGATCTTTACGACATTGATGTTGATATCGTATCCTTTCCAGTCCAGTAGTTTGAATATATCTTTCAATGCAGCGATGAAGAATTTTGTAGATATAACGTATCCGTTTTAATTCTGTATTCGGATAACCACTAGCCTAGATAGCAGATAGACCGGAAAAAAAGAAAATGAAAAATTGCTAGTTACGATATTTTGTAGCTACCTAGAACAATGACGTGGAATGCATCTAAATTGCGACGGATCTAGCAGTGGGCAGTTAATCCGTCTAAACTCATCGTAAATATACAAGAAGTTTTAACGTTAGTGATATTGTATTTACACATGCAGAAAAACATTTGTTTCTGGGTTAAGATCAGAGAATAGATTGGTTTATGTTCAATTCTGTTTATTAAATTGAAACGTTGATAAAACGTACTTCATGTAATCGAAATTAAAATGATAATCCCTTTGCAAAACTAAACATGTTTTTCAAAATAGTCTTCAGTTTAGTTTTACAAGCAGACTAATAAACATAGATAATTAATTAATGCATTCAGAAACAGGAGCACCGCTTGATTGCCTATTTTAATAGCTAAAGCAATGCGGCATTGAATACAAAACATTATTATTTGCATTCCAATCACTGTCGGTGACATTGAAATTGCTTCAAGGATTAATCTCGCTTCAATTTACTCTATCTAATAACGTACTTATAACGTTCTATATATAGTTTGACGGTCTATGGCCTACCCCGACAGATAGTTAAATGTTTATACTCCCATAAGTAGTATAAACATTTAACTATCTGTCGAGGTACACTTAACAAAACTTTATCTGTTTGATAAAATGCAAAACTTGCAAGAATTCTTTGTATATTTATGTGTCATACTATTTTTAAAATGTTAGGAATGATTTACAACAGAACTCGAAAAATGTATTAGGCCCGCACACTACATACGGAATTCCGTTTCGTAATTCCGAAACGGAACAAATGGGTAGCCCGCATACATACGGATTCCCGTTTTGTCCGAAAAATTTCAAACGGAAAACTACCGTAAGTGTGTCGGGTCCTTGACTCTATATGCAATTGCTGCGTTTGGTGTCCCGAATCGGAATTCCATATATATGTGGCCGACCTTGCGTACACACAAAAGACATCCATAAAACGATATCCATTGATAACAAATTGATGACAATTTAACTATCAAAGTTTCACGTCAGAAGCTGCTCTCCTGATGTCGAAGGTGCAATCCGTCTGCCATATACTTGCTACTTGGTGATTTCTTAATTCGCATTTCAATGGAAATTACAGTATACATGATACACGCTTTTCAAATTTGTTGTTGTAGTGTGTAGTGATTTTTACACTGCATTTGAACCATTTTCCTCGTTAATTATTTAGTCGGTTTACTGAATAGCAGAGACACAATAATATATTGTGCATAAGCCTTCTGTAGCCATTTTTTGAAAACTTTTGCATTCATATTACGCATGAAATATAATTTTTAATAACAAGAGTTTATGTATGTAGGAGTACACGTTAAATACCAAACATTAACTATAATGTGAACGTGACGTTCAAACTATGAATATACACTTTTACTATTTTTATAAGTAACTTGACTTGTATCCGGTTCACTGTTAGGTTTATAATCATCACTACTATCGGAGCTGAAATCTAAAAACTCTGGTGATGATTCAGTTTCCCTATATTCTGATTCAGATACTCCATCAGTATTTTCTGTATGATCTCAGGTCTCAAGGAATTTTATTAATTCTTCTATCTTCCCTCCACTTGGATTTTCTACCAAATACACCAGGATATAATAATGTTTGTATTTTTTTATCTAAAGGTATTTCATGGCGCAGCTCGTTTGGTTCAGCCGGGCGCTGGCAGTGCCAACAATCCTTCGAACCACCCACCAAACCACTCGACTGTCCGACGTGCTTTCAACGCTGATATCACTAAGGAGACCAAAAATAATGTATGTATTATTTTTAAAATATTATATATATATATATATATATATATATATATATATATATATATATATATATATATATATATATATATATATATATATGGTTAGCGCTCGCTGTAAATCAGCACACGAGAAACCCGGGTTCAATCCCCGCCGGTACCAATAAAATTGTTAATTCCAATTTTAAATGCTGATTTACTATCTTGGTTGCGCTTACCAAGCGTGTCAGCTGTGGTGAAATCCCCTTGAGAGGCAGTCAATGGGGGAGGCAGCTATGTTCAGGATGGATGAATGGCATTTACCTAAAGGTAAATTTGTGAAAGTATCGTCTACATACCGCTTGTAGAACCTTGGATTTACAGAAGTAAGAAGGGTTTTCTCCTCCATGAATATATATGCTAAGTCCTTAATGAATATGTAATATTTACAGCTACGGTCTAGCGTGTGCTTGTTGTAGTGCCATATGTCAGAGGAGTCAATGACAAGATTGGCTACGTCTTCAAGCGTGCTTTTAAACATACCTCAAGCCGCCGAAGAAGATTAGTCAGTTATTACTATCAGTAATATCCCTCTGCTAAATGCAGGAGAATGTGCTCTCTCTTATATAAGATACATTAAAAGACATATAAAAATCCGCATAAAGGAACACATAGCTGATGTAAAGAACCGACGCCCCGGGACGCGCACAGGGTCGCCCCGTTACTATATCGAATTTAAAAAACACCGATTTCTTCCAAGAATGATTCGCGAGGTTATTAAAAAAAACATCTTAATATCAACAGAGAAGATGGCTGGATACTACATAATATAACCATCTGATTGAGATTCTATTATTAATAAAATTAAATCCGAACCCAAACATACAACTACAAGACTTCAAGATACTGTAAGCTATTTTTGCGTAGATCAAACTTTAATGTTTTTAAACTGAAAGTTACTGTGATTAAACTACGATATTGGGGTTTCCAACACTTCAGTTCCGCCCATGACCAAGAAGTCTGTAAAGCACTCGAAACGTCGCGTCGAGAATATAAAATAAGTTAATATACGCGATAAAATCCGTAAAAGCTAGTTTCATTTAAAAGTCTTAAATTAACAAAGATCTTCCTATCTTTCTCCTATATTGATTTCTATAAATAAATATATACAATAAAACGGTGTAAGTAATTAGGAAAGTACCCCCGTTCAACAATATAATTAAGTTACCAAAATTCATAAATTATATTGGTAAAGTAAGCACCGATTATTGCTCTAACGTAAAGGAGAAACTTAACTTTACAGTTGTCTTACCTTTACTTGTGTTGTGAGTCCTCGAGGCTATGAGACTTCTTGCCAAATTTCATGATTTTAGGTTAGCGAGAATTACCTTAAAGATTTTGACGATTAAGTTGCGAATATAAACATATTAATGGGTATAGATATGGACAGACGGACTATAAAGTGATCCTATAGGGTTTAAATTTTTTCTTTTTGAGGTACGGAACCCTACAAAACAAAACCTACTGTCCTCTAACTCCTCATAGCATCATATGACAAAACAACTGCAACATAAAAGAATTTCAAATTTTGGAAATTTTAGAGGTATAACTATTTATCACAAATTTATATAAAGGAAAAACAATAATCATTCTAAATCATCATCATTATTATTATCATCATCATTACAGCCCTTCACAAGTCCATTGCTGAACGTAAGCCTCCCCAAGGAATGCCACAAAGCACGGTCCTGAGCCACCTGCATCCATTAACTTCCTGTATGCCTTACCAGGTCGTCACACCATTTAGTGAGTGGTCGGCATATAATACACCTACCAGTACTATGCTGCCACTCGAGAACCTTTTTTCCCCAACGGTTGTCGGTTCTTCGAGCTATATGGCCAGCTTAGTGTTGTTCTTTACAACTACTGGCATAAATGTGACATAGAAATACATGATCTTTGTTTTGCCCATGTTCATCTTAAGACTGATGTGGTGATGATACGGTATTTCATTTCCAGTTCAGTAGTTTGAAAACGTCTTCCAATGCAGCGGTGAAGAGTTTCGGGGATATAACGTCACCCTGTCTTCCACCTCTCTGCAGTTGGATAGGTTCCGTACTCTGGTTTAGTACTCGGATAGCCATCGTAGCCCTACTATACAAACACTTCTGCGCTTCGATATACCAACAGTCAACTTAGCACCACTGAAGGGACTGTAGCACCGCCCAAATTTCGACGAAATCAAAGGCATTTTCATAGTCTACATACGCAAGGCAAAGTGGCAGATTGTACGCTTTTGTCTTCATTACATACCCTGTGTATGTATGTATCATTCTGACTGCCTCGTTGGTCTAGTGGTTGTAGTAGTGCGACTGCTGATCATGAGGTCCTGGGTTCAAATCCCGGGTTGGGCTAAAAGATCAATTATTGAGTATTTCTGTCAAGAAATTCTCAGTAGCTGTCCGGAGTCAGGAAGTTGGCGGTGTCTCACCCCCGTGCCTCGGAAAGCACATAAAGCCGTTGGTCATGCGCCTGATCTCTCTCCGGTCGTGTCGGTTTACCGTCCCATCGGATTACGAGAATGAGGGAATAGAGAGTGCACCTGTGCTTGCGCATACACGTGGGCACTATAATCCTGTCCTGCGTCGATGGCTAGCCTCCGTTGAGGTAGGTCGCCGTGGCCGAAATTCGAACTGGAGGACATTATGTATCACTCTAAATATCAAATCAGTAATCTTTTGAAAGCATCGCCGTAAAAATAATTATTATAATTCAAAACTTTGGCAAGGAATAAGATTGGATCCAAGCCTCCAACTGAAATTAATGTGATGAATATATTTATTATTCATAGAATGATATATTAACTATTAATAGATAATAAAGAAATTTCGTTCATTAATGTAAATTGACAGACACCTTAATAATAATATATAATAATAATATAAAGGACATTTTTTTGTAACAATAGTATACTTACAAAATATTTATTGCAAAATCTACCTTTCCAGTGTATCCCATTAAAGACGGGCGGCATCAGAGGCAGCTCCTTTACTTACCTAAAATAAATAAGTACCTAAATGTTAATAATATCACTATATCAATAATTGTCACTAGGAGATGAGTATCTAATTGGCCTGTGGAATCCACGCGCGGTAAAGTTTTTAGAGAAATGATTCAGCAACTACGTCTCGTTCTATTTAGTAGCAAACAGTCTTCTCCTACCCAAAGACTAAGTAAGGTAATGTAAGGTTATATGGTGAGATAGGCAATTTGGTGATAGACTTAAAATTCTTGAAATAATGAAAGCAGTTTGCCGCAAGTTGGAAAGAGACGCAGTGACACATCATTTAACGTAACTACGTGCAAAGGTAACGTCGTGAATGATTTTTGAAAATCTATCGCCAAATTGCCTATCTCACCAAATAAACTATCTTTACGCTATAGCAATTCAGCGAGGAAACACAACCAGCGTTCTTAGTACCTACCATACTGTGAAAGGTTGGTTTTGTGGGTATCAAGCGTTTTATTGTTGTTATTATTGTATAATACGTGTTATGTAAATAAAAAAATATTTATTTCCTGGGTTACACAAAAATATAACGAAATTAAAAAGGCTTATGCAAGAATCGATCAAGCAAAAAGAATATTGAACTTGTTTAAAGTAAACAAGTTTACTTAAATAATGCAACCGTTACTATATTTTTAACTTCGTCTAAATTTATTCATTACAAACGTCATCTTACTTATCTTAATAACCTAAATATACAGTATCGATCTGTCTCCTTTTTAGCTCCAGATTTAGGTTCTTCTCAGTAGGTTATCAGGTATACAGGTTAAGCGTTGTTCAATGTACGGGACAATGAAAATATTTTGTTATAAAGATAAGCATTCTACATGACTCATCTATTTAATATGTATTGCCAAACAGACGTATATATTCATAGTCATTTGTATATACTAATTATGTATGTATTTAAATATGTTTACTTGTATGTATATCCATTTATTTATATATTTGTATATATGTAAGGACAGATCATATATGTATAGTTTATTTATTAGTAGTTTGTATATATTATGTAGTTAATTATCATTTGTATTGTGTCATCTTATTCTATATTGCCACACCTACGTCAAACTCTCACCACTCCATGGGTTGACTGGTAGAGAATGCCTCAAGGCATTAAGTCCGAACTTTGTATTCTTTTGTTAAGGATGCAATAAAGAATATAATAATAATAATAATAACTGTAACATATTTTGAAAATTATAATGAAGGGTATTGTTTGTATTATGGAGTGTAATGAAATGAATGAAAAGTATAATGAAGCGTATTGTGTTTGTATTGTTACTGTGTGTGTTGTATATGTTTACCTTTACGATAACAACATATAAAATGTGTTTGCTAGATACCGAAGAAGAGAAGAAACCAGATTATTAGCGTTATGTAGCAACATGAATATGATTTTTACATAAAACACTCACACCTGTCACCCAGAGGAGTAGGCAGAGACTACAGACTTCCATTTGGCACGATCCTGACACACCTCTCTCGCCTCCTTCACATCCATATACCTACGCATACAAGCTCGTCGGTTAAGGGTACCTAACTTGGCCCGTTTTTAATAAATCGCTAATTTGGTCTATAAATTTTCGCCTAGAGCGTCCCTTTCCGACTCTGCCATTCACTTCTGCAACATAAATTTTCTTTGTCACTCTTTCCTCATTCATTCTTTCCACATGACCAAACCACCGAAGCATTCCTTTCTTAATCCTGGTCACAACATCATCTTGCAAACCACACTCTTATCACACAATTTCTCACCCTGTCATTCAGATTCAGCCCTAACATAATCCTTAACGACCGCATTTCTACTGCATTTATTCTACTCTCGTGCTTCTTCTGCCACACCTAACTTTCACTACCATACGTTAAAGTAGGGACCAACACAGCATTGTGAATTGCCTTTTTTGACACATTTTGACTCTTCACAATAGAGTGTAGGGCCCCATTTACTCTATTTCCTGCGTTCACTCGTCGTTCTATATCCTTATCATATCTCTCATCCCTGCTAAATACGCAACTCAAATATACAAACTCATCTACTTGCTCGATTAACTCCCCTTCCTTTTATAGAAACTAAAAATTTATAGAGAAATAAATTAACTGTGTTTTATTGTTCACTTGTTTTTTAATTTTATTTTTACACGGTCATTGACGTGAAGTATTAAAATTATAATATTGTAAAATTCTTATGTATAAGTACATAACATGTTGTAATTTTTTGGCAAGTGTTGTTTGTTAGCCCTACCTGGTGGGAGTAAGTAGTTACTAATTCGTTAAAACTATAGTTAATTTAAAAAAAATCTGTTTCTATTAATTAGTACGTCAGAAAAATTAAGATGAAAAATTATTCAATTATAAACCAGCGAAATGGGAAATTTCTTTTGAAGAGATACGGAAATGAAATGAGGTTTATGCCCAGCTGTGGGACTTATATAGGCTGCAACTTTATATTAATATTTTTTGTTACATTTTTATCATTATATTCTTAAAATATTGTAAGATATTTAAATAAAACTAGTTATACGGATTATCTCGCGTATATTACTTATTTCGTATTCAAAAGCATACATTAAGTATACAACTACAAGACTTCAAGATACTATAACTTCATACTTCGTAGATTGGAACAAAATTTAATAATTTTAATCTGGAAGTAGCCGTGGTTAATCACGACATTGGGACCCCGTGTCCCAATGTCGTATACCGACATTGGGACACCCGTGCCCATGGGTGCTGTAAATTGTTTGAAACGTCGGGAATATAAAATAAGTTAATATACGCGATATAATCAGTTTAAACTAATTTCATTTAAATGCCTAGTGTTTGCCTAAATATAACAAATCATTATGTTATAAGATAAATAAATTTGCTATGCGATATAAACTTTTCCTTTTAGCTTTTTTCATTTTTATTTGTGTTTATATTCCCAAGAAGTTTTACACATATACAGTTTTATTGCGCTGTGCCACTTAATGAAATAACAGTGGTTTTAGGTCTATCTGGATTTGTTTTAGCACCAGCACAATACTACGAATGGAGTAACAGACTACAGCCGAGTTAAATGCAGCAGTTAAGGGACTTTACGACTTAGTAAAGCTTTGTCATAAAACGTAATGCGATAGACAGCTGCAGACTGGGAGTTTACTTTAAGTTATACGAAACAGCGACGATACAAGCGTTTCTTATTTGATTTCGTCAGCCTCCTACTGATAATCCTAGTATTAGGGAACTCCCTACTATATGGAGTGTCCACCTCATAAGACGTATAGGAAGTCTTTCAAGGAGGCCTTTTTAATAGTGGACTTGTAAGAACCTGTAATAATAATGATGACGGTTATAAAAATTATCGCTATTCTATTAAAACTCGTGTAGTATTTAGAAACATTTGCATGCTACATTAGCATTAATTGGTACAGATTATAAATAAATACCGTTCTTTAAGTTGAATCATTTAAATTTAAAAAAAAGTGGTAGAGCCACGCTGCAGTTATATTATTGTTGTAGCGTGAATGGGTCGGCTTAACCGGGGCGGGCCCACGCTCTCACAGAATACCAGCATAAAATAGCAGTGTAATGCTGCTGTGTTTCGTACGGTGAGTGTAGAGAACCGGAGACCCTATTTACCGGAATCGAGGCATTCCATCTTTGTCTTCAAAGGTGACAACGCATTTGCATTTCGATTCTTAACTGAGGATAAAAATAAAAAACGTCTATGGGCCACAGCATCCACTTGCCGTCTGGTGGACTGTGTGCTGGTTTGTCACCCAATGCTATAAAAAAATTAAATTGTTAGTTCTAAGACATAGGAATTATTGGTTTTAAGTAATAGAGTGAAAAATTTAGATGTACTTCAAAGTACACGCGAATGAGTCTTTTACTCTGTTTCTATATATCCTCTATAGCGTAGGATCTCTTTTTTGTCTAGTAGTTCGTCTGGGTAGGTACTATTCTCTTTCCGGTAGGTACTATTCTCTTTCCGGTAGGTACTATTCTCGTTCCGGTAGGTACTATTCTGGGTAGTCTATTTCTGCCGCATGAAAAGAGTGCCTTCACTGCTGTGGGGTGCTGACGGGTATTATCGCACAGTATTATTATAGGATGTGAGGCATTCCATCTTAGTCCTCAACGGTGACAATGTGTCTGAACCCTGCTCCCTTTGAAGTTAGCTGCAGGTGTCCATGGACTTAAGTAATAATTTATCATCAGGCGGACTGTAAGTTCTTTCATCATTTCAGTGATATAAAATAAAATATTTTCAGTTTTTAATTGTTACGTGATTTTACATTTTTGTTCGACAAACGCTGTTTCCCTTACACACGCCGCCGTACTGCTTATACCAAGAACCAGCACTTACCTCAGTCGCGTTTGTCCCATTACACTTTATGTTACGAGAATGTGTAGAATCACTGCAGGTGTGTGTTAATTCTTTATAGCTGCGTTAAAATTATGATAAATTAAAGAGATAATAGCAACTGATTGAAACATTCCAAAAAGCAGCGAGTCAGTCGGACTATGTTTAGATAAAAATCTGTGTATAAATGTAAAAATATTGGTATACATAATCATGAAACCCAATGTCCTACCAGTCGCCTTTTCGGACATTCTAGGCGAGTAACACGGTTGGCACATTCTTTTTTCGTTATAAGTCCTACATACCCATCGGACCTATAAGTCCCAGATCAACATGGAGCAACACATGAAGTTAGTAGATACCAAGTAACCGATACTTAATGATTCCTTATATTTACGCGATAAAAGCGATAAAATCCGTAAATAATAGTTTTATTTAAACTGATATTTATATTAGTACAGAACCTATCGCCTCCCTCGTCATTTTTCTGTAAATAGTCTTCTGCTGGACAATGGCTTTTCTCATGCGTAGAGGAGATTTGCCGTAATCGCCACGCCTTGCAAGCGGATTAGCGAACGCTGCAGGGCTGCAACTAGAGTAAATTTATTTTATATCGCTGGGTGCCTGAAATTATACCAAATCATATTTTATTATACACTTGCGATCGCCCCCGGTTTCGCACGGATAATTTCTGCGTCTCGGCAACATCGCCACCTAATGGGTACAATTATTTTTTTATTTATTTATTTATAGGATAGGGTGACAAACGAGCACACAGTCCACCTGATGGTAAGTGGTTGGTGTGGCCCATAGACATCTACATCTATCCTCGATTACGAATCAAAATGCAGATGCGTTGTCACCCGTGAGGACTAAGATGGAAATGCCTCGTTTCCAGCAAAAAGGGTCTCCGGTTCTCTACACTCACCATACGAAATACAGCAGTATTAAGCTACTATTTCACGCTGGTATTCTGTGAGAGCGTGGTCCTTCCCCGGTCGAGCCGACCCATTCGTGCTACAACTATACTATTAATATAACTGCAGCATGGCTCTACCACGTAAATGAACACGCATGCACGCACGCCCGCACGTACGCACGCCCGCACGCACGCACGCACGCACGCACGCACGCATGCACGCACTCACGCACGTATGCTCGCACGCACGCACTCTCTCTCTCTCTCTCTCTCTCTCACACACACACACACACACACACACACACACACACACACACACACACAAAATTTCATCAAAATAGGTCAAGCCATTTAGGAAGAGTTCAGTCAGGTACATGGGTAGAAGAATATAATATGCATGTATTATATTATACATATAATGTATATGTATATAATATAGTCCTACGCATCAATTTCGATGACGGCGACCCTAGGAACTATGGATTTTGCCTATCATGTGCCCTTATATGGCTTGCTAGAACTTGGTCTTAAATACCCTTTGGCATGTATGAAAGTAGAGTTGACGAGTTGTAAGTACATAAAAACCTTCCTCTTCAATAATTCTATCTATTGATGAAAACCGCATCAAAATCCGTTGGGTAGTTTAAAAGATCTGAGCGTACAGAAGGCGGGAATCGACTTAGTTTAATGTTAATTGGAGTAAACCAACATAATTATTGAGAAATAGTCCAGTAGATTTTTACTTTAAATGCTAATGAATATTATCAGAGTGCATTATTGTAATGACCATGAACGTTAAGAGCTGTCTAATTTAGTACCTACGTTTCACTTTATTTAATAACGCGGATCTTAGGTAATTAATTTTTAACGTCTTTAATTTATTGAAATCACAAAGTAACGCTTGATTCTATTAACTAGAGAGCATTATTTCCGAGAGATAAAAATTTAAAAAATTTACAATTACATGATCTAACAAGCCTGGATCGCAATACATTGATCGGACACAAAAGCTCTTTTGATTCATTATTGGACACCCGCGGTATTAGATGGAAAGATTGTTTCTCTAAAACCGTAATGCATGGCGTAATGGCATAATGGGTCCTAATATTTTGTTGCCCTATAATATACATTTTAAGGTATATAACTACATTCTCATTACGGGGGCTATAGCATTTACATGTTATTGGTTTCTAATACATTTCAATGCAAATACATCACTGTCTGCGACCTATTGAAGAATCATTTATTCAGAAATCCTAACTCAGTTCGCCTTAGTCGGTGGGGTCGGCTCGACTGGGGTACATACCATTTGACGGAAGAAGTTCCGCGGAAAATATGTGAACTAAATTTTTTTGTCTGGAATTTGACACCTGATGTCAAACGTTGCAAAGACTGTGGTGCCGCGGCTAAGGGACTTCTTTCGTGAAACGGACTGTAGGTACACACACACTTACAGAATACCAGCGTAAAATAGAAGCTTAATGCTACTACGTTTCGTTCGCGATTATATAGAACCGGGAACCCTTTTTACAACACATATACATTTTTATTTGTAATTGAGAATCCCTTATCAGGTGGACTGTGCGCTCGTTTGGCACTCTTATCCATTCATCATCATTACAGTCCTTCACATGTTCACCACTGTACATAGGCCTCCCCCAAGGAATGATCAAGGTACGGTCCTGAGCCACCTGCATCCATCGGCTTCTTGCATGTCTTATCTGGTCATCACTCCATCTCGTGGGGGGTCTTCCTACACTCTGCCTACCGGTACGAGACTGCCACTCAAGAACCCTTCTTCCCCATCGGTTATCGGTTCTTCGATCTATGTGGACGGCTCATTACCCAAATAATAATATAATCACGCAATGCGAGGACGTATCAACGTTGCTTTTCAATATGCGCATTACAGACATTCTCCAAGTAAAAAATAATTCTCTCAACTCATCTTAAAAACGAGTAACAAAAAGCCTAAGCTAGCCTAGTACTTCTCCGACATGCGTTGTCACGATGGTTTCTATCGCCGCCAATAATAAGCGCTAAAGATATACAATATATATATATATATATATAAAGCACAAATAATAATTTATTGATGCTGGCGTTAATCGTACTCGAATCGCTCGTCTTCTATAAATTTCGAGGAGTGCTTAGGAACTAGCTACTACGATAATAACATTCTTTTCATATATTTACGCGAACACAACCCATATAAATAAAACTAGTTTTTACGGTTTAGATCAAGTATACTTACTTTATATTTCCAAGGTTTCGAGCACTTTGCAGCACTCATGGTCACGGGGAGGCGTTCCAATATCATAGTTAATCACGGCTACCTCCAGATAAAAATATTAATTTTTGTTCCAATCTACGCAGTATGAACTTATTTTTATTCCTCCTTATCGATTTTAGTCAATGTCATTTTTTTAAACCAAATGGAAAAGAAATATTCCGATTTCTTGTGCTTACGCGAACACTACGCATTGAATTTAACTAGTTGTATGCGATAAAATCCATAGAACTAGTTTTATACAAAGGAATATTTTGTTCTACAGATGGACCATTATTCATCATACGCTGGTGTACAATATTCACCATTAGATATGGCTGAATATGTTTTCTGGACAGGCGATGAGCGCGGCGTGACTACAGCAATCGAAGATTTCCTCCAAGAGGGCATGGTTTGTATCTGTTTTATATTTGACACTAGCGATCCGCTCCGGCCTCGAACGGGAGATTTCTGGATCTCAACAACAGCGCCACCTACCGGGTGCTATATCTATATCTATCGGGTGCTATATGTATATGCTATATCTAAGCCATCCAGGGACTAACTCAAATACCCACAAAAAATTTCATCAAAATCAGTCGAGCCATTTTCGAGTTTTAGCGAGACTAACGGACAGTAAGATTGATTTTGTTTATAAGAAAGATCACACACGAATAATATAGTAATTTAGAATCACAAACTATATTACTAACCATAGAATACTATAATCTATAATACACAACAGAATGGTTGACAACCTTATTTTGTTCGAGGATCGGTGTCGCCGGGAGCACATATACAAGTAATTAGTATTCGTATTATCACTACTACACACCCGATTCGCTGTATTGACAGACTGAGTGAATTCACACATTTTAGACTTTTGATTAATGTTTTTGACACATCTTTATTTTCGTTTCTAATATTTATAAAATATAAATAGTTTCAAATTATGGTTGTAGGATATGACTCCTTTATTTAAATTTCATTTCCCGCTGTCCTTTTGACACGTAATTATTGCACAATTTGCCATGTTTTAAATAATTTACATGCAGCGACGCTTGACACGAAAATTGAAAACGATTGATTGTGTTGACATTTATAGGTGTAAATTGACATGTTAATGACATGTTAGTGTCTACACGGGCTCCGCCCACTCCCCCGTTCTATTATGTACGTATTATAGTATTCTATGTTACTAAATGATCTTAAGTATGAATATGTCTTTAACATAAATGGCCTATTGGTATCTTAATGCCTAATGCGATATACCAGCATATTAAGAACTCTAAGCAGCGTTAAAAACGTACAAGATTACTAGTTTTAGGTAGTCAGATTCGATTCCGCCTAGGAGTCCGTCTGCGTTGTTACCACCTCTTTCTAAGCAATTTTAGCCGCCTAACAGAAGTGGTTCCACTGCTGTGTTCCGGTCTGAAGAGTATAGAGTCATTATAATTGCAGACTAAGAGGCCTTCTATCCTCAGAAGTGACAACGCATTTGCCTTCTTTGTTTAAAGTTGGCTGCAGGTATCTCTAGCCACTTGTGGCCGTGAAGGAAAAGGGGAGATCTCCCGCCGGACAAGATATTATGCCCAGGGAGCGGCCGACACTCCGATTAGTACTTCGGAGCTGTTCTATGTATATATATATATACATAGAACAGCAGCTTAATGCACTGCTACAGCTGCTGTGTTTCTAATGGTGAGTGTAGAGAACCGGAGACTCTTTTACTGGCAACGAAGCACTTCACCTTAGTTCCCAGGAGTGACGACGCATCTGTATTTTGATTAATCGAGAATAGATGTAGATGTTTATTGGCCACATCATCCACTTATCATGACAATAACTTAATATTTAGATAATAAAAGTAGAGTTAAGGCGGACACATACTCGTAGTTAAAGGACATACAATTTAGTGAAATTAAGTTATATTGCAGATGACAAAAGAAGACGCGATTAATTTCTTACAAGAGATCAAGTTCAACATCGACTACCTCCGAGCTCACTACTCACAGAATTTGAGAGCAGCTGAAGAGCAAGAGAAATTAAGGAATATTATTCTAGAACAGAATGCTAAGGTATGTCCCTACTTTAGTTTATTACTATTACCTACTTATTAAATAATCTTGGATTCGGATTCTAGAAGTAAGAATATAGTTTATTATAAATGAATAATGTTTAACTTACTGTTTTGTTAAATTTATTTATTTATTTATACTTTCATGCACAAAGTAATGAGTACATAAGTAGTACATATGGCAGACTTATGCCAGAGGGCATGCTCTCCCAGTTAACCACTAGGCTAAACAGAGATAGATATGAAAGGTTAAAAAAAATATATAGTAACCTGTCCAACAATGAGCTACTTAAAAAAACATAATAACTCCGGTGTTTTTAAGATATTAGATATAAGTTTTGTGGTGAAGATAGCAAAATTTAATTGGCTAAAGACTAGCATTATTACTTTTCTTAAAATGTTAATAGATATTAGATTTACGTGGTAGAGCCATGCTGCAGTTATTTTGGTAGTATAGTTGTAGCACGAATGGGTCGGCTCGACCGGGGAAGGACCACGCTCTCACAGAATACCAGCGTGAAATAGTAGCTTAATGCTGCTGTATTTCGTATGGTGAGTGTAGAGAACCGGAGACCCTTTTTACTGGAAATGAGGCATTCCATCTCAGTCCTCACGGGTGACAACGCATCTGCATTTTGATTTGTAATGGAAGATAGATGTAGATGTCTATGGGCCGCAGCAACCACTTACCATCAGGTGGACTGTGTGCTCGTTTGTCAGCCTATTCTATAAAAAAAAAGATATTCCATGACCAAGGTTTTTAAGAAAATGGAAAATGATCTATTGTGTATATAAGTTGCCCTATCCCAAATTTCCCTATCTCTGGGCACAAGAGAGAACGGTGAACTGAATCACCGTTCTCTCTTGTGCCCAGTTTTGCGTTGATGTCTCCCATTAACACCGTATAATGAGTTTTGGAAGAATGCATGGCTTTAGAAATATCCTCATACATTTCCTCCATCGGGATGTTCCGACGTTGGCGCGTAAACCTGTATGACCTTCAACGATTACCGTTTGGTGATTCTGAGTATAAGGTACGCAACCCTTGTCGATACACTCCCAATCTTTACAATAATGTTAACGAGATACTTGCGGACGATAAATCCAACACCTACTTGGGACAGATGGTCGCCCTCCCGGTGATACACAATGCGCCTAGCTATATTTAATAATGAGCCTGATGTACTTTTTACAACGTATTTGGTAATTATATTAATAAAACAATGCTTTTTGTTTATAACTTTCGTTTCATTAGTTTCTTTTAATCATAATTAAATAGTTTTTAATCGTCTATTTGTGTAATTTTATGCATAGTAAACAACACAAACACTAGCAATGGGTCACATGGTAAACAATGCAACATGATGATTACCCAATGAAACACGGATCATTGTGTACAAGGTGGGTTTGTTTCATTGTGTACTACATGTCACTTAATAATGCAAAATAAAAACATTTTAAGTATGTTTTTTATATAATTTAAATCTGTTATAGGTACATCTACAATGTCATGCAATATTAAATAAAAAACCAAACTCTATTACATAATAATGAAATATCGACAAATATGAATAAAAAAAACTTATTTTTGGCGTAAAGTCCGTAAAATCCATAAAAAAACGATTACGTCGCATTTTTAGGGTTCCGTAGTCAACCAGGAACCCTTATAGTTTCGCCATGTCTGTCTGTCCGTCTGTCCGTCCTCGCTTAATCTCTGTGACCGTTAGCACTAGAAAGCTGAAATTTGGTACCAATATGTGTATCAATCACGCCGACAAAGTGGTAAAATAAAAATTGGAAAAAAATGTTTTAATGTTTAGAGTAGCCCCCCTATATGTAAAGTGGGAAGTGATTTTTTTTTAATTTCAACCCTAACGTGTGATATATTGTTGGAAAGGTATTTAAAAATGAATAGGGGTTTACTAAAATCGTTTTTTGATAATGTCAATAATTTCGGAAATAATCGCTCCATAAGTAAAAACCAATGTGTCCCCCCCCCCCTAACTTTTGAACCATAAGTTTAAAAAATATGAAAAAAATCTGAAAAGTAGAACTTGGATGGAAACAACAGTACCCACTACCGGGAGCAGTTGCAGGAGCGCGGAGCGCTGCTGGAATGCGAACATAATGGATACCCACCTTTAAACTCGTAAGTGGGAACACTTATTGTGACGGACGGGAAACTACGGAACCCTACACTGAGCGTGGCCCGACACGCTCTTGGCCGGTTTTTTGAAATATGGAATTGTTTCATTGTGTTCTATTGGCTCAATGTTGGACAGGTGATCCTACTCAATACTAGCTGATACCCGTTCGTTTCGCTGGATGCGTATGTGTATGTATTTATATAAACATTTCTTTTTAATTTTGACGTCATTATAATAGATGTGATTTTTGGAAATTTTAGAATTGCTCTACTATTTTTAAAACAATGTTTATGTAAGCAGTTACGTTTGTTTGTGAGTTCAAATGTTAGATTCTAAGTTTTTATATATTACGGGTAATTCCCGATGAACAAATAAAATTAAGTTTAACCGACATTTCGGATATTATTCGGATATTTATTAATAACAAATGTATGTGTTTATGAATTACACAGGTTCGAATACCGAATACCTACTGAACGACAACGTGCACTTGTACTCGAATAAGTGCAAATTAGACAGCTTCCTGTATGTAACTACTCTAATATTTGAGTCAGCCTCTCTGCGTTCTACATTGTTTATCTACTTAACTTAACTCGGAACTCCGAACTTTATTAATTTAATTCCTAACTCACAGGATAATATCTACAGCGTCTACTCAAGTAATTAACATTCCAAATTGTTAAATCCATTAAACGGAGTCCCTAGTATTAGAAGTTAAGAATTTAATAAGTAGGTCATGTAAAACATTGTCTCATATCAACTTATGAACAAGATAGAATTACGTTTACCTACCTCTCATTTATTGTAGTGATGGTGACTAGGATTAACAGATATTTCCATCGGCAGACGATGGAAAGTCTGTCCGAAATGTGTATAACCTCGTTACTCCATCGGATACAGGACAAACCTCTTCAATGTCCAATGAAGAGGCGGCGCGTTCTCTTTAGTGAGAATAACTACAGTTCCGACCGTTAATGGTTTAGTTGCCGTGTTCCATTTCTCCCGAGAATGCAACGTATGCAGATATTCCGTTCTCGATCATTTCCAAAATGATCGCACTAGCCTGTTTATAAAATAAAATTCTACTTCTTTCTCTAACCCCTCCATGCCGCGAACTTATTGACCCGCCCTCGTAGTTGCCACACTTGGCGGACGTTGAAATCGCTGTTTTTTTCTTATTCTGAGTTGTTCACAGATGTTGCTGTATTTACCATGTACTGTTTCATTTCCCTCTTTTGTCTTTGTGGCGGCGCTGTAACGTAACGCACCGAAGTATTGCGGTATATATAGAATAGCTCCAAACTACCACATGGAACATTGGCCGCTCCCCGGACTGAATATCTCTCATCCCTTTTCATACCACGGTCAATCATCTATCAGGGGATTCTCTCACGTCACCACTTACTTTAATTTCATACACTGGCTTGGGCTTCATTGACCATCGCTTGTCAAGGGCACATCCTCTGAAACCCTTATAATTATACCTTTTAAATAAAGTGAGACCCGACTTCAAATTGCTAAACAAGAATTTATTTTATTTGCAACTCTTAGGGTTGGAATTTTTTTTTCTAAATTGATATGGAACTACCTTTAAACCTATTTAAGAAAAAAGAATCATTAAAATCGATTCTTCATCTGCGAAGATATCAAATGAAATTTCTTAAACAATAGTTCAATATGAAACTTTTTCTTTTATTTTCCAACCTTAAGGGCGGAATTTATCATTTAAAATTTAATGGGACCACCCTTAAGGTGAAGCCTATTTAATTAAAAAAAATATTATTAAAATCGGTTTACCATCTGCGAAGATATCGCGTAACATATATACAAAAAAGAACATACACTCGTATTGAGAACTTCCTCCTTTTTGAAGTCGGTTAAGAACTCTGATAAAGGCGTCAAAGAGCTCTACGGTGCTATCTAAAAATCTAAGTATTAAATATACGATATATTAATAGGTGCATCTATTTTAATCTATAAAATATTCAAATACTTCATCAACATGTTTAGCAATCCACTTGAGTTAGATACGAGTAATGTTAGCGATTAGACACAACCACGCTAAAACTAAAAGCTCTATATAGAAATAGGTCAAACTTGTACTATTCGAACCACAGAAATCGTAATAATATTATTATCACTATTTCTGTGATTCGAAGCGTAACTAATACGTGATTATTCGTAGAGTAATTAATTAATTCTGTGGAATTTCAACTTTTGATGAAATAAAACTCTATTAGCCTATAAAAGTCCACTGCTGAACATATTCCTTCCTACAGATTGCCTCATAGCGGGGCCTATGCCATAGTTGCGACCGCAACCCGGTTGGCAACCGCAGTTTTTAATTATTTTGAGTGACTATCAGGTAAATAGTGCTACTCACTATTTAAGTTTCCCTCTGTTACTTACCTCTTACGACACCCGACGAACGCACAACAATACTACAATTAAACTATTTTTGCGGATTTTAACTTTTTAGGGTTCCGTAGTCAACTAGGAACCCTTATAGTTTCGCCATGTCTGTCTGTCCGTCCTCGCTAAATCTCTGTGACCGTTAGCACTAGAAAGCTGAAATTTGGTACCAATATGTGTATCAATCACGTCGACAAAGTGGTAAAATAAAAATTGGCAAAAAATGTTTTATTAGGGTAGCCCCCCTATATGTAAAGTGGAAAGTGATTTTTTTTTAATTGCAACCCAAACGTGTGATATATTGTTGGAAAGGTATTTAAAAATGGATAGGGGTTTACTAAAATCATTTTTTAATAGTGTCAATAATTTCGGAAATAATGGCTCCAAAAGTAAAAAACAATGTGTCCCCCCCCCCCCCTCTAACTTTTGAACCAATTGTTTAGAAAATATGAAAAAATCTGAAAAGTAGAACTTTATAAGGACTTTCTAGGAAAATCATTTTGAACTTGGATGGAAACAACAGTTTTTGTACAAACTCATAAGTGTGAACACTTATTGTGACGGACGGGAAACTACGGAACCCTACACTGAGCGTGGCCCGACACACTCTTGGCCGGTTATTTTAATTCCCGACGTTTCGAGCACTTTACAGAGACTAAGGTGTATGAAGTCCTGATGTCATAGTTGACGAAGGCTTACTTCAACTTTAAAATATTTATCTACGAATCACATCAACTATATATACATGAAGCACCGATGCTGCGAGAAGTCTGCAGTATGTCAACATGGCTAAGATCGTCCCAACCATTACATCAGATTTGATAGACCACAAATCCTCGCAAAAGAACTCAGATTCCTACCAAGGATGATTCGCGACACTACTGAAATTAAAAAATAAAAACATCTTAATTTCAATAGATAAGATAGCTCGGTGCGAGAAATGTTTCCAGTAATGGACTTGATTTTATGGCGCAATACGTACCCTGTCTTCAGATAATACAATACAGAGTAACCACAATTTTCACTCAACGCCTTAGAGGTGTTAAAGTTAATCCGCATTTATGGAGCGAGCTCATATAACGATAGATTGTGGCCGCTTGATAACGTTACAGATCATTAGACTTAGTTCGGTCCATTAAGCTGCCAAGTATTTAGATAATTGTATTAAAAGATCCTAATGGCTTAAAAGTACAACAATAATGGAAGGGGTGTACAGGTTTTTAAGTACATACCTTTCAAGTAATATGATGCGTGGTAGAGTACTATTATACGTGGTAGAGCCATGCTACAGTTATATTAGTAGTATAGTTGTAGCACAAATGGGTCGGCTCGACCGGGGAAGGACCACGCTGTCACAGAATACCAGCGTCAAATAGTAGCTTAATGCTGCTGTGTTTCGTATGGTGAGTGTAGAGAACCGGAGATCCTTTTTATTGGAAACGAGGCATTCCATCTTAGTCCTCACGGGTGACAACGCATTTTGATTCGTAATCGAGGATAGATGTAGATGTCTATGGGCCACAGCAACCACTTACCATCAGATGAACTGTGTGCTCGTTTGTCACCTACATATAAGACATCTACATTTAACCTCGATTAAGAATAAAAATCCAGATGCGTTGTTACCCTTGAGGACTAAGAAAGAATGCCTCTATTACAGTTAAACGGGTCTCCGGTTCTCTACACTCACCATACGAAACACAGCAGCATTAAGCTGCTATTTTACGCTGGTATTCTGTGAGAGCGTGGTCCTTCCCCAGATTGGACGACCCATTCATGCTACAACTATAATATAGCTGCAGCGTGTCTCTACTACGTGTAAGATGGAAGGCTTTGAGGTATTCCATCTTACTCCTCGAGGTGACAATTCATTTGTAGCCTTTTTCATCTGAAATTAGTAGCAGGTATCGATGAATGCGTGTGGCACTTCCGTTTTACAAAAAAGTTATTCAAGGTGTAAATGTACTTTGTAAAATTTGTATTTTATTATATCATACATGACATAACAACTCGGACTCGTAATGGACAAGATTTGGCTGCGGCGCTGTGGGTACTACGTTTTAATTCACGCACGGAACAAGTGCTTGTAACGCTTAAAAATAAATTTTCCGGGTCAAAAATAATTGTGCAGGCAAAACTTGTCTTAAAAGAAATTTCTACGGGTTTAGCCAAATTGACTTTCCACAACAATTTATAGTTATAAAACTAATAAAATTAAAATAAACTTTATTTCAGTAACATAAATCGTATACAGTTTTAACCATGTACGGAATCTCCTTTTAAGTAAAAAGATACCTGTGGTAGGCAACTCTTCCATAACAAGTTCACTTACATTAAAGTTATAAAAGAAATCTCGTAGATTTGATTTTCTGTACTATGTTAATCCTTAATTTTGAAAAGATTAAGAAGTATAGATTTTTTTATGTTACTAACTGCTCTGGTAGATGTTATTCTGATCTTTCCAGTGGCGCTATGCTGTGAGATTCACCACGGACATTTTACAGTGTAAATTTCAAATATTTATATTATTGCCTCGATGACAGCGCCACCTATCGGGTACAAATTTTATTATTTTCTTTTTTGACACCGGAGTAGGATATTTTGAATATGCGTTATTTTGAAAGAAAGGTAACGGCAGAAGAAATAATTAACTTAGATTTAGTTGGAGTTACCAAAGCTTTTTGGGTAAAGTTCTTCCTTCTATATTACCAACTGTCACTGATATTAATACACGTAAGTTATAGTCAGCATGATGAATTACTTCTGCCGCAAGCCGTATCATGAATAAGGGTCAGTTAACAACGAGACGCGACGATGCTTGAAGAGGCCAGTGGTTTCGCACCGTGCAGCGCGCCGCTACGAGAGGCATCGCAACGTCGCGCCGTGTCGCGAGGTGCATAGTGAAGTTGCCGGCAGCGCACCTCACTTGCACATTCTTACTCCCACGTGGGATGATATTGACGCCCCCACTATGTGGATGTATATAGGGATACAAATAAGTATTCAAATAGAATAAATTGTCTGAAACGTTCTACAATCTTCAGAAGACAAAAGTTTGCACGTTTACCGCTAAAAAGAAGCTCTTTGTCTTATCTCCTCAGTTTCAAGGCACTCCCCTTGTTGCTTCAGCCAGTATCGGAATCCTCGGCATCGACGTATCGAGTGACGTGTAGTTTCGTGGTCATTTGGAAGAGAAGACAAAATCGGCCTCTAAAAAGCTAGGCGTACTCATCAGAGTGGGACAGTATTTCATGCCGGTACACCGCCTGCAACTTTACAAGGCGCAGGTTCGGCCTCACATGGAATACTGTACCCATCTCTGCGCTGGTTCTCCCCAGTGTTAATACTTAATATCATCAATTCATCAAATCATTATTGTATAACTTTAGTAGATGTCAAATTAAAAAAAAAAGAAGAACAATATTGTAAATAAACACAAACGTTTCAAAATTTATCATAAATATATTCTTCTATCAAAGTAAAGTAGTAAACTTTTTCAACTAATAGAGTTACTTAAGTTTATTATTTACACTAACATTAAACGTCTATATTCGTCCCACAGCTGGGTACAAGCCTCCTCTCACTTATGAGAGGGTTTAAGGCAAAGAATTGTCCACCGCGCTGCCCCAATGCGCTAACATTACCCCTAACATATGTATTATACAAACATGATAGATTGGTAACCCGGTGAGTTTGGCCGCAGCATTAACAGACGCAGACTCGAATCAAACCTTGATCATAGAGAAAGTTCTATAAATACTTGATATCGTAATTGAATACGTAACCATAAACCAACAAACTTCTAACGTTAGAAACTTATTTCCAGGACTATCAGTACCGTCCAGCCCAGTCGTTCCCGTTCGGAAACAGTGCGGACATCATCCGCAGCGTGGCGAGCAAGTCGTGGGAGCGCAGCAACAGCCTGTTTCCGCCCGCGCTCCCCGTCTCTAGCGACCTGCGACCCGCGCCCGTGAAGAGGACTTACGATCCCATGCTGCAGACTAACATTATCAGTAAGTACCTAAATACCTCTGTTTCGACACCCACGTGATGAAATTAGATGATGGATTCCATTACGTCGTCATTCATTCCTTATAGCCATAGGTGAGAGACCTATGATTACCAAATAGATACCAAAGATTGCCCCATAGGGAGAATGTTTGACATTACTCTCTAAATACGCTGCTGGACATGTCCTGGTATGTTTCTATTAATCACCTCTTACGATACTAAAAGAACGATATGAGTCAGTAGATATGCTTACACCGCGCCACTACACGGACAAAATAGGATGATGGGTTTCCTTACGTCGTCACTGCACAGAACACCTGCATTTCTTAGCATTAACTCATGAAAACAAGTTCAAACTAAGCTAAAAACTTAAATTCCAAACGAAAACTAATCTAAAAATAAATGATAAAATTAATAACTGTATGTACACCGTACAACCGACTTTAATATAAATAAAATGCGAACATCATCAATGAAGTCGAAATCAATTAAATACGCATTACTAAAGATAACTAAAAACTACTAGTCAGATCTTGATCAAATTTATACGGGACCAAATAAGAAGCACCAGTTTCCAAATAGGAAAAGATTCATGAAAATCGGTATACCTAAAAAGGTTCTGAGGGAATACACATAAAACGTACAATCGAATTGAGAACCTCTTCCTGTTTTGGAAGTCGGTTGAAAAAAGATATATTTCACAACAAATTTGCGACCCGTCGCGAAGGTTCTATTAATGTGGCGTAATGTAGATTTAAGATAATCAAATGTCATCTGCTTTAACAATTTTCGGATTTCCCAAAAAATCTTAAATACATCCTTAAAATTAAACCTGACCTAAAACTCTTTGCCCTAACCTAAATGTTATAATTACGACCAAAAGCTATAATATTTATGTTCAAGAATATCGATTTCGTTTCAGGCACCTCGGACTACGACCGAGATGGTCCCATCATAACTGAAGAAGAGTACGAGGAGATGATGGAGAAACTAAAAGCTGCCGATACGCTATATACAGAGTACACGCTTGAGGAGATCATCTATCAACTCGCTAAGGTGAGATACAAATTTTATCATAAAAATGAGTTATGGCCTTCTGTTTTACGACGTTTTTATTAACTTGCGTTCTTGTTTGTTTCGTACAAATTTTGCAATTGATTTTAAAGTAACTTGAATAAGAGAAAATCTATTATTTCAAGCACTTTTTTTAGTACTTTTTAAAAATACGAAAATTTTAATAAAACTAATTGCACTCATGATTTTTATTCAAATAACCAGTTCAGTTTTTCTATTCTGTCAATAAGATCAAAAAATATTATTTATGTTTCATCAGTATGTAATTTATAAATGTATTTTCAAAAAAAAAACCGAGCAAAGCTCGGTCATCCGGGTACTTATAATTAATATATGTAGAATGAAGGTGGAAAAACGCGCACATATGAATCATTTAATCTCGTAGGTTAGTTGTAATCCCGCAATCAACAGAATCGATTTTTTAATTCCGCGACAGCTCAGTATTTGCGAGATCCCGCTAGTGAAAATTCATGTGTGAAGGTTGTAGACGCAATTTAATACAGTCAAAATTAAGCTTTTAATAAAAACTAAATATTGACTTCAGAAACCAAAAAAAAATTCCATTATAGTTTATTAATAGCTTCTGATATAGGTGTTAAAGCTTATTGAATTGTGTATCGAAGAATAAAAGCTTAGAGACTTCAGAACCTATTCAGAACTTACCTGCAAATGATTTTATTATAGTTTTTATTTTCATTTTTAACATCATTCTTTTTAGTTTTGAAGTCGTTTTTTACTTTTTATAAAAAGATTACTAACAACCTATTCGTGGGAGAACCATACTGCAGCTATATATTACAGTTGTGGTACGAATGGGTCGACTCGACCAAGGAATGACCACACTCTAACACAATACCAGCGTAAAAAGTTGCTCGGTGTTGATGTGTTTTCGTATGGTGAGTATAGAGGGCTGGGGACTCTTTTTACTAGAAACGTGGCATTCGATCTTAGTCCTCAGTGGTGACCACTCTTCTGCATTTTGACTCTTATTTGAAGATAGATGTAGACGTCTATAGGCTAAAAAATCCACTTACAGTGATAACGTACCTGCATTCTTATACCTTATCAATAAGATATTGTTGCGTTAATAAGTCAACTAGCGCCATCTAGTGTCAGGAACGAGAGCGAGGGGAGCCTTGCAGAAAATGACATCACAAATCTTTCAACCGACAGCGCCATCCGAAGAACTAAGTTTCTAGAAAATCTACACTCGAACACTCGTCGCTTTGCGCGCATTTACTTGAATATTCCGGATGCTTCATTGCTAATTTGTATATATAGGCGCTGCAAGATGCGATCGGGGCAGTATTGGATTTGGCGAGACAAGCGAAGCTACGGAGCGTATTAATTTAGGTAATTTTATCGGCAATTTTTATTGTCACGAACCTCAAGCTCGTAACAATATTTATACGTCTATGGGCCGCAGCACCCACTTACCATCAGGTGAACTGTGTGCTCACACTCACACATTGCGGTTCAACTTGTTGTAAATAAGATGTCCTCTTATGAATCGATGATTATAGAGTAGAACTAGTATTTTTAATGTATAATTTTTTCCTTCACTTTCAATGGAAGTGAACTGTGTAACTCTTCTTCAGATGATGTTCTCACAATCGCTGTCCCGCGACCCGGCGTCGGCGCGCGCGGCCACGCAGCGCTTCATGGCCTTTCTCGAACTGGAGGCTGAGCGGGGACAGCTTTCTCGCACCATCGAGAAGAAAGTTCTAGGTAATGAGGGCTAGTAATTTGTCTCTCACCAGATATCGCTAGTCGGTTTCTAGTGTATATACACAATACAATGCCTGAGTGATTGCTCTTTAACTCTTTTTATATATTTTACTTTTAGGAATATCTATACTGTGTATTATCTTTATCAATTTTAATCGAATTAATATAAAATAACCAAATATTTATAAATAAACATTAACCTTTTTTTTGTAACAATTAAATTTTCCTTTCAGATATTTGTCAAATTTTTTACTTCATCTCCAAAGTTGCACGAGCATAAGTTTTGGATTGGCGTGGCGCCTCATTAGTTGCTAACTCGTAATTTCGGATCCTTATAACAAACACCAGCTAAGCTGCACACAAACGAGTCCGCTCGACCGGGGTAGGACTACGCTACGTTTCATATAAGGAGTTTAGAGAACCGTAGATATTTTTTACCAGTAATGAGGCATTCTATCTTAATTCTCAGGCGTAACGAAGCATTTAGGTTAATGGTAATGTAGGTTTCAAAGGACCCAAAAACCTTCTTACAATTGAATATTCTTAAGATAGTGGAAAGTCTAGTTAAGAAGAATAAACTATGACTTATGTGTGTATGTATCAAAGTACGAGTATATCATCACGTGGATATCGTAAACCGCAGAAGGTAACTGAAACATGACATAGTCAGCAGTATCTTGCTGATAAAAGCTCAAAAAAACGAAATAAAAATAATTTTTTGCATAAAAGTAAAAGTTGGTATTCCTCAAAAACTTAAAACAATCTTGTTGAACAAATGCCAATCATAAAAAGTGCAGTTGCTAAACCAATCTATGAATAAGTATTATGTCAGCTGTCGAATTTTGACAGGCTGTAACGATGATGATGATTTACGTGTGCTTACATTTCAGACGTAATGATCGCAGCTTTAACCGACACCATTGGCGACCACCCCGAACTGCTGCAGTCACGAGATGGATTTGGAGTTAGCCCTGCTAATCGGTAAATATTCGGGATATTTGCAATTCGCTAGTTATTTTATACCAACCCTATTTTATTTTATTCTCCTTGTGTCTAAAACTTAAAAATCGTGTACAACCAATGCGTATTGCCAGTAAGTAGTGCGTGAAACTGAGACGTAATAGGTATCTTAGGAACCGAGATGTGGTCCTTTACTGATGCCCGTATGAGCACGCCCAAAGTCGCTCAGCGAGCTATGGAAAGGGTTATGCTCGAGGTTTCTCTGCATGATAAACCTAGAAATGAGGATATCCGCAGTAGAACCAGAGTGACCGGCATAGCCCAACGGATTAGTAAGTTGAAGTGGCAATGGACCGGCCATAATATAGCTTGAAGAACCGACAGCCGGTGGGGAGGAAAGGTTCTCGTGTTAGTAAGCAAAGTGTATGGCGGCTCGCCACTAGATGGAGTGCTCGGGACCGTGCTCTGTGGTATATCTTGAGGAAACCTATGTTGAGCAATGGAGTTGTGAAGAGCTGTACTCGGAATGATGATGATCATGAGTGGTCATTAGCGCGGGAAGTACCAATTTGTAACGCCAGCGGAATTGATACAAAAAATAAGAAACCATTCACAATTAAAAAAACTAACTTTAAGAATTTTATCATGATCAATATGTTTAATTCCCGACGTTTCAAGTGTTTTGCAGCGCCCATGATCAACAAACGAGTTAAATACCGCAAAATTAAGCGCGATAGAATCCGCAAAATTTGTTCTACATGAAAATTTAATGTTCCATACTTTTCAAATAATTTGTTGATGTCTATTATAATTATGTTAAGAACTTGGAAATTAATGGAACGTGTACTTACATGGACTTTAGCATCACGAATATAATATCAACAGAAATATATAAGAAATATATGTACGATAGATGCAAGTTATGGATTTCCTCATAGAATACTATGTATCCTATACTATTAAACGAGCAATTCTTCTATATATATATATATATATATATATATATATATATATATATATATATATATATATATATATATATATATATATATATATATATATATAATCGGGATCTCGGAAACGGCTCCAACGATTTTCATAAAATTTAGTGTCCAGGGAGTTTCGGGGTTAATAAATCGATCTAGCTAGGATTTGTTTTTAGAAAATGTCTTTTTGTCCGTGTTTTTAGGCAATGAAAAACTGCTACATAAGCGTTAGAATAAGAAGGTAAATTTTGACGGAATGTCAGTAATTATAAATAGCTTAATTGGTACAATGGTCGGTCACAGAATCTTAAAGCCCCGTTTCGAGCCCGGACCGACCGACCGACTTTTTTTAAATTTTTTTTTCATGTTCCTTTCTTTTTTGAGAAAATCTATTTTTTCGAGCCCTTTTTTTAGTATTTTTTAAAACACAAAAATTGAAATTAAAATAATTGCACTCATGATTTTTTTATTCAAATAACCAGTTCCGATTTTTCTGTTATGTCGCTAAGATCAAAAAATATTATTTATCAGTATGTAATTTGTATCTAAATATAATTTTCAAAACACACAAATTTAAAAAAAAACAACCGAAAAAGCTCGGTCAACCAGGTACTGTATTATAATATTCGATGGATTTCCTGGTGGGTTCTTAAACTAAATCATAGTATTAATTTTTGAACGTTTTTCTGTTTTGAAAAACTTAACTTCAACAGGAATTTTCTTTTCCTTTTGGTTTCAAAATGTCGTGTGTTGACGGCTAAGAGGACTATGAGACTATGAGTTATGTCAAAAAGATCTCATAGACTTCGATATATGTCGGTACAGCCATCTCATGAACAAGTCATTTAAAATACTCAGAGTAGCAACGGGAAGAAGCATTAAGACGGTTCCCCTAGCGAGAGACCTTGAGCGTTCGGTCCCATACAATCCACGCGCTCTCGCTACAATATATCACGGAAAAATACGCCCGAATATTTGGAATTATTTCAATTAAAAGAGATAAGCGAACTTAAGAAATTAAATAAAACGTGTAGAATATAGATTTTTAAATTATCTATCAATTAGTGTAATTCTCAAATGATTAGAGCATTTCCTTTAGCAACAGATGCATGTAATCAATAATTTTAGTAATTTTTTAAAAGTAGATTTTAAATGTATTCATAACACATAAAAACAAATTAGAACGTGGAATGTGATGATAGGATATCGAACATTAATAATGTGCTTTTAGATGTAGCTTATTTCTCATAACTAATGAGTTAATAGTCTCTGAAAAACGCACTTTTGCCAGGTTTTGGTCAGGGTAGCGTCTTAAGACATTTAATACTGCGGTTATGACGTCTTGTATCGCGTACGCCAATCGACGAAACAACTACGAACTTGACAATTATGGCAAATATATATGGCAAATAATATGGGAGAGCCCGTGTCCGGCAGTGGACCATAAAAGTATGATATAGAATGAATAAAATGATTTATAATAATCACATTTTGTAGTTTTTTTGATAAAATATATATATCCACTTCAACAGACTAGTGCGCCAATTCCTGGATACCAGCTCTTCGGAACCGAGCATGTCTCGCGCTATTCTCGCCGCCTATAAGGACGAACTCCTTAAAGGACCACCATTGCACAAACTAGGATTCCCGGAGCGAAACTAAGTTTATTGAAAATAGTCTTGATTTACATACCACATGTTTTTGTGCCATTTACGTATTAATTTAAGATAATTCTTACATAAATTGTAACAAAATATTTAATTGAATTATAAGAAAATTATATAATTACCTAAATCTGTTCTAGTCAAAAAAATATTTAATATTATTAATGTGTTTAATAATTTTAATATCGCAAGTCTGCTGTTGATTTAGGTAAAAAATATTATGGTACAAGTAGTATTATTGAAGAACGTTAGAAAACCTTGGAAATGATTCATATTTATAATTGTTTATATATCTATTTGCTATCAACCATTCATTCATTTGGTTTTTTTTTCTTATGAGTTACCTACTTATTGATTAATGTTTGATTTCTGTACTTAACAAACTATACTTGTGTATTGTAGTCTTAGGTACCTGAAAAACTATTAAAATAGTGCATAAGATATTCAATGTTTGTTTTGTAAATAATTAAATAAAATTGGTGTCACTTAATGTGCTATACGTGTAGCTAACTAATATACCTACCTAGTACGATCCGTAATAGTGTGACCAGTTATTAGTCGATAATAAGATATCGCTTCGATGAGTGTCAAATAATCGCAAGTCGCTTTCTAACTTTACCCATTAAATGTCTAAAATTCGAATTTCTAAATTTCACAAAATATAATAATTATGACGTAATATCCACTGTTACTGGGTGTATATCTAGAGTAGCTAACTCAAACGGCGAAACATCTAATTTGTCTTATTAATTTTGCCCTACTAAAAAAATCAAAGCGAGCTCAAAAAACTAATTCGAGCAAAATATGTTATTTCACTAAGTGGTAGGATTAATTTTCTGTCTAGGAGTCCGCCGGGGAAGTCCCTCTTACCTACTTCTACCACAAAATAGCAGTGTTTCCACTGTACTTTCGGTCTGAAGAGTATGGTGAGCCAGCATATATACAGGCTATAAGGCATTCCATCTTAATCATCAGTTATGAAAACGCACTTTATTTGATAGCCTTATTTGTTTAAAAGAACACAATTTCTTTTTGTACGTAGAATGGGCCCATCACAAATTGTGGCGTAACTTAATGAAATGAATGTCAATTTATTCCTTATAATATCTAGATTACACTAGTAATATTAGTTTTACCGTATCTAATGGAAAACTGAGAAATTATCAATCAATTACCTTAAAATTTCTGGTGGGCCCAAAAACTATTGTCTCATTTGACTGTATGTTCTTTTATCACATAAGTTTAATAAAAAATATGTCTAAATAATTGTATATTTAAATATTTTTTCATTATTTTGATATGTTATCGTTATTTCGAGTTCTGTATAAAACGCCAGTTCTTTGCTTTGCGCAACTGATGGTAGCCGATGATGGTAAATCGGAATGGTACGGTGAAAACTTTAATTCATCATTATACACATCTCTATAAAATAATATTGGTGTCCTAGTGGTATATTTAATAAAACTTTAACTGTTAAGACATTTACGTCCTACTGCATAAAAAACGAGGTCAATTTGAGGAATTTTTAAATCTGCTCTTTCCCTCTCTCTCTCAAAGATATGTCATCAGAGAGAAACAGATAGTGAGATAATTAAAACTTAATAAAGGTAAGTTTTAAGTAAAGGTAAGACTTTTATTTCTTACGGTATGACAAAATTAATAAGACATGGTGCGAGCCGTACTACACATACATTGTGCTATACTGTAAGCTAAATATGATATACCAATTAAATTGATAGTCAAATATTTCTTGATATTTTTCTACCAATCTTGATGTACTTACTTATAGTAATGTGCAATTTTACTATTTTATAAAAAAAATAATAAACCGCGTCCTCCTTGACAGTTTTTTTTTAAATCCAGCATTATCTTAAAGATTTAAATAATTCATCAAACTTCAATTCCTCGGAAATAAGTACTTATTATCCATATCGATACGTCTCACGTAAAAACACAATTTACATATTATGTATATCGGAAAAAAATTTACCATCACCTAAAATAATTTAAACTTGGCCCAGAATTACCGTTTCAATCTTGTTGACTATTTAACTTCATAAAACTGTGTAAAGAGAAAAATATTATGACGAAAGATTATAAATTGCATATCAGTGATAGTAACATATCAATTTTTAATAAATCAATTACAATTTTTACATAGCATCTAATTTATATCATCCGTTTAAACGCTATACAACGTATTAACGTTCGTCACAAAAAATGGAATAGAAAATTGCACATCACTAAATTTATCTCTCCAACTTTTAAACATAAATTTCCTCTATTTTTTAAATTAAAAAATTTTTTACAACAATTATAATAGAGATATTATATCTCCCTATTAGAATCAGAATAAGACTCGTATCGTATAAATGCAGCATTGTTGGTTCAAATGCTACGCTACGTTATTATAGTGATCAGCAAAATTTACTATATTTGTATTATTCTTTGAAATATGTGGATTTAATAAAAAAAATTAGATCACCACCGATGTTTTATTTTATAGTTGTAGCTATAGTAGTGTGTACCGAATAGTGCCTTTGTTCATTTCAACCTCACTTTTGCAATACTTTTGGAATAACTGATCAAGATGAAATGATGGATTCCCTACTCTACTGCCACATGAAATATTTCATCATAATTATAGTCGTATTACTTATACAAACAGAAATATTAACCTGCAGATTTAAAATGAAATTATGTAGTCGTAGTAAATTTTTATAAGGGCTTAACCCTCATAAAAATTAGAGAACTGTGCCCTGTAGTGGCATTCTCGACGAACCAACCCATGGTGAAAAGTGGTAGGTGCCTTAAATAACTGAAAACAAAATTAAAGTTTACTTAAACGAATTACATTTTTAGAGAAATTAAGTACCTACAGTATCGAGTTTAGCAATATTAGCGCGAACTACTCTAAGGAAACTTAAAACAAAAACGTTAAAATAAAGAAATATCAGACACTACTACCCATAACGAGAGTCCATCATAAGAATCCACATAAATAGCAACAAAGTACCATATGATTCGATCGCTGACCGATCGAAGACTTACCTAATTGCACATTTTGTCTTAGGTATAGGTACACGTACTCGTTAACAACTTCTAGCGTAGAGTTCCCAACAACTACTGGCGTGTAGCATGAACTTTAGACGTGATTTAGTCTTGTTCGTGTTCATATTCAGACCTACACGTCGGGAAACACTATTGAGGTTGTTTAGCATAGATCTAAGGTCCTCCGGGGATTGTGTCATAATGGCTACATCGTCGGCAAATCGAAGGTGAGTGATGTAATCACCATTGTTGTAATACCATACCCTTTAGAGACCAGAAGCTAAAAAATGTCTTCCCATGCAGCGGTGAAATATCGGGCATATAACATCACCCTGTGTTATATTGTTCTGGGTAGGTAGGTACCTACCTAAATTTTGACAAAATCAATGTCCTTCTTATAATCCACATACGCAACGCATTACGGCAGATTATACTCTTCGGGAGGATGTAAGCTTTAGAGTCTACGTACGTGATGATGCGGAAAGAAAAAACTACAGACCATGGTGGTTCTTCAATACCCTTTATCACCTTTATGAAGAAGAAAAAAATATACTTAAATACTTATGCTTCACGTTTCCGGCGTAGCGCCTCCGTAAAATGTTCCCAAGTTAATATTTAAAAGGCTACCTTATTTGTGCTTTCTAGTGTTTTCGAGCAAGGAATTGCAACAGAGTGCAGCCTAAACAGTATAATATTTGCTTATTGAGCCTATAAAGTGTGATGGAATTGTAATCTTCAGATTAGTTGAGGAACGATGAGAGACGAAAACTTAACGCGGTCACGAAAGGCAGGGGTTGTCTCCATTACACTTTCCTTCGTCTCCGTTGTGCACAGCAGCACTTGCGAGACTCAAATAACATCTCCATTTTTAATCACGCCATACAAACATGAGAAATCTCTCATATCCGTTTGAATCGAATGTACTGAAGCTAAGGGGAGTTTTACCCGTGCTCTCGTTGGGTCGGCCTGATTTACCCACAGGCTAATTAGGCTGGAGGCCAGGTTGGAAAGTGTGCTGAGCTTGTCTTTGCAACCACACTTACGTTCAGGATAAAGCTTGATATACAATTCTCAATAAATAATAGAGTAAGTACCGCAAGTATTTTACTTGTTGTTTTTTCTTTATTTTTGGTACAAATAAATGGATTATATAAATAAGACTGGAGAATTATTTGGTAGCTGTCATCTTTCGTTCACTGACAAGGATTTTAAACTGCTCAAGCTCTCTTCTCTGCCTCTAATTTTATTAACGTGTTTTATCGTAGCTGTTCAAGGGAACTTGAAATTGTGTTTTATGCATCATCGGGGAGGCCTATGTTCAGAAGTGGACTTTAATAAACTCTAACGGTAACCAGCGTAAAATAGCAGCACAATGCTGATGTGTTTCGTATGATGAGTGTAGAGAACCAGAGACCCTTTTTAATGGAATCGAGGCATTCTATAGTCCTTAGTGAGGCAACACATTTAAATTTTGATTCTTAATTGAGTATATATGTGGATGTCTATAGGCCAAAGCATTCACTTACCATTAGGTGGACTGTGTGCTCATTTGATACCCAAAGCAAAAAAAACTGTAACACCTTATTTTTGATTTATTATTATTAAAAACCGCTCATTATTATTTTTAAATTTTTTTAAACATTAATGAACGGTTTAAATTAAAAACAGTTTAAATAGGTACTTAAATTTCACATATCAAGCCCCGGAACAATTATGTGTAGGCAATACAAATATTTATTCCGAACCGACGGCGCTCTGCGCCGCACCGCAACTCAACGAAAGTTACGGCTCGTTAACATTTAACGCCACGGAGCCGTAACTTTCCTGGAAAAGAGGCATTCCGTCTTAGTCCTCAGAGTCCTTTGAGTCTTATAGAGGATAAATGAAGACTTTTACGTGTCACAGCATCCACTTACCATCTGGTAGAGTGGGTGTACCCTTATCTATAAAAAATCTGTTGAACCTACAGGCCTTCCCTAGAACTTCCCGCCATGTTCGATCTCAAAACGCTCGACAAATATTTCTACGAAGTAATAGTTAACTCATTACATAAAAAACGATCCGAGCAGAAATTTCGAAGTAATTAAAAAAAACACATTTTTACAATTTTTTTGACAACGATAACCTTCGAATGGATCAACCAATTTTGGTGTAATTGGTGGCAATCGACTAAGATTTTCAAGAACAGTAATAAAATGTAAGTATTGTAGAAAAAACGATTACACTATTAAGTTATGTGAAAATAAACACTTTGAATTTTTTCTTAATCGATTTCTCTTCAACGCATGAACTGATTTTGAAGCGATTCGCAGCAATCGACGTCATTTTCCATGTTTAAACATTTGATTAGAGCTCATTAGATTTTGGAATTGATCTCTACATATGTTTAAAAGTTATTCCAAAAAACATTTTTAGAAAATTTTATTTTTGAGATTTTCAAAATCTACCTGTCCAAATTGGTTAAAACAATATTGAAAATCTAGGTTTGGTGAAACCCTTTCGAATGCCACCATGTTTGTCCAAATCGGTATTGCCGTTCAAAAGTTATGATAGTTTTACACGCGCGCACATACATACATACAGACATAGTGACGCCCTCATAGGGATAGTCAGAAAAGCTTCGGAGTGTCTCAAAACGTCGAGAGCGGATACCCTCGATTTTCGAAAACTGCGGTGAAACCAATAATAAGAAATATTTTTTCTTAAACCGCCACCGCACGGCTAAACCATATTTCAAAATTAATCCTAATTGCAAGAATATATACGACAAACTACGTAAAATAATGTCCTCCAGACAGAATTTTGGTCACAGCGGCCCGTCTCGACGAATATCTACGCAGGACGCGTATTTCCATTTTCGGAGGATTCCATTACGAAGCAGTACTGCCTTGAAACACACACGGGTTCGTTACGCCAAGTCCCTTTCCAAAGTCGTGTTCAATTCAAGCCACGTGTGAATCGCGCACGGGTTTGCAATGCAAACTGTTCTTCCAATCACGTGTTCAAGGCAATGGTTAAAAGATAACCATGAAGTTCGCCCGCTTATTTCATAATGCTCGAATTTCGTCACTTTGTCAGCAGTATTGTTACCAATTGTAATAATATAGTTGTTCAGTATATTTTTATACGTGTGACAACAAGCGAAGCAAGCGTGCCGCGGAAGGGGCCGGCAAAGCGCCGAAAGAACAATTTTAAGGCATTTCCTAGTGTCCTATTTATACAGTAATCTATGGTCCTATCATTAGGTTAGGTTAGGCAAGAACTCTAAGAAATAGTCACTAAATACGAGTAAATTAAGTTTTATTAGAGAAATTCTTACTACACCATCAAGTGAGCTTTTGTGTCATTTTTCCTTTAAAATCAAAAGTTTCTTAAAATATTTTGATTCAATGAATACTCAAGAAAAATTAAAAACATTTATTTCTTATAATAACTAATACAAACTAGACAAGGGTGGAAATGCATTTTGCTTACTAACAACCACTTTCTTATGTTGATAGGAAATATACCCTTTTATTTTTCCATCAAATATAAGGTTAGCGACAATACATTGGGTTTCATCTGAATCTACATCCTCTTGTCCCATTATTTGCAATGCTGCTTCAAAACTTGCAATATCAATTTGGTGTGTATTTTCCAATAAATACACTTTACGAAATAAATTTCTGTATGCTGTTATCTTCAACTTTTCCACAATCAAGTATATGCCTGCTCGAATGAAGAAACTTTCATGTTCTTCCATCACCTGATCAATACCTCTCAAATTTCCATCTTTAACAGCAGACACCAAATCCCAGAATTGCATCAAGTCATATTTCTGAAGTAAAAATTTTGATGGCATGAAACCTAGCAGCATTTTCACTGGGATAAGGTAAGTTAAAATCAGTCTTTTGTTCTTGTTGCTCTTTCTGTGGCAATTCTCAAATGCATATGACAAATACTCATCTGCCGATTTGTAATCAGAATCAAACATGGCTTTACGTCCAACAAAATACCGGTATGTAATCTGTTGAGCCAACGGGAACTGGTCTTTGAATGGTGACGAGTCAATTGCTCTTATAAGAGGTTTGCATAAATGCAATTTATTTATACGAAAATAAACTTTAAGAAGTTGGTTTACAAGGTTCAACATCCCCAATTTCTTAGTTTCAGTATCAGATGATCTATTATCGGCGGCGCATACCCTGAAGCATGCTAGAAGACTCTCTGCTGCTTTCTCTAATATTTTGCCATTGCTTTGTGCTATAAAAAATAAGCATACACAGATATTATATAAGGTTGTGGAACATTGATAGAAATAAGATGTAAAAAAATTGTATTTGTATAAAATTAAAGTCTGTAGTATGTGCCAAATCGATTGAGAAAAACGGACAATGACCTCAGATATGAGCCAAGTGTCAAAAGGCGTTACTTACAAAATCTCCATTTAGATGTGATAACAATATTTAAATATTGATATTATTCACACTTTTAGGTCAGCACATATGTTTAGTTTTTTTGTTTCTTAAATAATATTGTCTGTGGTCCCTACAAACATCGTAAAATCTTATGGTACATTGAAAAATGTGTTATATTTTATATTTCAATTTATTGGAAAGTAACGCAGCAATTCATTTAATATAAAAGTTTTATGTTAAAAAAAAAATTTGAAGCAATATATTCACCATATTGAGCTTTTGCAAATTCATCCCTTTAAAATAAACAAAATGCGCGTTATGTCAGATCGTTCTAAAAGAAACGTGACAATGGCAGACAAAGATGCGTCACTTTTTTAGGGCCGGCCCGCATGCACCGAATAAAAATAAAGTTCTTATATAATATTGAAAATAAAGTTTTATCTTTTGAATAAGTACGGACTTATTCGGTGTCGTTATCACTCGAATCTTTATATGTGTTATAAATTAATGCTTTTTGTTATTAAATGAATAAAGTACTTTATAACAATAGATGATTTTTCTTCTACAGCAATTTTTTACATTACTTTTTAATAATAGTCATGATTATAAAAAAATAATAAAAAAATCATTATAAATAAAGTTCTAGATATAAAATGTGCCTGCCTATATATTGAAGGTTCGTAGCCTCTGGTTAAACGATTGAAAGGTCATTGTTTGTTTTTCAAAATTAGTCAAATCAAAATTAGCCTAAATCACTGTTGGCATTACTATTATTTTATAAACTTTCAAATACTAATGTAAACTTAATATATATTATAAACTTTCTAATGCTAATGTAAGCTTAATATACGAGGGGTGATCCAAGTAATGATAATGAAAATAAAACACGGTTAATTAAAGTTAAAATAATAATTTATTTTCTACATAGTCTCCTAACAAATTTTAACATTTAGTCCATCTTTTTTTTAAACCCAGGATTCCCTTTGAAAAAATTTTTTGTCTTGAACCTCCCAAAACACTTCAACAGCGGCCATTACTTCGCTATCGTCTTCGAGTTTCTTTCCTAGGAGGCGTTCCTTGAGCCGAGGAAAGAGGTAGAAGTCACTAGGAGCTAAATCTGGCGAATAGGGAGGGTGTTCGAGTAGTTCTAATCCCATTTCTTGAATGGCAGTCATCGCAACTGCGGCTTTGTGAGCCGGTGCGTTGTCTTGGTGAAACAGCACTCCAGTACACAGTTTGCCGCGTCTTTTTTCCTTAATGGCCTCCCGTAATCTTCTTATTTGGTCTGCGTAGTAAGAGTCCGTAATAGTGGCTCTCTTTTCCAAATATTCCACCATACTTATGCCTTGAGCGTCCCAAAAAACAGATGCCATAACCTTTCCCGCCGAACTTGAAACTTTGAATTTCTTTAGCGTCGGTGAGGAGGCTTGCTTCAAGTCATCGTCCATCCAGGTCTCGTCCATAGTCACAAAATGGAACATAAAATCTGCTTGGAACTTTTCGAGATTGACCCTCGAAATGTCAACTCGATTTTTCTTTTGCTCGTCGGTTAACATTCTGGTACCCAACACGCAGAGACCTTTTTCATATGCAACTCGTTCGCAAGGATTCTTTGAATGCTGCCATATGAGATCCCTGTGACCTCAGCTACATGCCTGATGGTCACTCTTCGATCTGCCAACACAACATCTTCCGACTTTTTTCACGTTGTCTTAGTGAGGGACGTGGATGGGCATCCTTCGCGATGTTCATCTTCAGTGGATGTTCTGCCCAGTTTAAACTCCTTGGCCCAGCGTGCAACTGTAGAATGTGGAGGAGCAGAGTCCCCCAATGCTTCCACTAAGTCACTGTGTATGTCTTTTGAAGACATTTTTTTCAAACAGAGGTACTTGATGACAGCTCTAATTTCGTTTTTCTCCATGTTAATGTTATCTCTTTGACAGTTCATATTCAAATGAATGTATCTCCCGAAAATCGTGATCTACACTCACCGGCACGAAAACTTGGCCAAGCGGTTATCTCGCGATAGCAAAAGCTTTAAGTGTTTCTGATGAATGTTTGTTATGCAAGTATGTCAAAAAATGTTTACCCTCAAGTTCAAGAGGGTAATTCATTATGTTTAAGTGCACCATGACGAATTCTTTAATTTTTAGTTGAATCGGGTCATTTGAGCGACTAAGTTCACATTTTAAATTTGTGTGTTGTGAAAAGTTTACTGTAAGGTTATTCAATTATTGTGATCTTGTGTCTTAATTAAATAACTAAAGGTGCTTTAAAGCCAATAAAAATGCCATTAACACCAGCACAAGTTGCACAAGCAGTAGCATTAATTGACCAAGGGCTGACACAGCGTGAAGTTGCTATTGTGCTTAACGTACCACGGTCCTCAATGCAGTATTTACTGAAACGATACCAGGAGACAGGCCGCTACACCCGCAGGCCAGGCAGTGGGGGCGTAAGGTGCACATCGGCCCGGGACGATCGTTTTATTGTTATGGAGATTTTGAGAAACCGCTACCTGACCGCTGTTGAGATACGCCAGCGGCTCCAAATCGCAAGAGGCGTTAATGTTAGTGAGCGTACGGTGAGAAGACGAATGGAGGAAGTGAATTTAAAAGCTCGTAGACCAGCACGAGGTCCAGAACTTCTCAGACAGCACCGAGTAGCCCGACTTCAGTTCGCAAGAGAACATGTCAATTGGACCCACGAGCAATGGGCTAGAGTGTTGTACACAGATGAGTGTCGAATAGCTTTACGTGCTCCAGACGGTCGAGAACGAGTGTGGAGAAAAAGAGGAGAGAGGTTTCTACCCATTACCACCACCCAAACTGTGAGTTTCCATGGAGGCTCAATAATGGTATCTTATGACATCGTCGATAATCGGCTTACAGCTACTCGATACATCGAGGAAGTTCTTCAGGAGCACGTAATGCCTTATTCCGGATTCATTGGACATGACTAATTCCTCCTCATGCACGATAATGCACGCCCGCACGTCGCACATTGTGTAGAGGAATATCTGGAAGAGGTTGGAATACAAAAATTACAGTGGCCAGCTCGTAGCCCGGACTTAAATCCAATTGAGCATGTATGGGGTATGCTCAAAAGAAAGATAAAGTCCAGCTCCAAACCGCCACAAACTCTAAATGAGCTCCGAAATGCAGCGCTGGCCGCTTGGGACAGCATACCACAAGTTGATGTCAGAAACATCATTCAAAGCATGCCAGATTGAATGCAAGCGGTTATCAGGGCTAGAGGAGGAAACACCCGATATTAAAACTGATAGACAATAAAGAAACAGACTTAATTTTTAACTTTGTAGTGTTTTTAAAGTGACAATGGAAAGATGTTAATTTTAGTGAAAACATGTTATCTTGAAAAGAAAAATTTCGGTGAAGTAAACATTAAATTTCTATGTTCTAAAACCATTAGAGACACTTATTGAACGCATCTACCCTTAATTTACTATTAAAAAACGTTTCAGTGCAAATAATCAGCAAATTCACGAGTGGCCAAGTTTCCGTGCCGGTGAGTGTATTTATATGATTTTAGCAAGCAAAAAAATTTTTTTTTGGATTTTTTGCGGACCTGAAGTAACAGATTATCATTACTTTTGGATCACCCCTCGTATATTATAAACTTTCTAATGCTAATTGTTTAACGTACTGTGTGATTTAAAAAATACAGCAATAATTTTATTTCTTTATTAAAAATTGCCTTCAAAGTTAGAATTAGTTAATTTATAAAAGAAGTTACACTAATATACTTAAGTACAAACATTTCATTTCACAAGGACAAACATACACATCTGAAATAACTATTAGTAGGAAATACAAACACTTGCAGTATTTGAACCCACAGCTATCCGGGCCTCAATTCTACTATTTTTACGTCCTCATCAATATATTACAACTAAATGTTTCATCACCAGTAACGATTTTATTTAAGTGTCATTTTCTTTTATTTCTTTGAAATTTTGTTTGTTTAAGATAAAAATAAGATTTAAGATTATGTATTGTAACCATTTCATCCATTGAGTCAAATTACTTACGATCACATCCTTCAGCTTTTTGTGCAACAAGCCTTAAATCTAAACATACAGTGTACATAAGAGGCAGTGCCCAATTTTCTTCTTTTTGTCCTTGTAAAAGTCTGACAACGGCAGCTACAAATGCACTTTGATTATCATATGCTCCCATAAAGTCCCTAGCATATAAAGCCTGTAAATAAGCAGACATTTGTTGGTTAACTAACAGCAAAATCATAATTTACTTTTGTGAATGAAAACGGTGGGAAACTTGCACTTTTATTAAGATCCTACTGATTGATTTAGTCATTAATGTTTACAGATATGTGAAAATATAATAAGTGAAAATTGTTGGAATTTTACCTTTACACACAGCAAGTGGTAAATAATCATCTCGTCAAGAGGAGCTATGCAATTCCCTTCCACCAAAGTTGCTATATCACTAGATCGCAAATTTCTGTTTCCCACGTGTTCATCTCGCAGCGATAACAAACGTGCCAGTATATTCCCTTGAGAAGTCCTATAAACTCTCTCGACAAACTGGATGTATTGGTTGAGTGTACCGGTGGACATTATTAAATGTCGGTTACAGACAACTCACTAAACTTTCGTGATGACTAGGTAAAGATATAACAACGAAAGTGTTATGAAATTAATTATTGTAAGGATAGTCATTCATTCCTTTACTCCTTTTATAATAAAAATATCATAGATAAATAAATATGTAGCAAGCTAATAAATATTGATTGACTTTTTCCCAGTTTTGCTATTTTTGATGTATTTTGTGACAGGTCTAGTTGGTTCTTTTTTATTAAGATTTCTGATTTAGATGCTTGTCTTTTGAGCAATGTGTTCATTAATTTCATCCAGGATCTTCGCTTTTATAGATTTTTTCTCTTCACAATATGGTGATACGTCTCTATCTACACTTGACGTCTTGACGTCTCGTGAAACATAGAAAAATCAGCGCTGAAAAGACCTATTATATATAATAATAATATTATGTATATAATTGTGTTAGAAAAAATGGGACGCGGGGACAACTCCTACTAAGCCACGGTGTTTTACTTAGATATTGTATAGCAATAGCACAGACTGGCGATCGAGTCGTTGGAGCACTTTGATCAACAATACCAACTAGATGTCGGATCGGCGCAAGAAATCAATCTAAGTAAATAACAGCGCACATGAGACGTGAGCTCTTGTTTCATTTAGTTCACTGGAAACACAGCCAATGTAAACACGTTTCACAATGCCGCAATGTATTTAAAAGTTGCAAGAATAATGCCCGAAAAAGTAATTTAACGGCCAGAGTGTCTTACTTTCGTTAATTACATGTATAATATGTCATATTTTAAGCTGTAAACTAACAAATAATATCATATTTTAAACAAAATTACCGATCAAAACCGCCCCTACAAATGTTTTGCCAATGTTGACCAATACACGCGCAAACATCTGTGAAACAGAACATGGACGCATGAAGTAGATTTGTATTGTAATAATTTTTAATAATTCGTTACCAAAACTTTAAATAATGGTAATTGCTACTTTTGTATTTGTTTGTGTAATTCCGATAGATACTTAGATTTTTTTAGCTATCCTAGCTTTCTTACCCGGTCGAGCCGGGTCGGCTAGTGCCACAACTATACTACTAATATAATTGCGGTATGGCTCTTCCACGTTTTAAAAGTATGCAATGGGCGATCTTATTGCTGACAGCAATTTCTTCCAGACAACCAATAAATGGACAGGATTACATGAAGATGACAGGAGTAGGGCAAATTGGTGTGATAAAAAAGAATACACATATTTATATATATAGTACATTGATACATACATACTACGAACATATATACATACAAAAACCAAAATAGATATATATTGAATTAGTTAATTAAATGCAATCAATATTCTACATACTATATTATATTTAATGGCTAGTGTGGAAAGTATGTATACCAACAATCATAAATGCCCAAAACATAAATATAATTTTAATTAAACTTACGATCATATTATAAATTATTTTAGTGTTCAACGCGACTCAATACTTCCTGGACCAAATTCGAAGAAGAAAACAGAAACATAACAAAATGACGTAACTCGCAAGGCAATAACGGGAAAAAGAACTTTATTTGTTACACGTTAAAGTTGATTTCATACCAAAGTTTATTTAATTTATCTCTCTTCATTTCCAAGTGATAGGAGTATTGTATAGCTTTGTTCCTTTTTTGTGACTAATGATCGTAAGATTTGTGACTTTATTACTAGATGCGATGGTTGCAATTAGGTTGAGCTTAAAACTATTTTAATTTTTTGTCTCATTTCTTTAGTAAACAAATGTAGCTGTATAAGTTTATATTCATTCATCTAGTTGGTATTGTTGATCGAAGTTGGAGTGAGACCAAAGTCAAAATACACCTGTGTGCGTGTAATATATATATATATAAAAATTACTTATCTTTGAAAGATTCTACAAAATTAACATCGTAGTCTTGTTTGATACCTTTTCTGATAAACGCAGTTTGGTTTTAGCTATTAACATTCATTTTATATATACATAATAACATATGTACATCTATATCTATATCTATATATATATATATATATATATATATATATATATATATATATATATATATATATATATATATATATATATATATATATATATATATATATATATATATATATATATATATATTGTCGTAAAGCGACAATAAAAAAACTAAAGAACCTAACTTAACTACAACGAAAACAACCAAAATAAAATAAATTATTTAAAAATTTGAAAAGTTTTACAATTTCTTTTATAAAAAAGGTATGAAGGTGATGATGGGTTGTAATGAAGTTAGTGATTTACAATATTATTAAAAAAAATAACAAAGATAAAGATACTGCAACGAAGTATGCACAGGCTATGCCTATGATAGGTGCACAGCTCCTGCTCTAGGTACACGCAGAATCTGGAGAAAGCACACGCAGCGTCTGGAGAAGGTACACGCAGCGCTTGGAGTAGGCACACGCAACGCCCGGAGTAAGTACACGCAGCACCCGGAGTAAATACACGCAACGTCTGGAGTAGGCACGCAGCGTTTGAAGTAGGTATACGCGGCGCTTGAAGTAGGCAAACACAGCGTCCGGAATAGACACGCAGCGTCTGGAGTAGGTCCACGCAACGTCTGGAGTAGGCACGCAGCGTTTGAAGTAGGTACACGCGGCGCTTGAAGTAGGCAAACACAGCGCACTAGTAGGCGGAGGCGTAGGCGTGGCTAGGCGACGACTTAAGGAGCGGGCAGAGGCTTGCAGGATCCCGAGGCAGTGCCGAAAAGGCCTTTAGGAGATGCTTCAAGTATCAAAGCTCAAGTCAGACTCCCCCATTCGCCGATTGTTCGGCTTATTTTCCCTTTTTTGACGGATCTGGCATAAGAACGGAAAATTATTCTCATTAAATTTGAAATTATTTAAATTAAGAGCAAATTCTTGTAAATGGCCAAGAAGAAAGGAGTATTTTGAAGTAAAAACATCAGGCCGGTAACGATATTTGAATAAAAATTGCCATGACAACCTGATAAACAACGATGTCAAAACATGTCAAATTTTGGTTTTAGGCTCGTAATACAGAAACGGCAAGATTTAAGTGAAAAATGAGATATTATTTATATAGGAAAAAAAAGTAGCGCAACAGCGCGCACGAAACCCGATATTGCAGAGTTACGGAGAACTAAATAAAAGACCGAAAAAGGTAGACTCCATTGACATCGATTTAAAAAGTGCTGATAACGGGAAAATACGACGTGAAAATGATTTGTTATTGTGTTCTTATGGTTTAAAAATGTTACAGGTTCCTATGGAAATAAAGGTGATGCAAAATATCTAGTTTTGAGATGAATGCCGAAAATAGAAAACAGAATGGAAAAATAAATTTAAAATAGTTAAAATGGTATGTAAGTAACATAACACTACATTTTCCCCCCGACCCTGGAAAATTTTTGACTCAGCAAAAATTTTGACATGTACATTCTAAAATAAACCATAAAAACACAGCTTTGCAGAAACAGACATCACCAGGCAAAATCAGATATACTATCTCTTACATTCATCATCTGCATTCAGGTAAGGGTGGAGTTCACATTCAATGACTACCACTCTAAAAGTGTGTTTTCGAAAGGACATTCAGGCTTATTTAAGGAGTTGTCATCCGCTCCTGCGTGGAAAAAAAAAACATTTTGAAAGGACGTTCAGGCTTATTTAAGGAGTTGTCATCCGCTCCTGAGTGAAGATAAAGATAAAGAAATTAATCTTAAGCAAGCTTTAGTCGCTATGACTTAAGTAAAGATTAAGAACGGCCAGAGCGGTAGGGCTCAAAGCCAGAGATCAGCAACATCACTAACGAGATGTGTCTGAAATTGATATTTATACATATATACAAACTTATATACAAATATACAAACATATATACAAATGTAGTGTCATGCAAAACAGTATTAGCTGGTTCCTCACATCTAATCTTCACTTCGTATTCGAGTTCGGCCTTGTTAAGGAATTCATACTTAATAACCCTTTTCAATGTTATAATTAAGTGCAAAGTTAAGTTTAAGAAATAAAAATTTAATTAAAAAATTGTACCTCTTTAAGTTTTCTAGAATAAGAATATTAAAGTGATGAATGTAAGTGAAGTGTTATATGTAGGTCTAAATATAATCCAGATAAGTTGAAAAACTAGATGAAGTTTTATTTTAGAATTTGGAAGATTGTACCTCTTTAAGTTATCTAGAATAAAAATATTAAAGTGATGAATGTAAGTGAAGTGTTCTATGTAGGTCTAAATATAATCCAGATAAATTGAAAAACTAGATGAAGTTTTGTTTTAGAATTTGGAAGATAGTACCTCTTTAAGTTATCTAGAATAAGAATATTAAAGTGATGAATGTAAGTGAAGTGTTATATGTAGGTCTAAATATAATCCAAATAAGTTGAAAAACTAGATGAAGTTTTGTTTTAGAATTTGGAAGATATGATAAGGATGAGTAAATAAAGAGTTAAGAACGAAAGAAAAAGCAATTCAATCAAAAGAAAATGGATAAGGCGTAGCTAAGGTGAAGAAAAGAAGAACTTTACGTCGGGCGCCAAATTGTCGTGAAGCGACAATAAAAAAACTAAAGAACCTAACTTAACTACAACGAAAACAACCAAAATAAAATAAATTATTTAAAAATTTGAAAAGTTTTACAGTTTCTTTTATAAAAAAAGGTATGAAGGTGATGATGGGTTGTAATGAAGTTAGTGATTTACAATATTATTAAAAAAATAACAAAGATAAAGATACTGCAACGAAGTATGCACAGGCTATGCCTATGATAGGTGCACAGCTCCTGCTCTAGGTACACGCAGAATCTGGAGAAAGCACACGCAGCGTCTGGAGAAGGTACACGCAGCGCTTGGAGTAGGCACACGCAACGCCCGGAGTAAGTACACGCAGCACCCGGAGTAAGTACACGCAACGTCTGGAGTAGGCACTCAGCGTTTGAAGTAGGTATACGCGGCGCTTGAAGTAGGCAAACACAACTTCCGGAGTAGACACACACAGCGTCCGGAATAGACACGCAGCGTCTGGAGTAGGTCCACGCAACGTCTGGAGTAGGCACGCAGCGTTTGAAGTAGGTACACGCGGCGCTTGAAGTAGGCAAACACAGCGCACTAGTAGGCGGAGGCGTAGGCGTGGCTAGGCGACGACTTAAGGAGCGGGCAGAGGCTTGCAGGATCCCGAGGCAGTGCCGAAAAGGCCTTTAGGAGATGCTTCAAGTATCAAAGCTCAAGTCAGACTCCCCCATTCGCCGATTGTTCAGCTTATTTTCCCTTTTTTAACGGATCTGGCATAAGAACGGAAAATTATTCTCATTAAATTTGAAATTATTTAAATTAAAAGCAAATTCTTGTAAATGGCCAAGAAGAAAGGAGTATTTTGAAGTAAAAACATCAGGCCGGTAACGATATTTGAATAAAAATTGCCACGACAACCTGATAAACAACGATGTCAAAACATGTCAAATTTTGGTTTTAGGCTCGTAATACAGAAACGGCAAGATTTAAGTGAAAAATGAGATATTATTTATATAGGAAAAAAAAGTAGCGCAACAGCGCGCACGAAACCCGATATTGCAGAGTTACGGAGAACTAAATAAAAGACCGAAAAAGGTAGACTCCATTGACATCGATTTAAAAAGTGCTGATAACGGGAAAATACGACGTGAAAATGATTTGTTATTGTGTTCTTATGGTTTAAAAATGTTACAGGTTCCTATGGAAATAAAGGTGATGCAAAATATCTAGTTTTGAGATGAATGCAGAAAATAGAAAACAGAATGGAAAAATAAATTTAAAATAGTTAAAATGGTATGTAAGTAACATAACACTACAATATATATATATATATATATATATATATATATATATATATATATATATATATATATAGATATAGATATAGATATAGATATAGATATACATATGTTATTATGTATATATAAAATGAATATTAATAGCTAAAACCAAACTGCGTTTATCAGAAAAGGTATCAAACAAGACTACGATGTTAATTTTGTAGAATCTTTCAAAGATAAGTAATTTATTGTAAAAATGTTGTAAGCTAGCCATGCTGCAGCTATAATATTATTATGTGCATCAAGAATGGGCCGGCTTAACCGAGGAAGGATCACGATATTACAAAATACCAGCGTAAAATAGTAGCTCAATGCTGTAGTGTTTCGAATGGTAAGTGTAGAGAACTGGAGACCCCCTTTACTATAAACTAGGTTTTTTGTCTTAGTCCTCAGGGGTGGCAATGCATCTGCATTTTGATTCTTAATCACGGATAGATGTAGATGTTTATGGGCCACAGCATTCTCTTACCATTAGGTGAATGTGTGCTCGTTGCTGTTGCTATCCTTATTCTATTTTAAAAAAAAACTCTACATAAATATGTCTTCAATTTTGCTGCGTAATTTATTAAAATAATAATATAAGTTTCTATATGTAATTTAGGTAATAATAATAATAATAAACGCTCTGAAATACGGTCTCGTGGATCGGAAATTGCCGTACCACTCTGAAATACGGTCTCTTGGACCGGAAATTGCCGTACCGCTTTAAAATATGGTCTCGTGGACCGTCACGTATTACAAGTACTTGTTGGAAGCCGTACTCGAAAATGACTGCGGCAAGCTCTACTGGGACCGAGCCATTATTATGGACAGAACTATTCTTGCGAATAAGCATGTAATTGTGCTGATGGACCAGGCACAGTCAAGGATATTTTTGGTCGACATTACTATTACATATGACAAGAACCTCGTGAAAGCCGAAACAGATAAATGAATAAAATATCTGGACCTGGTTCACGAGGTGACTGCAATTTAGGGTGGACTGTCGACCGAAATTATACCTTTAGTCGTTTCTGCGAACTGGTTAATCTCAGACAGCTTCTCGCGTCATCTTAGGCGACTGAAACTCCGTGACCGACCGTTCCATGCTCAAATACAGAAGGCGGTGCTCCTTGATACCGCTCGCAGCGTTCGCCGGTTGCTTTCCTTTTCTCCCCTAACCCTCAGCCGTTTGGTCTCCCCTGTCGAAGACTTCCCTCGGGTTGGGTTTTTATTTATGTATTATTTTATGTATTTATTTTATTTTATTTTATTGATATTTATGTATATTTATCATTTTCATTTACAATTACTTATTTATAGAACCAAACCACATGAGAAAACTATATGTAGACAAATCCCATAATAATAATAATATCTTTATTTTGACCAACAAGGATCATATAACATAATTAGTATAATTATGTGATAACGTAGCCTTTTTTTGTAATTAAATATAATAATAAAGAAAAGTTAAATAAAAATAAATAAATAAGAGAACAAATATTAATCTTTAAAAACAAAATCAACAAATGTTAGGATCATAAAACAATGCTTCAGCTATTGATAGTCAACTCTATTCGAGAACATCACTAGGATGCGGTTGAGGCTGGCCCGAATACTAGGTACCATGGATGTACACCGTTTAAGTATAATCGCGTAGAAGCAATCCACCCGCGCTCCAGCTTTATGAACGTGAGTAACTGTCGTCATCATCTGTCCGCTGGGTTAAGCGTCGTCAAAGACGACAAAATCTGTCGTCAGAATCTCCCAAAAACTTCGCAAAGTAACGTTTGGTGATGATTACGGGTCACCAATTAGAGTATAAACGAGTAGAATATATAGAAGCAAGTAGAATGAGAACAATCAGTAGAATAATTTGTTACAAAAATGTGATTCCATATACATTAAAATTTTACGAAATGTACAAAGTTCCTAACCAATAAAAATGTCTACTTTAAAATATTTACAATCTTAAGATTATAACAACGAATAAGGATCTTATAGTCAGTGGCGGCCTTAGGGCAGTGCGAGCGGTGACACCGCACCGGGTAGCGTCATCGAGGGGGCGCCGAAATTAATCGAAACGCTACCCCTGGGCACCGGTCACAATTCACTCACTTGCTATTTATCGCTAACATTCCGTTTCGTCGACGCTAATTAGGCAGTCAAAACACGAGTGTTTTGTTGCTTACAAGCCTGTAAGTGACTCTTCGAAAAAGGACTTACTGACCTCTTTCTTGATGCAATTGTACAAGTGTTACTTAGACATGATCTATGATATTGTCTAGGTCAAGGGTACAATAACATTAGAAAATTGAAGGTATTCAAACCAGAATATGACTCAATATTCTCGGTTTACTTGTTACTGTTCCAGTCTGAAAAGCACCTCCCAACCCCCTGCAATTGCATACACTATCCCCGTAGCCACCACTCCTAGTATCACCACGCCCAACACCACCACACTAGGGACGACACACCATTCTCGATAATACGATACCTGTTTCGCCTCTAAACGAGGCAACTACAGGTGAAGTAGTATCTGCGGTGGCTGAAGGCTAAGTGAGTGGCAAGCCGAAACAGTTGCTATTTATACAACTCGCTGATCAACGAGTTGTATAAATGGCAACGTGTGGAGAGCGGAGAGTGTGCTAGGAGTGGTGGTGATAGTTTTAGTGATGACGAAGATAGCATCAGCTTCCGCAGAGTCTACTTCATCTGAGGATGCTTCGTGTAGAGGCAAAACACATGTTGTATTATAAAGGGTGGTGTGTCGTCCCTGTGTGGTGGTGCTGGAAGGGGTGGCTCTAGGGGTAGTGGTGCTGAGAGTGGTGGTGCTGGAAGTGATAGTGAAGGGGATAGTGCACGCAACTGAGGGAGGGTGGAAGGTGGGTGCTCTTCAGACTGGGCAGGACATATCATTGTATTTTATTACGCGGAAATGAGCAAATTAAGTTCTAACAACTTCAATATAATAGACTTCCGTAAAGTAACGCCAGATTTTTTTAAATACCGAAAAAGTTAAGTATTTGGGCGTAACAAAAGACAAAAACTAACGTGGAACTCTCACTTTAGCAACGTATGTCATATGGCTACAATTGTATTAGGTACGTGAAGTCGTATCGTTGGGAACAACTGGGGCTTGCGTCCCAGTATGATCCTATGGCTGTACAGCAGCACAGTGGGATTGATCCTGATTGATTGACCTACGCCTCCATTTTCTGGTGTAATAAGGCCAACAAAAAGACGACTGCGGACAGACTACATATTCTACAAAGGACTGCCTGCTTAATGGCAAATGGAGCAATGCGATCATCGTCTGGCGCAGCTCTTGATGCTCCTTGCACTAACGCCCCTTGGTCATTGATTAGACCAGGAGGCGAGGGCTAGTTTGCACAGGGTTAATGCCCAGGGCGGTCTGCGCTTGCTTTCCTAAAAATTGAGATCCATGCTCGACTCAGTTAAGGAAACACAGGTCTTATGCATGATATTATGCATCCGCTTTACACTTTTAATTGAAAGTGTGTAGTAGAACTACCCTTCAGAGAAGACTGGCTGTGTGGACAAGTTATCTGTGAGGTCGGTAGCTTTACATGGTACACCGATGGGTCAAAAATGGGCCTTGACATATGCTTTAAAATTTATGGGGAATGCTCCAAATTCAAACTTAGTATGAATTAAGGTAGATTGCGATAATCAATCTGCAAAAACACTACGTCCATCATATAATCTGTATAAACTCTGATAGTCTAAGCTAGTTGGAGACTGCGTGAACGGTCTAAGCGTATTGGAATGTAACAACAGGGTCGTTTTAAGATGGGTTCCGTGCCATGCGTGTAATGTAGGCAATGAATTTGCCAATTAGCTCGCTACCGGAGGGCATTAAGAGTGCACAATTTGGAACCGAGCCATTTTGTGGAATCTCAATAAGCCTAGCCCGATTGACCCTTGAAACTCTGTATCACAATAAATAGCTTAAGATCTCATCTGGTGTATGGCTTAAAACATTTTAAATCCTTAATCAGGGCTTTTGATCATAAATTCGGTTCAAAATCCCTTGGATTAGGTAAAATTAAACTGCGCATTCTGGCAAGAGCCCTGACTGGATACTATTGTCCTAAAAAGCACATAGCCATCCTGGCACTAAGCAACTCGAGGATGTGCTGGTTATGTCCTTTAACGGAAGAAATGCCTCTGCGTATCCTAACTGATTGTGGACCCTTAATGCGCAAATGTAAAACATCTGGGAAACTATCTACTTCGCCCAGAAGAAGTGAAATTGCTCACAGTTAAGCAACTCTTATTCCTTGAAGATATAGGGATTAACAGTGAACTATGGCCATAGCAGCAATCACAATGATGTTTTAAGTTGCAGTGATACAGGTCTTTCTAGACCTGCATAGCTGCTCACACAAAAAAAGCTATGCAGTCTGAATCTATGGATTTATCAAAGATGTAGTATTGTATGTAAATTTTGTCAGAATTTTGAAACAGTACCGAGCCTTTTTGTCTGCTCTAATAATAGATAGATCCAATTTTTAAGCCAGCCGATCCCGAAAAAAGAAAATAATATTTGTGTACAAAGCCGTAGGTGAGACGCCGACTGATCCTAAAGAATTGTTTAAAATGAACGTTTTTTACCCTATGATTGATACAATTTTTTTTTTCAAAATAAAATAATTCCTGAAAGGTCAAAAAGCCTGTATTGATTTGCAAATCAGTTGAACGGATGGGCATAGTGTGATTTGTATAGTTGTAAATTGGTTCAGGAACTTATGAGCTTGAATCCATTATTTAAAGATCTTTAACCATTAGAGCCACATAAAGTTCTCAGACTTGCTAAGAATAATGATTGTCAGTATATTTTTCCAAAAATTGTAGTCAGCACTTCGTATCTTGCTGACGGTACCTGTACTATAACTGTCGCTAAGCGGAAACGAAATTTTAGTACATTAAAACATTTAAAATTTACCTACGTTTCTACTATCTGGTAAGAAAGAGTGTCATATCTTGGCATCTTTTCCATATATTGCGCGGAAGTAAAGTTATTCCGAATTCATAAAAAAATTTCAAGAGCATAAACCAGAAAGCTGGTCATCCTGGCTTTTCATTAAGTTTGTTGTTGGTAGTTCTTTTATCTTTTTTAACTCTGTCTGCAGAACAATAGTATAAATAAAGTGGTCAACGCGGAGTCAGCTGGCACTCACGAGCAGCGCACACGCAGCTATGCGTCACTCTAAATACAAACACTAAGGTTTTGTATTTAAAGAGGCGCTACTATGAGTTATCGCACCACCTAAACATTTTGCTAGGGCCACTAATGGCTGCAGAACTGAGGCTTTATGACGTTACAGGAATTATTTTTATTTTGTATAAAAATGAACACGTATTATAGAATTTTGATAGTTTAAGATAAGTCAAGAAACCAATGCACTTTTTATTGTATCATGTATCATGTATATTTCATGTATATGTATTTGCCGTGTAGTGGCGGTTAAGAATATGCACTACCCCATATCTTCCCGTGGGTGTCGAAAGAGGCGACAGAGGGAAACAGGCAGGAGATGGGCAGCAGCATCATCCTGATAACAGCAACTGTACGACAAAAAAAACTGCGGTTGCCAACCCGCTCGCCAAGCGTGGCAACTATGGCAATATACCCCCCATGAACAATTACACAAATAGACGGCCCCCCGTCCCCGGCGGCCCCGCTATTCCTGGCTACGATGGCAACCATGGTAACGGTGGGGCAGGGGGTGCTAAGAATCTCCGGTGGAGGTTCGGTTGCCACATACGACGACTCGACCTGGCAACATTTAACGCACGCACCCTGAGGACTGACGAGAAGATCCTGGAGCTGGAAGAAGAGATAGACAAGTTGCGCTGGAATATTATAGGATTATCCGAGGTCCGTAGAGAGGGGGAGGACACGGTGATTCTCGAATCCGGCAACTTGTTCTATCACCGGGAGGGCGACCATCTGTCCCAAGGAGGTATCGGATTTATCGTCCACAAGTCTCTCGTCAACAACGTTGTAAAGATTGGGAGTGTGTCGACGAGGGTCGCGTACCTGATAATCAGAATCACCAAACGGTATTCGCTGAAGGTCATACAGGTTTACGCACCAACCTCGGCACATCCCGATGAGGAGGTGGAGGAAATGTATGAGGATATTTCCAAAGCCATGCATTCCTCCAAAACTCACTACACGGTGTTGATGGGAGACTTCAACGCGAAACTAGGATGAAGTTAGGGAAATTTGGAGTATGGCAACGGAACCGAAGGGGCCAGCAGCAGGCCGACTTTATGGAGAAAGAGGGACTCTTTATGACTAACTCTTTCTTCCAGAAGCGGCCCCACAGGAAGTGGACCTGTTCGAGACCCCGACGGTTGGACAAAAAATGAGATTGACTTCATTATGACGACCAGACGCCAACTGTTCAGTGATGTCTCAGTGATCGCATGGGTGAAAACTGGCAGCGATCACCGAATGGTTAGAGGCACACTGAACCTAAACGTTAAGTTGGAGAGGTCTCGTCTAATGAAGTCAACGCTCCGTCCCCCTCGTGCTCTAATTCAGAATCCCGAAACCTTTCAGCTCGAGCTACGTAACCGCTTTCAGTGCCTACAAGATTGCAATGCAGTGGACGATATGAATGACAAGCTCGTGGAAACTGTCCATGCGGTCGGAGCTAAGTTCTGCAAGACCCGCCGCAGAAGAACACAAAAACTCTCCGATCACACTCTTAATCTCATGGCTGTTAGACGGAAGATGAGGCTGCAATCGTCAACAGATTTGACAGCATACAGGCAACTGAACAGACAGATCTCCAAATGCATGTGGCGAGACTTACGTAACTTTAATACTGCTCGTATTAAAGAAGCGATCGAGCGGAACCAGGGCTCCAAAGTCTTTGCCAGAGATCTGTGTGCCAGAAAGAGCCAACTGTCAAAGCTGAAGACTGAGTGTGGCAGCATCGTTTCCGAGACACCTGAGATTTTGAGTGAGATTGAGAGGTTCTATGGGCAGCTGTACACATCATCGTTGGAACCGCACGTAAATGTGAGTAACGATCCAAGAGCAAGTCTTACCCGACACTATTCCGATGATATCCCGGACGTCAGTCTGAGCGAGATTAGAATGGCTCTCCAGCACCTTAAAAACGGCAGGGCCCCAGGCGAGGATTGAATTACAGCGGAGCTTCTGAAAGCGGGTGGAACACCGGTACTTGAAGTCCTTCAGAAGCTCTTCAATTCCGTCCTCCATGGTGGCACTACTCCAGAGGCGTGGAGCAGAAGTGCGGTGGAATTGTTTTTTAAGAAAGGCGACAACGCTCTCTTAAAGAACTACAGACCGATTTCCCTTCTGAGCCGCGTCTACGTGCTGTTTACGAGAGTCATTACGAATCGTCTCGCACGCAGACTCGACGACTTCCAGCCTCCCGAAAAAGCCGGTTTCCGAAAAGGCTTCAGTACCATAGACCACATACATACCCTGCGGCAGATTGTACAGAAGACTTCAGAGAGAAGATTGAAGAGAGTACAATCTGCCACTTTGCCTGGTGTATGTGGACTATGAGAAAGCCTTTGATTCCGTCAAAATTTGGGCGGTGCTACAGTCCCTTCAGCGGTGCCAAGTTGACTGTCGGTATATCGAGGTACTGAAGTGTTTGTACAGTAGGGTTACGATGGCTATCCGAGTACAGAACCAGAGCTCGAAACCTATCCAACTGCAGAGAGGTGTAAGACAGGGTGACGTCATATCCCCGAAACTCTTCACCGCTGCATTGGAAGACGTTTTCAAGCTACTGGACTGGAAAGGATACGGTATTAACATCAGTGGCGAGTACATCACTCACCTTCGATTTGCCGACGATATAGTCCTTATGGAAGAATCGCTGGAGGACTTAAGCACTATGCTTAATGACCTCAATAGTGCCTCCCAACAGATAGGTCTTAAGATGAACATGGACAAAACAAAGATCATGTTTAATGTCCATGTCACACCTATGCCGGTAGTTGTTGGGAGCACTATGCTCGAAGTTGTTGACGAGTACGTTTACCTGGGACAAATAGTCCGACTAGGTAAGTTCAACTTCAACCGAGAGGTCAATCGACGGATTCAACTCGGCTGGGCAGCGTTCGGGAAATTACGACATATCTTCTCGTCAGGTATACCTCAATCTCTAAAAACTAGATTGTACAACCAGTGCGTGTTGCCAGTGATGACTTACGGATCTGAGACGTGGTCCTTCACTGCGAGCCGTATGAGGACGCTCAAGGTCACTCAGCGAGCTATGGAGAGGGCTATGCTCGGAGTTTCTCTGCGTGATAGACTCAGAAATGAGGATATCCGCGGTAAAACCAGAGTGACCGACATAGCCCAACGGATTAGTAATCTGAAGTGGCAATGGGCTGGCCATATAGCTCGAAGAACCGATAACCGATGGCGAAAAAAGGTTCGAGTGGCAGCCTCGTACCGGTAGGCGTAGTGTAGGACGACCCCCCACTAGATGGAGTGACGACCTGGTAAGATATGCAGGAAGTCGATGGATGCAGGTGGCTTAGGACCGTGCTTTGTGGCATTACTTGAGGGAGGCCTATGTTCAGCAGTGGACTTGTGAAGGGCTGTAATGATGATAATGATGATGATGTATCATGTATATGTAAAAAACGTTCCTTTAAACAATTCTTTAGGGTCAGTTGGTGTCTCACCTACGGCTTTGTACACAAATAATATTTTCTTTCTTCGAAATCGGGCTGGCTTAAAAATTGGATCTATCTGTTATTAGAGCAGACAAAAAGGCTCGGTACTGTTTCAAAATTCTGACAAAATTTTCATACAATACTACATCTTTGATAAATCCATAGATTCAGACTGCATAGCTTTTTTTGTGCGAGCAGCTATGCAGGTCTAGAAAGACCTATATCACTGCAACTTAAAACATCATTGTGATTGCTGCTATGGCCATAGTTCACAGCTAATCCCTATATCTTCAAGGAATAAGAGTTGCTTAGCTGTAAGCAATTTCACTTCTTCTGGGCGAAGTAGATAGTTACCTAGATGTGTTACGTTTGCGCATTGAGGGTTTACAATCAGTCAGGATGTGCAGAGGCGTTACATCTATTATGAAATAAAACCGACATATCCTTGAGTTGCTCAGTCACAACAGTGTCAAGTCAGGACAGGAATGCGTCGTTTATTTTTACCAAATCCCAGGGCTTCTGTTTTAATGTACTAAAACTTCGTTTCCGTTTAGCGACAGTTAGAGTACAGGTATCGTCAGCAAGATACGAAGTGCTGACTATACTTTTTGGAAAAGTGTACTGACAATTATTATTTTAGCAAGTCTGAGAACTTTATGTGGCTCTAATGGTTAAAGATCTTTAAGTAATGGATTCAAGCTCATAAGTTCCTGAACCAATTTACAACTATACAAATCACATTATGCCCATCCGTTCAACTGATTTGCAAATCAATACAGGCTTTTTGACCTTTCAGGAATTATTTTATTTTAAAAAAAATATTGTATCAATCATAGGGTAAAAACGTTCATTTTAAACAATTCCTTAGCATCAGTCGGTGTCTCACCTACGGCTTTGTACACAAATAATATTTTCTTTCTTCGAAATCGGGCTGGCTTAAAAATTGGATCTATCTGTTATTAGAGCAGCTAAAAAGGCTCGGTACTGTTTTAAAATTCAGACAAAAATTTTAAACAATACGACACCTTTAGTAAATCCATAGATTCAGACTGCATAGCTTTTTTTGTGCGAGCAGCTATGCAGGTCTAGAAAGACCTGTATCACTGCAACTTAAAACATCATTGTGATTGCTGCTATGACCATAGTTCACAGCTAATCCCTATATCTTCAAGGAATAAGAGTTGCTTAGCTGTAAGCAATTTCACTTCATCTGGGCGAAGTAGATAGTTACCTAGATGTGTTACGTTTGCGCATTAAGGGTTTACAATCAGTCAGGATGTGCAGAGGCGTTACATCTATTATGAAATAAAACCGACATATCCTTGAGTTGCTCAGTCACAACAGTGTCAAGTCAGGACAGGAATGCGTCGTTTATTTTTACCAAATCCCAGGGCTTCTGTTTTAATGTACTAAAACTTCGTTTCCGTTTAGCGACAGTTAGAGTACAGGTATCGTCAGCAAGATACGAAGTGCTGACTATACTTTTTGGAAAAGTGTACTGACAATCATTATTTTAGCAAGTCTGAGAACTTTATGTGGCTCTAATGGTTAAAGATCTTTAAGTAATGGATTCAAGCTCATAAGTTCCTGAACCAATTTACAACTATACAAATCATATTATGCCCATCCGTTCAACTGATTTGCAAATCAATACAGGCTTTTTGACCTTTCAGGAATTATTTTATTTTGAAAAAAAAAATTGTATCAATCATAGGGTAAAAAACGTTCATTTTAAACAATTCTTTAGGATCAGTCGGCGTCTCACCTACGGCTTTGTACACAAATATTATTTTCTTTTTTCGGGATCGGGCTGGCTTAAAAATTGGATCTATCTGTTATTAGAGCAGACAAAAAGGCTCGGTACTGTTTCAAAATTCTGACAAAATTTTCATACAATACTACATCTTTGATAAATCCATAGATTCAGACTGCATAGCTTTTTTTGTGCGAGCAGCTATGCAGGTCTAGAAAGACCTATATCACTGCAACTTAAAACATCATTGTGATTGCTGCTATGGCCATAGTTCACAGCTAATCCCTATATCTTCAAGGAATAAGAGTTGCTTAGCTGTAAGCAATTTCACTTCTTCTGGGCGAAGTAGATAGTTACCTAGATGTGTTACGTTTGCGCATTGAGGGTTTACAATCAGTCAGGATGTGCAGAGGCGTTACATCTATTACGAAATAAAACCGACATATCCTTGAGTTGCTCAGTCACAACAGTGTCAAGTCAGGACAGGAATGCGTCGTTTATTTTTACCAAATCCCAGGGCTTCTGTTTTAATGTACTAAAACTTCGTTTCCGTTTAGCGACAGTTAGAGTACAGGTATCGTCAGCAAGATACGAAGTGCTGACTATACTTTTTGGAAAAGTGTACTGACAATCATTATTTTAGCAAGTCTGAGAACTTTATGTGGCTCTATTGGTTAAAGATCTTTAAGTAATGGATTCAAGCTCATAAGTTCCTGAACCAATTTACAACTATACAAATCACATTATGCCCATCCGTTCAACTGATTTGCAAATCAATACAGGCTTTTTGACCTTTCAGGAATTATTTTATTTAAAAAAAAAATATTGTATCAATCATAGGGTAAAAACGTTCATTTTAAACAATTCCTTAGCATCAGTCGGTGTCTCACCTACGGCTTTGTACACAAATATTATTTTCTTTTTTCGGGATCGGGCTGGCTTAAAAATTTGATCTATCTGTTATTAGAGCAGACAAAAAGGCTCGGTACTGTTTCAAAATTCTGACAAAATTTTCATACAATACTACATCTTTGATAAATCCATAGATTCAGACTGCATAGCTTTTTTTGTGCGAGCAGCTATGCAGGTCTAGAAAGACCTGTATCACTGCAACTTAAAACATCATTGTGATTGCTGCTATGGCCATAGTTCACAGCTAATCCCTATATCTTCAAGGAATAAGAGTTGCTTAGCTGTAAGCAATTTCACTTCTTCTGGGCGAAGTAGATAGTTACCTAGATGTGTTACGTTTGCGCATTGAGGGTTTACAATCAGTCAGGATGTGCAGAGGCGTTACATCTATTATGAAATAAAACCGACATATCCTTGAGTTGCTCAGTCACAACAGTGTCAAGTCAGGACAGGAATGCGTCGTTTATTTTTACCAAATCCCAGGGCTTCTGTTTTAATGTACTAAAACTTCGTTTCCGTTTAGCGACAGTTAGAGTACAGGTATCGTGAGCAAGATACGAAGTGCTGACTATACTTTTTGGAAAAGTGTACTGACAATCATTATTTTAGCAAGTCTGAGAACTTTATGTGGCTCTAATGGTTAAAGATCTTTAAGTAATGGATTCAAGCTCATAAGTTCCTGAACCAATTTAGAACTATACAAATCACATTATGCCCATCCGTTCAACTGATTTGCAAATCAATACAGGCTTTTTGACCTTTCAGGAATTATTTTATTTTGAAAAAATAAAATTGTATCAATCATAGGGTAAAAACGTTCATTTTAAACAATTCCTTAGCATCAGTCGGTGTCTCACCTACGGCTTTGTACACAAATATTATTTTCTTCTTTCGGGATCGGGCTGGCTTAAAAATTTGATCTATCTGTTATTAGAGCAGACAAAAAGGCTCGGTACTGTTTCAAAATTCTGACAAAATTTTCATACAATACCACATCTTTGATAAATCCATAGATTCAGACTGCATAGCTTTTTTGTGCGAGCAGCTATGCAGGTCTAGAAAGACCTGTATCACTGCAACTTAAAACATCATTGTGATTGCTGCTATGGCCATAGTTCACAGCTAATCCCTATATCTTCAAGGAATAAGAGTTGCTTAGCTGTAAGCAATTTCACTTCTTCTGGGCGAAGTAGATAGTTACCTAGATGTGTTACGTTTGCGCATTGAGGGTTTACAATCAGTCAGGATGTGCAGAGGCGTTACATCTATTATGAAATAAAACCGACATATCCTTGAGTTGCTCAGTCACAACAGTGTCAAGTCAGGACAGGAATGCGTCGTTTATTTTTACCAAATCCCAGGGCTTCTGTTTTAATGTACTAAAACTTCTTTTCCGTTTAGCGACAGTTAGAGTACAGGTATCGTCAGCAAGATACGAAGTGCTGACTATACTTTTTGGAAAAGTGTACTGACAATCATTATTTTAGCAAGTCTGAGAACTTTATGTGGCTCTAATGGTTAAAGATCTTTAAGTAATGGATTCAAGCTCATAAGTTCCTGAACCAATTTAGAACTATACAAATCACATTATGCCCATCCGTTCAACTGATTTGCAAATCAATACAGGCTTTTTGACCTTTCAGGAATTATTTTATTTTGAAAAAATAAAATTGTATCAATCATAGGGTAAAAACGTTCATTTTAAACAATTCCTTAGCATCAGTCAGTGTCTCACCTACGGCTTTGTACACAAATATTATTTTCTTTTTTGGGATCGGGCTGGCTTAAAAATTTGATCTATCTGTTATTAGAGCAGACAAAAAGGCTCGGTACTGTTTCAAAATTCTGACAAAATTTTCATACAATACCACATCTTTGATAAATCCATAGATTCAGACTGCATAGCTTTTTTTGTGCGAGCAGCTATGCAGGTCTAGAAAGACCTGTATCACTGCAACTTAAAACATCATTGTGATTGCTGCTATGGCCATAGTTCACTGCTAATCCCTATATCTTCAAGGAATAAGAGTTGCTTAGCTGTAAGCAATTTCACTTCTTCTGGGCGAGGTAGATAGTTACCTAGATGTGTTACGTTTGCGCATTAGGGGTTTACACTCAGTCAGGATGTGCAGAGGTGTTACATCTGTTATGAAATAAAACCGACACATCCTTGAGTTGCTCAGTCACAACAGTGTCAAGTCAGGGCAGGAATGCGTCGTTTATTTTTACCAAATCCCAGGTTTTCTGATGCGAATTTACGATCAAAAGCCCGGATTAAGTTTTTAAAATGTTTTTATTTATTATCATAAAGAGTTTCAAGGATCAATCGGGCGATTCTACAAAATGGCCACATAACTGTGTGCTCTTTATGCCCTCCCGTGCGAGTTCATCGGCTAGTTCATTGCCTACAATGCCCGCGTGGCACGGAACCCATCTTAAAACCACCCTGTGGTTACATCCCTAGGCGCTTAGACGGTTCACGCAGTATCCAACTAGCTTCGAGTTCACTAAGTTTGATCTCAGCGCTAGCAGTGCTGTTCGACTATCAGAGTTTATATAGATTACATGATTGACGTAGTGTTTTTGCAGATTGATTTCCGTACACTGAAGTATGACGAAAAATTCTGGCTAGAAGGTAGATGTGAATCTACCCTAATTAATACTAAGTTTGAATTTCGGGCATTCCCCATAAATTCCAAAGCCTACCTCAAGGTCCATTTCGACCCATCGGTGTACCATATAAGGCTACCAACCTCCATATAACCTGTCCATTCAGCCAGTCTTCTCTGGAGGGTAGTTTGACTATATACTTTTTATTAAAAATGTATAGTGGACGCGTGATATCATTCAAGGAGACTCATTTAAGGAGACTCGGGTCTTATGCATGATCTTAGCATAAGACCCGAGTCTCCTTAAATGAGTCGAGCATGAATCTCAATTTTTAGGAAAGCAAGCACGGACTGACCTGGGCGTTAATCCTATACAAACTAGCTCTCGCCTCCTGGTCTAACTAAAGATCAAGGGGCTTTAGGCACAGAAGTGCATTAAGAGCTGCTCCAGGCGATGATCGCATCACTCCAGTTAACATTAAGTAGGCAGTCCTTTGTAGACTATTTAATCTATCCGCAGTCGTCTTTTGGTTGGCCTTATTACACCAGACAATGGAGGCGTAGGTGATAATCGGTCTCACTATGCTGCTGTAGAGCCATAGGATCATACCGGGACGCAAGCCCCAGTTGTTCCCAACCATACGACTGCACTTACCTAAAACAATTTTAGCCGTAAGATATACGTTGCTAAGGTGAGAATTCCACGTTAGTTTTTGTCTATTATTACGCACAAATACTTAACTTTTCCTATAAAATTAAAAGAATCAGGGGCGTTACTTTGCGAAATTCCATTATATTGAAGTTGTAAGAACTTAATTTGCTTATTTTCGCGCAATAAAAAACAATGATGTGTCCTGCCTAGTCCAAAGAGCACCCACCTCCCAACCTCCCTCAGTTGCGTTCACTATCCCCTTTACCATCGCTTCCAGCACCATCACGCTCAGCGCCACCCCTCGCAGCACCACCACACTAGGAAAGATACACCACCCTTGATGATACGACATGTGTTACGCCTCTACACGAGGGATCCTCAGATGAAGTAGGCTGTGCGGATGCTGACACTATCTCCGTCATCACTAATCCCATCACCACCACTCTTAGCAAACTCGTTGATCAGGAGTTGTATACTTCCGCCGTTTGTATACTGCCGCTCACTTAGCCTTCAGCCACCGCAACGACTACTTAACCTGTGGATGCCTCGTGTAGAGGCGAAATACGTATCGTATTATCAAGAGTAGTGTGTCGTTTCTAGTGTGGTGATGTTGGGTTTGGTGTTACTGAGGGTGGTGACTACGGAGATAGTGTATGCAATTGAGGGAGGTTGGAATGTGCTCTTCAGACTGGGTTGACACATCATTTAATTGTATTACGCGAGTATGAGCAAATTAAGTTCTTATAACTTCAACCACATGGATTGAAAAATGCCCGAGAATGTTGAGTCATATTCTGGTTTGAACACTTTTAATTTTGCTGCTATGTTCGCAGACCTCGACAATTATTCATGTCTAAGTCAAACACTTGTACAATTGCATCAAGAAAGAGGTTCCGAAGAGTCACTTACTGGCTTGTAAGCAACAAAATACTCGTACTTTGACTTCCTAATTAGGGTTAACAAAACGACATTTTAATAATAAGAGTAAGTGAATTGGTGACCGGTGCCCGGTGGTAGGGTTTCGATAGATTTCGGTGCCCCCTCGATAACGCCACCCGGTGCGGTGGCACCGCTCGCACTGCCTTAAGGCCGCCACTGATTATAAGATCCTTATTCGTTGTTGTAATCTTAAGATTGTAAATATTTTCAAGTAGACGTTTTTATTGGTTAGGAACTTTTTACATTTCGTAAAATTTTAATATATAAGGAATCAGATTTTTGTAATAAATTATTCTACTGGTTTTTTCTCATTCTACTCGCTTCTATTTATTCTACTCGTTTATACTCTAATTGGTGACCCGTAATCATCACCAAACTTTACTTTGCGAAGATTTTGGGAGATTCTGACGACAGATATTGTCGTCTTTGACGACGCTTAACCCTGCGGACAGTCGATGACGACAGTTATTTAGGTTCATAAAGCTCTTAAGCCATCAAAATAACTTGAGTTTTGTATGAACACACTCGTCGAGAGGCATGGAAAGGAGCAAGGAAAGGAGGTAGAGACGTAATGTGGTCACAATTCTCATCATTCCCGATACAGAGTCTGTGCTCTATACCTCTACACTCCATAGATTGGAACGTAGACAGAGAAAGCATTCTCTGTCTACGGTTTGGAATATCTTTTTTCTTTATTAAACTGGCTTTACGGCTCTGGTTTCTAGACCTTCTGAGACTATCCTTTCTTTGCGAATCTTCATTTTATGTTATTTTTCTTCCCTTGGGAGATTTTGACGACAGCTCAACCTAGCGGACAGTTGATGACGACAGCCACTCAAGTTCATAAGGCGCCCAAGCGATCAAAATAACTTGACGTTTATATCGACATCAAAGCACTTGATTCGCCGTTTTCTCGAATAGTTCACACGTGCAGACACATAATTCACAAAATCGCATCACTTTTACGAATTCAAAATCCATTTCAAACCATTATTCAAGCGACAAAACAGGAGCGACAATCCGTCTACGGCCAAGTTCCCGCCAAAAACCCATTTAGAATATCGATATCATAGATCTACATAGAGCATAGAGGAAAGTAATATATTTATCTGTATGCGTAGTATCCTCTTAGTAGTCTGTGTTATCTGTGTTTAGATTGTTTTGGGGCATGAGATTTTGTGTTTTTAAACCTACGAAAATTTTCATTTTTATTATATTGAATTAACCTTAATCGTTCAATATGGAAGAAAATGTCGCATTAGATTCAAGTAAACAAAAACAATTCGTAAAGTCTTTAAAAGGACTGAAAAAGTTGATGAAGGTAATATTTTAAAAGCTTATCAAAGGGTTATGTTTTCTTTTTGTGTATTGATTTTAATGTATGTTTTACAGAAAAGTGGTGCTATACCAGATAAACCCGAAAAGAAAGAAATTAAGCCCATTCAAGATGGTAAGGTTACCAAAAAGAGGTTTAAAGCACGAGGTTTGGTTTATTTATCGCATATCCCACATGGGTTTTACGAGGTTAGTAAAAATTGTACTATTTTTTTTTTGCTATTGTACATTGCAATTCTGTTATTTTTATACAATCGATTTTAATAATGTTTTCGATTTTATTAAATAACGCATGGTAAATGTATGAGAATCTGTGTTCTTAACCCTTTAATCTCCATAAAAATCCCATGAAGTGGCATGCGTCCACTCGGTATATGCCGGACGCATCCTGTGGTCTAAACAAAAGTTAGTTTTTACTTCATTACAAAGAGATTTTATTGTATTTTGATTAAAAAAATCCAAAAATCAATACAATAACATTCACACCAAAATGGTGTACGAAACGAACGTAGATTATAAATAAATATCCATAAACTAACTGACTTTTTATTCAACTAGAGGATAGAAAATTTCATATTGATTCTATAATGCCAAACTTCTTCATAGAAAAGTAGTCTCTAAACATAAGTATTGATGGGTTAAAGTGCTGTGGGTGGGTGCGGTCACATTTGGCATCTTGAATTTTGACGGAATATTGAAGTGGTCAAATTTGGACGCTTGTGGTTTGAGAGGTTAATATCACACTGGGAAGCGCTTTAGACTAACTACCCGTTATTATTAACTTGGGGAGAGTTTATAGGGAGATTATTAGGGAGAGAGTATGTAGGTTTTTTATTAAAATTTCCGTCAAAACTAGCAAATCTGTTGTCAGAGGCACTTTGTTACTGGTCAAACCTGATTTTAGAACAAATGTTTTTCCTAGACTAAACTCTACTAAACTAAGCCTGGCAGGATTAAATAGATGTTCGCGGCTTTAGCTTTGAGTTTGAAGGAACGGCACCTAAACCAACTTACTTTCTTATTTACTTACTTTTCTGAACAGGATCAAGTGTATGTTGTTGATGCAGTTATGATAGCTTGCAAAAAAACTAGTAAAGCCAAGAAATAATCAACTTTATTCTTAAATTAATTAGCACTAAATATTTTATATGTTTTCAACATAGTAGGGCCATGCTACAGCTATATTATGGTTGTAGCTCGAATGGGTCGGCCGATCAGGGTAGGAACTCTCTCACAGAATGCCAGCGTGAAATAGCAGCTTGACGCTGCTGAGTTTTGTATGGTGAGTGTAGATAACCGAAGAATATTTTTATTGGAAACGAGACATTCAATCTTTGTCCTCATGGTTGAGAATTCATCTGAATTTTAATTTGTGATCGAGGATAGATGTCTATGGGCCACAGTATCCACTTACCATCAGGTGGACTGCGTGCTTGTTTGTCACCTTAAAAGTTACAGCCTATATACATCCCACTGCTGGGCTCAGGCCCCCCTCATTTCTGAGAGGGTTTTAGGGCAAGGAAGTGTCCGCCGCGCTGGCCAAATGCGTGTTGACGAACTTTACATGTCTTCGAAATATTTTTTCTTTTTCTTATTCCTCAGACATGCAGGTTTCCTCACGATGTTTTCCTTCACCGCCGAGCACGTGGTAAATCAGCACTTAAAATTGCAATTAACAATTTCATTGATGCCGGCGGGGATAGAATCCGGGTTACTCTGTTATATTTACAGCGAGCGTTAACCATCTGAGCTACCACGGCTTGTCACCTTATTTTTATATATAATGTCAAACTCATTTATTTTTACTAAATACTCCTGGTCGACAGTGACTTCAACTAGCCGTGGTTGTAATTTCTTTTAACTAACATATTATATCAGTTAAAATATCTTTTTTGTTTATTTTACCAATATTGCTTGCAGTCAAAAATACTTTTGTCTAAACTTAATATTCAAATACTTTTTGACTGTCTTTTCAAGATTAATTCTGACTGCAAAATGGTTTTTACTGTCATAAGTATATTTTATAACTTTTTGAATGTAACTGGTTTTACAGATTTTGTAGCGTTTTATAAACTTATATCCCCGATGTTTCAAGTACTTTACATTACCTATTGTCATGGGGGACTAGAGGTGTTCGATGCCTCAATGTTGTAGGTAACCAAGGCTACCTCTAATTTAAAATTATGAATTATTGATCTTGAAGTTCTGCAGTTAGGTTGGGGTTTAATTTTATAAATTAAAGTATCCCATAGCAATGGTAGCGCTCAGCCATTCTCTATTGAAATTAGGTTGTGATAAAATCTAGAAAACTAATTTCATTCTATGTGTATTGTTTGCATAAAGATAATTATATTAGTTATTTAAAATTTTAATTTCAAAGTACAATAATAAGAATATATGAATTTCATAAAACCCCAACACAACTTGCTGTAAAAAATAACATGTCAATTGTGTATGTTTATGTCAAACAAGCAAGATTATTGAAGAAAATCCTAACTTTGTTTTTAATTTTCTCAAACACTGAGTTTCTGAGCACTGAAATGTTGTATGTATAAGTTAAAAAAGTAGATCTTTCAAACAGTAATAGTTCTAACATTGAGCCCATTTAACCTTTTGAGCGCCAAAGTCGCCTATACTTGACCAGCACCTGCGAGCTCTGAGTGCATACGTCTATAGTTGACAAAAAACCCGGCCCACAAAAATATGAAATATAGATATTGGAAAATTATTACTGGTATTTATTTCTACACTCCTCAAAAAAGAATAACCCAGCAACATGTGAGTATAAAAAACAAGTCTCCTAGAGCCACAAGTACATACATACTTAAAAGAAAATTAATGCTACATAAATAAAAGAAAACTTCATCAAATCAACTTCGCATAATAAATCTAATATCTCAACTCTGGCGCATCCTTAGCGCGTCATCGATTATCTGTTCATTGGGCGCCGTGGTCAAGGATAGACGACACTCTGATGACGTCATAAACGAATAGCGGAAAAAGTAGTGCAGTGCAACATGAACGATTCTTCAGAACTCATTCACATTTTGGACATCGTCGATGATGATGATTTTTTTTATTTTAATAATATAAAATTACAAATAATAAATGTTTTTTTTTAAGGTATGAAGAGCAATTTTACATTTTGTGTTGTGCGATTTTCTTTCTCAATCTAGGGTATTGACTGAAACCTCTATTATATTTGCTGATGAAATTTCCATTCTTATTCTGCATACAAAAGACCAGAATTTAAATAATAAATTGAATCAAGTATTGAACCAGGTTACAAATTGGCTGACACATCACAATCTAGAGATTAATTTTAATAAAACCGAGTACTACATTATTTTTACCCAAATTAAAGTTATATTTAATTGAAAAATGTTTCTATAATTTAAATGAATATTTTGATACAAATATTATTTAATTTGTGTGGACAACTTCGGCCTGTGCCTATATAATTTATTTTAATTTTTTTATTCCATTATTATTTTTTACTTAATTTTATTTTATTTATAATAATAATTATTATTTTTACTTGACATTGTGATTATTAATTTAATTTACAGAATTTTAAAATAATATAATCTGATAATGTAATTTATTAATGAAATCTAATATTGTGGTTTAAAAATAATATTTTAATATTTTTATTTTATTTTGCTACGCCCAAACTGGGTTCAAATGCGGACAATTTTTTTTTAAAAACATCACATCTATTGTTTACCATTTGATTGCAATAAAGATTATGGTTATGATTATCTCAAAATCATCTGGTAGCATCAGCATCATATCAAACCCCCATTGTCATAAGAACGTAAGACTTTTCTTCTGCGCTTTACTTGACCTACGCCTCCCCCGACACATAAAATATTTTGAGTCGATCTCTGTATATTTTGGTTAGATCGATTTCGAAATCGATACACAACGTGCGACACGGCTACATCTCTAAGAAAGTTTCAAAAAGCAAGGTCAGCTACGCCGTTGTCGTCCAGTCGTGACAGTGACGTCATGACGATGAAGAGTAGTGTTGTGGCTTACTACTATTTTATTGTTATTGTTTGTTTTTATTTAGTAAGTTTTTTGTACAAATTACATATATAAAAAGAGTGGAAGACAGCACAAGATTAAATAAATCATACTAGATTATAAAGAGTCATTTATTGCGTAAAAAACCAGCAAAATCAAGTTATTTTGTGTTATCGATATATCAACTCTTGGTAACACTAGTTTTTTCGTAGGTATTTTTGTTTCATTTTCGCTTTGGCGTACAGGACACGGTATGCGTTTTTGGCGTGGCGCTCAAAAGGATAATAAATATTCCCACCTTAGGAAAGTGTCTACATGCCCTAATCTCTCTTTCCATTGCATCCCGTTAGAAACATCGACTTGTGATATTTAATGAATATTTATCTCCCTCTCTCACTATCTTTTGGAAGATATGCTTCTTTATCAGTCCCTAGTAGTTAACTGGTGGAGATAGCCTCTTCCATAGTAGGAAAGGTTGTGCCATAATCTCCATTCACACTTGATCCTTGTTATTGGTCTTAGTATGTTATATCTAGGTATCTTACATTTATACCATCATCGAAGGCCAGAGTGGGTCCAACTGTAATCACATCTGGTAACATCTATGGGGCAATATAAAAAGGTAAATTTTCTTACATTGCCACTCAGCTACACAGCTAGAAGAACATAAAATACATTAATTACCATGGTAGAGCCATGCTGCAGTTATACTAGGTTTGCAGCATAAATCGTTTGGCTCAACTGGGGAATGACTACACTCGTAACTGAATACCAGTGTAAAATAGTAGCTTAATGCTGCTATTTTTGTAGGGCGAGTGTAGAGAACCGGACACTAATGGTAACTGTCAGTCTTCAAGGCTGAACTTTTCTACATCTATAGGCCACAACATCCACTAATATCAGGTAGACTATGTGATCATTCATCACTTTTATTCTATAAAATGTCAGTAATCATCATCATTGTAGAACATCAAAAGTCCCTATATATTTCTTTGCAAATGTTCCCTATCTTGACAGTACTTGTCGCGCTTAGCAGGGAATGGGGTTGGTTTTTATTTTTATTTCAGTTTCGCTCTGTTAGTTCTTATGACACTAACGGAATAATTTGGAGCAGTAGATTATATTACACTGCCACTACACAGCAATTAACATTATGATATATTGAAGACATTGGGAGGTTTTCCAATCACAGGCACAGGGGAAGCAAAAATGTATAGAATGTATGAAATATATGGCATGCGCTTTCAATTACTAGCGCCGGCACGGAGATGACTCCTACCGGTGCCGGACAGCAAACTTCCCACTCGTTGTTGGCCGATAAAACTGCATGTGTGTATACATATTTTAACCAAGTGTGCGCAGGAGGAGGTAGAAGGAATGCGTTGAGATTGAGACTCAAAATTGGCTTGTGAAATATAACTAAGGACATTGAGAGGAAATATTACTAAGGACAAAGTAGTATTCAAAATAAAGTAAAAAGTATTGAAGAGGTTAGAAGCTTATAAGGCAAATATAGTCCACAACACATGTTGGAGAATTTAACATGTTCTCAAGATGTTTTTAATTCACAGACATGCTGGTTTCCTCCTAGGAAGGTGATCTTTTTCTGATATAAATAAATTAGTATTTTGTATAAATTCTGATTCCAGCATCAAATGACTGAGTACTTCAAACAGTTTGGTGTGGTGACTAATGCCAGAGTTATCAGATCCAAACACACTGGTCGCTCTAAAGGTCATGCTTTTGTTGAATTTAAAGACACAGCTGTTGCCCAAATTGTTGCTGAAACAATGAATAATTATCTAATGGGGAAACGATTAATTAAAGGTAATATTATATATATACTACTACTTCACATATTTCCTAGACTATACTAGATACTTCACATATTTCCATTGCACACTTCGAACATGAAGCAAGAGCTCGGTCGTTGGGCTTTACTGTCGATTTGATAAGTTCATGCTACCCATTCACATCAAATTTGGTTTTTTTTTTGGGTTATAACTTTGTGCTTGCTTTTAAATTCACCTTAGAGACCTCTTTTAATGTAGTTTTAAGAAAAAAATAATTGTTACTGTTATATCAGTGGGTAAGTTCAATATATCGAAAATATTACCTAGGTATTTTAATATAACTCCTGTTTTGAATTTTTTTTCATGCAGATCACAAGATAAAATTGAATGCTAAAGAGTAATCTATATTTTTTATGAAACAAAAAATACACCTTGTATATAGTATACAATAAAAAAAAAGTGATATCCTTCTATCGTTATATGATGATGGCCTTCTATCATTATGATGAGGTTTTAGCAAGAAAATGTACGACTACGCGTTAACAGACATTTTGCTCCTTTAAGTATATAATATACCCTATTGTCGATAGATTTTCCTCTTGACAAATGTTTTAGAGTAGTTGTGTCACCATTTATAAGGGACCTTAAGATATTTTAGGTATTTCCTTTCACTATTACAATTCCCACGGGAACCAAATGACAAATATATAACATTAGTTTAAATATTGTGCGATTTGTATGTTCTTTAATACATTTTTTCTTTTTTACAGCTGTGTACATTCCACCTAAAGACCAACGTCGAAATGCTAGAAGAAAGAATTGGAATGCCCAAAATAATCTAGGAAATAAAATAAGATTAAACATGAAAAAGGTAAGTACATCATATTATGACTTGTTATTTAAAAATATTTCATATTATTTGTAAAGATAGGCCGAATATGAATTTCACCGAATACGAATATTCAGCCGAACATTATTCGGCAGGATCACCTCGCCTCTATACTTAACCAATTTATGCCAAAACTTGTTACCGTAAATCCCGCGTGATTAGCGCCGGACCCTGGCCCTCGCTCCCCCGCCACACCTGACATGTTTTTTTTATAGGATAGGGTGACAAACGAGCATACAGTCCAACTGATGGTAAGTGGTTGCTGTGGCCCACAGACATCTACATCTATCCTCGATTACGAATCAAAATGCAGATGCGCTGTCACCCATGAGGAATTAGGTGGATTGCCTTGTTTCCAGTAAAAAGGGTCTCGTACTACTCACCATATGAAACACAGCAGCATTAAGCTACTATTTGACGCTGGTATTCTGTGAGAGCGTGGTCGCTCCCCGGTCAAGCCGACCCATTCGTGCTACAACTATACTACTAATATATTTGCAGCATGGCTCTACCACGTAAAAAAAATTATTATATATAGTTATTGCATCATCTAGTATTGAGCGAATTGCCGGCACTTGCTTATTAAAAAAAAAGTATTTCGTTGTGTTATTCTTAGTGAAAATTGATAATTATATAACAAAAATGAGTGGCAGGAGATCTACTATTTGGACTTATTTTAGAGAAACTGGCGACCAAAGTAAAGTGAAATTTACTGTAATGTAATGTTTCTTTCTTTGATTCCAAAAACATTATATCAAGTTTTTTATTTGATATAATTGGAAATCCATAAATAAAATATACTTCTAACAGTAAAATTAAAGACATGTCATTACTCAATTCGTACATTTCAATACACTATAAGTACCATTTTAACGAATGTTTGTTATGATTTTGCCGAATATTCGGTAAATCTGCCGAATACCGAATATAAAACGAATATTCGGCCCATCACTAATTATTTGTCGATATAAGATGTAGTAATGTTCTTATGAATAATATAAAATTGTATTAACGTAAAACTATTTTTTGGTTGAAAAATAAATAAGCTTAAAACACACAACCTTATTGGTGGCAAATTTTTTGGAAGACAAACACCATGAACTAGGAAACTGGATAAATCCAGTAAAGTAAAAATACCACAAGATTGTGGATATAATTTTTTGTAATATGATGTGTATTATTAATTTCAGGCCTACAATGCTGATAAGAGTGAAAATGAGGAGCTAAAAATAGCAAGTAAATTATTGACCAAGTAATTATTTTTTTGTTTCTATAGTAAATTTTTTCAAAATATATTTTAACCGTGCGGTGGTGGGTGTAGTATGGGGTAGTGGGTATTCTTAATACCCACTACCCCATATCCACGGGTATCGAAAGAGGCGACAGATGGAAACAAACGAGGAGACGTAGAGCAGCACCTTAATAATGCAACTAGAAAATAAATAAAACTGGAGTTGCTAACCCACCTGCCAAGCGTGGTTATTATGGCAAAAATCCCACTTATGCGGCAATAAACGTGGAGGAGCCTGTCCACACAGACATGACTTTCATAGGCTGTAATGAATTAATTAAGAGCGCATTAAATATAACTGTAAGTTTATATATAACTTGAAAAATAAATAATTTTTAATGTTGCAGTTTATCAAATACAAAGAAAAAGCTTAAAGAATTAGGCATAGATTGTGACTTCTTTACACCTGTAGATATTCCAGAAGGTTTGTCAGATAAAGGGCTTGTAAAGGAAGAAAAGAAGGAAGGTATTTATAATATTTACATATTTTAAAATGCATAGATTTACTTTGCTTACCTAATAAATAAATCAGGTGTTTGAAATTTTGATGTCAGACTTCCCGGTCTGGGAGATTCCAGTTAGTTCAGATATTTTTTACAAAAGATGCAATCCTAATTCTGTGCTAATGGCATAATTCTTAAAAAATAGTAGTAGTATATTTGGTAGTATGTAAATTGGTCATCATACCTATATGTATATGTTAATCGGTATTGACAACATTTGCATATTTGATACTGGATTCCAAATTTGACAGTTTACAAAAAATTACATAGTTTTCAAAATATTTATCAGTCAAACTGGTGTTATTTTCACTTCCAGTTTGCCTATTGAGTTTTGGGGCACCATTATGTGTTAAATACACTATTTTACTATTTATGGTTTCAGATAAAAGTAACATCGATGAAAAACCAAACAAGAAAATTAAGAAAGAAGCTGTTAAAAGATCAACTGAAATGAACGAGACAACAGATGAAAATATTGATGAGACAGAGAATAAACAAGATGAACAAAAAGCAAAAAAGAAGCCAAAAAATCAGACAAAATTAAATAAAACAAATGACACACCCAATGACAAAAAATTAAGTTCTATAAGCAAATCTAATTCTAATACAGACAGTTCAAAACAGAATAAAAAAAAGATAGATGGTAAGAAAAATAAAATAGTCAACGAGGCAGAACCTGAAGGCAATAAACATGCTCAGGAACAAAAGCAACAGAAGTTAAAAGCTGCTGGTGTTAAGCCACCTGAAGATTTCATCAAACTTGGCACAGACGAAGATGATAGCGACAGTTCGTACCAGTTTGACTCTGATGAATATGAGAATATGATAAACGATGAGGATGAATCCACTGATAATGACGGGACTGATGATGATGGGGATGAATTAGATATAAGTGAAAGGTTTGTTGTTTTTTCATTTTAATACAATTACATAAGATACAATACAATTCAATAAGAGAAACTAGAACTCGTAGAATCGATAATCTTAAACTACAATTACCTAAATATAATAACTTATACGGAAAAAGAACTTTAAACTATGTTATACCTAATTTAATCAATCAGTTACCTAAGTCTTTCAAAGACGTTATTACACGTAAAAACGTAATATATAAACTAAAAAAAATTATAATATTCAATTAACTCTTACTAAATACTCTTAACACTTAAAACAAATTGTCGTTCTATGTTATTACTTTACTTTACCAACATATTATCTTACTATAAAATTATGAAAATATGTATATATAATAAATGTAATACAACATACTACTAATAAGTTTCACTATGTGATTTTACGTTCATCGCCTAGAACTATTCTTTATTTATGTGCCTACACATACATTATTTGTTTACATTAATTGTGGGTGTCTAACGCGCACGCTCATAGTATTCCTCTATTACTAGCTGATGATCACAATTAGTACCCTTTCGGAAAACTGCGCGATCGCACTTATTAGAAATTTCGCACCAAAAATTAAAATTCTACAATAGTAGAGCGCGCGAGCACTCGCGTGATTATTTTTGTCGGAAGTTTACCTAACGTTTTTATTTTATGTAAGTGTTTATATTATGTATAAATATTGTTATTATGATTTTTTTTTGTTTGATAATATTATTTTTAACCGAAGTAACTATATTTCGCACAATAATGGCATATATTTTGAAATGGTTGGAAGAAGTTATTACTGATGAAACAACCAGCAAAGTATGGGTTAAACATATTTTTACCAACGGATACAAAGGTACCTTATGCCTACCATATGGAAATTATGAAAATATGTATATATAATAAATGTAATACAACATACTACTAATAAGTTTCACTATGTGATTTTACGTTCATCGCCTAGAACTATTCTTTATTTATGTGCCTACAAGTAGTTTGTAAAATAGATACATACTATTTAATGCACCTAATTTTAGTAGATAATAGTATTAAATATAACTTCGGTAATGTTACGTAATGTGTTAATTAGAATTGTGTACATAATGTCAACAGCAATGGTGTACGGAAAAACTCTAATGAGTTTATGTTTACACTTAAACTGTAATCATAAATTTCTTAAATAAATTTAAAAAAAATATATTCGAGGGAATAAAAATAGAAACAACGAAGTTCCAGTAATTTGAAAATAGTCATTATAGTCAACCAAATCTAAGAAATACATTTTTACAACTGTCAGACTTATTGCATGCCAACAAAAAAAAATGGGAACGTACAATATTCGATTCTTAAAAAAATCGATATCGATTATTTAGAGCTGGTAATCATTTACAGTTTGGTTTGAATTATACTAGAATAAATTAAAAACAGATCATTTATTAAAACAAAAGATTTATCAGTTTCTTCGTATTTGTTGTTACTGCTTATTTGTAGAGCCATAGTTATAAAAATTTAATGCATTTCGTGGGATTTTAACATTAATTGTGGGTGTCTAACGCGCACGCTCATAGTATTCCTCTATTACTAGCTGATGATCACAATTAGTACCCTTTCGGAAAACTGCGCGATCGCACTTATTAGAAATTTCGCACCAAAAATTAAAATTCTACAATAGTAGAGCGCGCGAGCACTCGCGTGATTATTTTTGTCGGAAGTTTACCTAACGTTTTTATTTTATGTAAGTGTTTATATTATGTATAAATATTGTTATTATGATTTTTTTTTGTTTGATAATATTATTTTTAACCGAAGTAACCTATATTTCGCACAATAATGGCATATATTTTGAAATGGTTGGAAGAAGTTTTTACTGATGAAACAACCAGCAAAGTATGGGTTAAACATATTTTTACCAACGGATACAAAGGTACCTACCATATGGAAATATACGCAGGTGCTCAGCCAGATGGTCCTTATGCACAACCAAATAAAGTTGTGGACATTTTGCATCGAATGCTTACCCCATTGGATGGTTTAGGTTGTAACGTCACAATGCACAATTGATTCACGAATATACCTCAATGCTTAGAAATCTTAGATAGCAAAATTACTGTCGTAGGCACTGTGGAGAAAAATAAGCCACAAATTCCCAAAGACTTCAAAATCACAAGAAACGGAAGCGAAACGAGGTCAATTTTTGGCTTTCAAAAACAAGGTACTCTAGTATTTTACATGCCAAAATCAAAGAAAGTGGTGCTTATATACTCAACTATGCACTATGATGATTATATCGATTTACAAACAGCAGAGAAACGTAAGCCGGAAATAATAACTTTTTACAACAATACCAAATATGGCGTGGACATTGTAGACAAAATTTGTAGTATTTATGACATCTCTAAAAACTCTAGGCGATGGTCACTTACCATATTTTTTAATTTAATGAATATAAGTGCTATACACGGTTATATTGTACATACAATAAACAAGGCCTACAGAAATGAGGCCAGGAAGAATTTTTTATATGAACTTGGTTTTCACCTAGTCGCGCCATGCATATAACGCAGAATAAATATTGAAAGTATTCCAAAATCATTGAAAATGAAAGGGAAAATGCTTTTGGGCGTGAAAGAGCCATCGAAATTACAACCATGCCCAGCACAACTCCCCAATACTGGTCAAGTCGGTAAATGTTCCTTTTGTGGCAGAGCGCGCAACAAGTCCACTAGAAAACAATGTGACACCTATAAAAAGTGGATTCATCCTAAACATCAAGTTCTTCAATGCCTTGACTGTTGTAAAAATGATAAAGACTGTGTGGAAAATATGAGCGAGTAAAAAAAGGAGACTGAGAAGGTTTGATGCCAAAAAATCATTGATTTTTCTCAAAATTCACAAGAAGTCTGATATTAAGTGTCTAATAAATGGTAACAGTTATGTTTCATCTATTTTAGTTTCTTATTAAAGTTTGTTTTCATATGATATTGAAGTATTTTTATATTTGTTTATTGTTCCTGTAAAATCTTTACACGAAATAGTTCTTTATTCGCATAACAATGAATTTTAATCATCCTAACACTACGGTAATGTACATAGCGACTTACCATTGAAATGACGTCAAGTAAAAAAGTTGGTACTGGTTTTTTTTAACATTTTGCTTTGTTTGAAAGATTCTAATTTAAATTAGTGATAAAAAACTAAACACGTAAATAAATATAGATAACTTCATAATTCTTCGGATTTACGTAAAAGGTGATTTTAAATCGTGAGAGTACGCTTGTGCAAAGTTATTGCGAAATGATTAATGTGAAACGTCAAAAGGTATTTCTTAGATTTGGTTGACTATAGTTAGATAGAGTTAAGCAAAAAGAATCTTTTTTGAGTTGAATCCTTTGTGCATTAACACATCCAAATTTTGCAATTTTAATTTTATTTTCTCTTTTACAGCAAAGATCTTGCTCCGAAGAGTAAAAATAAAGGAAAACAAGTAATTGTACAGTCAGTTAAACCAAGTGAGCCAAAAGATAAGCCGAAGCAAGAATCGAAACAAAAACCGCAACAGGCAAAGAGAAAGAAGCCTGAAAGTAAGTAGAGTATTTATTTAAATTCATTATTATAAACGTTATTTTTATATTAAATACTAGCAACCTGTCCCTGCTTCACCTGAGTGGTGTCTATTAATGTCATAATTTGGATTTAAGATAGTCAATGACCATTTATAACGTGCCTTAGTAAAGACAATGTACTTTTTGCCTTATAAATTCCCAACTAAAAGCCTGTATTTAAAATCTGATATACTAAGTATAAGAAAATTATATATTTTACACACAATATTAAAAAAGCATAAAGGTTTGATTTTTGACCCAAATATTTTGAACAAAAGAAAAAAAGACATTGTACTTAATTTATTTTGTGTTAAAACCGCATTCGCTAGACGTCAGTTCATTAACCAATCTATCTATCTATATAATTTTGTCAACAAAAAGCTTAATATTTACTGTAGAAATGCCAAGGACTGCAAGATTTTGATTATAAATTGGCTAAAGACCTTATCTTATGAAGACACAGAAAAACTGATGTTTCGACACATAGGGTAAAAAAAATCGCAAACACACACACACACACACATTTATTTTTGAATATTTTTTTTGTATAATATGTAAACTTATGTCTCTACAATGTTTTTGTATGGCTATGGAAGAGCGGGAGTCTCTCACACAAGTGCCTTAAGGCACTTCAAAGATGCCCCCTACCCTATACAAATTGTAAAATACCAAAGTGAAATAAATTATTATTATTATCTATGCATTCAATTTTTCGTATTTTTTCCAATATTTTTTTTTCTAATATAGTATAACCTAGATCACTCCTGTCATTGCTCTCTGTCTCGGTCAGCTAATCCGAAGATTAGCCTGAAAAGATTTTAAAATAGCTATTAATTTTTTATGGTATATAAATAACCTCCTCAGCTCAATATAAGGCTGTTATTTAGATGTTACAAACATGCATTGTAATTTTATTTAAATGTAAAGATATTTCACTAGTCTTGATTCTAGATTTAGTATCTTGCAAGGGCTGGTTAGGGTGAGTTAACATCTCTATGGGTCCACTTCAGCTATAGGGGGATATTATCCCTCTTACACAGTACATAATTCATTGTTCGAAAGTTGTTGCCTTAGCTGAAACCAGAAAATAAGAGAGTAAAGATATCAATAAAAGTGATATTAGGGAATCGTGTAGTTTAGTTTGAAATTTGTCGTCTTAGTTGAAACCAGAAGTAAATATATCAATAAGAGTTATATTAGGGAATTATGTAGTTTTGTTATGATCGCAAGTTTTTGAAAAAGATATAAGTTGTGGATGCATTTAAAAATTAGGTAATTCAAAAATAGTTAGCCCTTTAGTGTTGCTATACCCTTGCAGGGCATCACATGTTGCATCGTCATTACTGCTCTTCACAAGTCCACTGCTAAACGTAGGCCTACCCCAAGGAATGCCACAAAGCATGATCCCGAGCCCCCTGCATCCGTCGACTTCCTACATGTATTACGAGGTCGTCACTCCATCTAGTAGAAGGTCACCTTACACTTCGCCTACCGGTACGAGGCTGCCGCTCAAGAACCTTTTTTCCCCATGTGTTGTAGGTTCTTCGAGCTATATGATCTACCCATTGCCAATTTGGGCTATGTCGGTCACTCGGGTTCTACTGCGAATATGCTCATTTCTAATTACATCACGCAGAGAAACCCCGAGCATAGCCCTCTCCATAGCCCGCTGAGTGACCTTGAGCTTCCTCGTACTGAAGTATAAGTCATGTATAACAATAATTTACAATCTTAGATTTTATAATGTGACATGCATAAACAATTTGGATTTAGATTAATAATAAAACAAAACTTGATACAATTCCAGAAGTTGCTGTGCAGTCCAAGAAACCGAAATTTGAGAAGCAGAGTAGTAAGAAGCTTCCCAATAAACAAATTAAGAAAAAATAAAATATACCTTTATTTCCTATCTATGAATGTGTTTCATTAACCCTTATGAAATCCTTTGCTTGGGATTGGCGCAAACCGTGCACAAGACACTTATTTATCTATGCAAGTTACTATTCGGCCGGCCCGCCTAATTTTATACTCGTACCTTATAGATAACACTTCTACTTTTCGCAAGAAAGATCTCACCGCCTCTGATAGACGGGCAGTAAAACTATATCATATACGTCAGATATAAATGTAGATGGATTGATGAAGCGCCCGCTGTAAAAAAAGGTCGCGAGCTACCCAGGTTCGATTCCCGCCAGCATTTCTATAATTAATAATTTTAAGTGCTAATTTACTACGTGCTCGTTCAGTGGTAAAGTAAAACATCATGAGGAAACCGGCGTGTATGAGAAATTAAAAAAAATATATTTCGACGGTGTGAAATTCGCCAACAAGTAATGGGATAAGGGCGTTATCACACTGGTGATTTGCAAGTGAGGCGAGCTCTCAGTGAGTTTGCGGCTAGCACGTCACGAAGAAACCGCGCAACAGAATCAAAATGTTGAGAGGTTCAAAAGTCGTTAGTACAATGGATACGGCGCATTCGTGCGGTCTATTATTTATACTGTGGCGCGGTGATCTCACCGCGCGCTCGCTGCGTACCCACCTTGCTTTGAACTCTTGCAAATCGCCAGTGTGATACAGCTCTAAGGCGTGTAGCAGATGTTTCCATGCCCTAAAACTCATAAGTGGGACGTATATTATATTAGGATTAACCGAGTGCTTTACCTAGAATCCGGTTTGGCACTACCCTCTTACCGATCGCTGCTAGCTCCATCATCCTGTCTAGACAGCAATGAATAAACCATGTTCCTTAAAAGCGATTGTAATAAGCTGTAAGCATTTTTAGGGTTCCATAGTCAACTAGGAACCCTTATAGTTTCGCCATGTCTGTCTGTCCGTCCTCGCTTAATCTCTGTGACCGTTAGCACTAGAAAGCTGAAATTTGGTACCAATATGTGTATCAATCACGCCGACAAAGTGGTAAAATAAAAATTGGAAAAAAAATGTTTTATTAGGGTAGCCCCCCTATATGTAAAGTGGGAAGTGATTTTTTTTAATTTCAACCCTAACGTGTGATATATTGTTGGAAAGGTATTTAAAAATGAATAGGGGTTTACTAAAATCATTTTTGATAATGTCAATAATTTCGGAAATAATCGCTCCATAAGTAAAAACCAATATGTCCACCCCCCCCCCCCTCTAACTTTTGAACCATAAGTTTAGAAAATATGAAAAAAATCTGAAAAGTAGAACTTTATAAGGACTTTCTAGGAAAATTATTTTGACCTTGGATGGAAAGTCGGAGCGCCTGCCGCGGAGCGTGCAATGTTGCACGCTCCATGTTCGCGCACGTACCCACTAACGGGAGCAGTTGCAGGAGCGCGGAGCGCTGCTGGAGCGCGAACATAATGGATACCCACCTTTAAACTCATAAGTGGGAACACTTTATGTGACGGACGGGAAACTACGGAACCCTACACTGAGCGTGGCCCGACACGCTCTTGGCCGGTTTTTTATAATACTCAGGGTTGATAACACAAATAATACTTAGTGGAATGTTGCGGGCTAATGTCGATATTTTCGATGAAGGTATTCACTTATGTATGTACCTAATAGACATATTATGAACGCATTGATTCGGATTTTATTATTGTAGGCACAATTGAAGTAGTGACGATGCAAAAATGTAGATTTCTTAAATAATGTGATAATATTTAAAACAGAGAAAGGAGCGTTTAAGGGGATAGAGTAAGCCAGCTCAAATTCTAATTTCGTCCCCACTTGCCCGCGCGTCGTAGCTATGTACCGACATGTTTGTAATCACTAACACTGTAAGTAGAAAGGTCGTTAGACACTTATTTCATTAGGTTTATCATATTTATGCCTGTTTCTTAACGCCAAGCCAGTCGCTTCTTATTTTTATTACGGTTATTTCCCATTTTAATTTTACGTAGTCCTGTTGCGTAATGTATATTCTGATCGTAAGCGACACAACCTCCCCGTTCAAAGGCCGAAGCGAAGTGACCGTGCGGCAGGAATCACGCTTCAACGGGCCGATATTTTAGGTAATTTCTTTTTATAGTGAAAATAATGGTATTTTAAAAAAGTAAATAACATAAGCACTGCTTTATAGTTAGTTCAGTTAGTATGCAAAGTTTCATGATCTTAAAGTGTTTTATTAATAACAGCGGTTTATTGTTTATATTGGAGGTAACTTTGGATTTTTTTTCTATCGAGAAAATTTTACGAAATCGTGTTTTCGTCTAACATAATCCTTAACATTAATTCTCAACTTTACCATATATTTATTTCAAAATTAATACTGCAATATTTTCGGCATAACGAAGGATCTTGCTAAGCCATTTGAGATTATATTTCCCCTTAAGACAAGGTTTAAGCACGATTTCAAATTCGTTATTCACCCGCGTGTCCCGCAGTGGGCGGAGCGCAACCGCCATCAGAGAGCGCACCGTGAACACAGTATGCGCAAAACAAGCAGACAATTCAACTCCAAATAAAAACTTTTCCGTGAGGGCTCCTGTTCTCAAAACTACTAGGTAGTAATAATATTTTGACTACCTACTCACTAATATCAAAACTGTTTACGAGGTCTAGACATCAGACTACATTTTAGTTATCAATATTTTTTTAAGTCAGTTTTATGATATAAGCAGGTACTTAGTCAACTATTTACATACACATTTAAAACGCCAACTCAAAAATTCTAGAAAATCCCAAGTTTCGTTGGCAAAATAGCTAAAATGAAAGAAAAAGGATAGTTTAAAATAACAACGAACGTTTCGGAACATACCCCTCGATAACAGAAAATTATGATGATGTACCTAATGAAATAAAAATCTGCGAGTTATTTTTGGTGTTTAGGTATACTAGTATCCGATTGTAGTGCAGGACTTAGAACTGTAATTTTAAATACCATAAAAGACGTTCTTTTATGGTATTTGATTATTATAAATGTAGAGAACAAGGTTACGATGGAGCAAATGTCGTGTCGGTTGTATTTGTAGGATTACAAAACCTTATAAAACAGCATGTCCCAAATGCCGATTGTTCTTCGTGCGGCTTAAACGATGCTACGGAATGTGTTCCTGAAGTGTCACACTCGGAAACGAGTGTTCATCTGTCTACCCCAGATAACAGAATAAATAATAATAATTTAATAATCTTTATTGATAAACATATTACATGCACAAAATTTACAGTGGTCATTAGCCCCTAAACTAGGTTATTATAACTGTATTTCAGGGGCTCAGTGAATAGGGGGATAAGTCGCTCGCGTCCGTAGGCTTCAACCACCTTATCCTAGGCCCACCCTACACGATTGCCCCGGGTGGTGCTAAAAGAGCGACAAAACCGAAAGACCAGACTCGGCTACTCGCCGCGTGGTAGCGGCGTAAAATATACCACCCCCTTGTTTTCGCACCATGAGGCAAAGAGAAAAAGAAATAGCCCTGTGTTCCCGGCGCCCCTTTAATGGGGCAGCGGTGCGAAGAATCTCAGGGAGGAAAACCGGCTACGAGGTTCGCCACCCGTCACGTTCTGTCTCCCGGAGGGGCGAAAAGAGGATTGCGGAGGCCCGTCTAGCTACGCTAAATGTATGTGGAGCAATGAATGATAAGATGAATGAAGTATGCGATATGATGTATGATAGAGGAATAGATGTATTATGTGTAAATGAGACGAAGCGGAAGGGAAAGGCACTACAAGTGACATATATACCGCGTACTGGTCCGGTGTAGACGAGTCCGAGCGAGCATGCCAGGGAGTCGGTATCATCCTTTCAGAAAGAATGGGTCAATGTGTGAAAAAGTATGAATGTGTAACCCCAAGACTGCTATGGATACGAATGAAAGTGGGCTTAAAGAAGTTGTTTGTGTTAGGGGTCTACGCCCCAGACACGTCTAAGCCCACTTATATCCGAGAGCAGTTTTGGGAGATGGTAAGGATGGTGTTAATAAAATGTAAGGAAAATGAAAATATTGTTATGTTAGGAGATTTTAATGGAAGGGTTGGGGTGAGGCGGCTTGGCTATGAAAGGATACTGGGAACGTTTGGTGATGAAAGTATTAATGAGTGTACAGGAACGGGAGGCAGGTGCTCTTCAATGATTTATTTATTGAACGTTTGTTGGTTATATTTAAGTCGTCTTATTGCTTACAGTGTGTATCAGGTAATAATCAAAATTTAAAACAGGCAGATCTTATAACTAATTGCACGACGTGCTGTGATTGGTTGCTAACAATGACGAGCTCTGCTTCGTAGATAAAAGTTTGGTGTTCCGGTGCGTCGCTAGGCGGCGTTAGAAGTCGCGCCAACATGCCGGCCGCCTTGGAAGCTCCAGCTTCCAATGATGTATCTACGTTGCCGCTTGATTGGAGATGCCGCAGGCTGCATTCATGTTGTCGTCCTCTGCTGATGATACAGGCAGAGGGCAGATTTTCGAGAACGCTCGTTGTACGGGACCCGTAGCAGTTTGGATGGTGGCGACACGCGACACGCCGTCCTTTCCGGGGAAAATATGGGTAACTCTGCCCATACGCCATTTAAGGGGTGGTAAGTTGTCCTCCTTAATAACGACAAGCGTGTTTAATGCTATGTCTTGACTGTTCGCCTTCCACTTCGTTCTTGTCTGAAGTTCAGCAACATACTCTTGTGACCAGCGTTTCCAGAAGTGCTGTTTTATTTGTTCCACTCTTTGAAACCGTGTCAAGCTGTGAGTCCGTGCTTCAGTGAGGTCTCTGCAGGCTGGTGCAGTGAGTGGCCGGCCGATGAGGAAATGAGCTGGACTTAGTGGACGAAGATCATGTGGATCTGAGGATATAGGACTTATAGGACGGGAGTTTAGGACTGCTTCGATCTGTGCCAACACAGTGCTGAACTCCTCGTACGTCAAGTTAGCGGTACCCACGACACGCTTAAGGTGGAACTTACAGGATTTTACTCCTGCTTCCCACAATCCCCCAAAATGAGGAGCATAAGGGGGAATAAATTTAAAATCAATATTAGTTGATAATTTATCAATTATTTGCTTTGAATTTCGCTCTAACATTTTGTTAATCTCTTTCATGGCTCCAATGAAAGTTCTACCGTTATCTGAGAAAATTTGAGCTGGTTTACCTCGTCGTGAGATAAATCTTTTAAGTGCTAATATAAATTCTTGAGCAGCTAACGTACTGACAAGTTCTAGATGAATGGCCCGGGTAACAAAACAAACGAATATGCAAATATAGCCCTTTTCCAATTTAGCTCCCCTTCCTTTGCGATTCAGTACGTTTATGGGACCCGCATAATCCACTCCACATCGAATGAATGGAAAACCAGGTTCTATTCGTTCAGACGGAAGGTTGCCCATGATTGGCGTTAGGGTTTTACCTTTCATTCGAGTGCAACGGACACATTGGTGGACAACCTTTCTAGCTAGGTTTCTACCCCCTAACGGCCACCAATTCTCACGCATGGTCGCCAATAGCAGCTGGGGACCAGCATGAAGAAGCTCTTTGTGTTGATGTTGAAACAACAATTGTGTGAAGTTGTGTTTACTTGATAAAAGTATCGGGTGCTTCTTGTCGTAATTAAAGTCAGGCGAGTTACTAAGACGGCCACCTACTCTAATTATATCCCTTTCATCTAGAAATATATTAAGCCTAGAAATCGAACCTGAAGTTTTTAAAGGTAAGTTGTTACGTTTTAACTTATCATATTCCATCGGAAACGATTCGCGTTGAGCAAGACGCGCTAACGACTGTAATGAGTCATTCAATTCCTCTACTGATAACGGCCCCTGTGTACGATCTTTCTTTGGTGTGCGTAAGTTATGTATGTATCGCAACAGGTAAGCGCCGGCGCGCACGATACGCTGATAAGAACGAAACCTTTCAAAATTAATAATTTTATTCTTTGTTACATCACAAACCATAACCGTTGTCGTTTGTGATTTTAGTTCTGGTAAGTCGGAGTGTGTAGTCGAAGATTGCTGTGACCATGCTGACTCCGAATTTTTTAAGAACTCAGGTCCGCTCCACCACAGATTACTGTCAATGAGTACATCAAGACTAAGACCGCGCGAGACCAGATCCGCTGGGTTATTTTTGGTTCCTACATGTAACCATAACGCATTACTTGTTATTTCATTAATCTCCACTATCCTATTTTGAACGAATGGTTTTAACGAATGTGGTGACGTACGTAGCCATCCAAGGACAATAGTTGAGTCTGTCCAAAAGTAAATTTTGTGGAAATTAACACGCAATGACTCGATAATTTTCCTATATAATCGTGCGCCTATTAAAGCCCCGCACAGTTCTAGTCGGGGTATGCTGACTGGTTTAATTGGTGCAACTTTACTCTTTGCACACAATAATCTAATAGTCACCGATGATTCATCAGAGTAGGTGCGAACATATGCACATGCACCATACGCACTCTGCGACGCGTCCGTGAATACGTGTAATTCTATAAACTGTGTGTGTGCACTCATAACATGACGCGGAATACGTAGGTTATGCAAATATTGAAGTGTGTCAATAAATTTTTCCCAGGATAACGCAACATCACTCGGAACGGGATCATCCCAATTTATCTTGCACAACCACACTTTTTGCATCAATATTTTAGCTACTACGACAGCCGGTGTTAAAATTCCTAGAGGATCGTATATTTGTGCGATTATCGACAACATTGTACGTTTATTTAGTAAATTCGGTCTAACTACTCGTGTGGTAAAATGAAGTTCATCACTTTTATTATACCAACCCACTCCTAAAGTCTTAGTTTGGCAATGTTCGCCTAATGACAAGTCTTTAGATATGTCGTGGTCACTGATATCAACGTTAAACAACCACTTACGTAAGGTACGGCGCAGACGCGGTGCCATACGTCACGGTGTTTAGGCGATATACACGTATTGGGTCCGACGGAAGTTTACGCCATAATATCAATTGTAAATCTCGTTGATCTGGTTGTACAAGAAAATTCCGAAACATTTTCTCAACGTCCGCACAACCCACGTATTTATATTGCCTAAAGCGTAATAAAATGCTAAAAATGTCATTCTGAAGTGGTGGACCAATATGTCGAATATCGTTCAACGACTTACCGGACGACGTCGCTGCGCTTGCATCGAAAACAGTGCGCAGTTTAGTTGTGCTATTTTCATTAATAACGCCGTGATGAGGCAAAAAATAGTGGGGTGACTCATAAGTTTCAACGCAACTCATATGACCGAGCCTTTCATATTCCCCCATAAAATCTACGTACTTTTCCCTAAATTGCGGCGAAGGAGCGAATTTTCGTTCTAACGACAACAAACGTTTTTCAGCCGCTGTGTAACTGTCTCCGAGCAAATCAGCTGATTCCTTTAAAGGAATGCGTACGGAAAACCTACCATCTTCCATACGTTTTGTCGTTTTGACAAAAATGTCTTCGCACGCACGTTCGTCAGCACTAAGGATGTTTTTATTAACGTTATTGTTTATCTCTTCGAGTTCCCAAAACAATTTCAACTGTGTGTCAATTGTTTGGGAGAAATTACATTGCACACTCTTAACGGGAAGTGGGTTATTATGTAAAGGTCCCGACATTATCCAACCCATTTTTGTATTTTGTAAATAAGGTCCTTTATTCAACTTAATTTTGCCATCACACAATAATTCCCAGAACTTATCCGCGCCTATCAGTATATCGATGTCTGACGGTGAGTGAAAGTTCGGATCCGCAAGTTGAATATTATCAGGTAAACTCATATTATTTACATCGACACTAAATGTGGGTAATTGATTTGTAATGCACGGCAACACTAAACAATCAATGTTCATACAAAACGAATTTAACCTTGAACGTAATTTTATTTTACAAATGTGGGTGGACTGCGAAACGGTTTGACCTACCCCAGCAACGTGATAAGTGGACTGTATTAACGGTGCATTTAATGTTTCACATAACGATTTCTTTATGAAACAATGTTGACTACCATTATCAAGCAGAATGCGTACAGTGTGATATTTGTTATTATAATCTGCTATGTCTACTAACGCTGTGGACAGCAAAACGTTGGGTAATAACGAATATTCCTGATTACTGTTTTGCGATTCTGAATGGTTAGCCGTAACGTGTAATGATGACGAGACAGTGGAGACGTTAGCGGTGATCGGCTGTACTGATGCACTCGACCCGCTCACCTGTGATGCGCCGTCTACCTGCTCATCAATGTGAAGCAAACTGTTGTGCCTTTTATCACACAACCTACATGGCCCAAACTTGCATTCGTCAAGTGGGTGGGTTGCGCGTAAACAATTGATGCACAGCTGATGCGTTTTAACAATCTTATTCCTTTCTTGGATAGACGAATTAAGAAACCTTGAACAGGAATAAATCGCGTGATTACCATGACACATCACACACACGCGGCTTTGTTTTAAATTCGTATTACCCTTATTGTTATTGTTAGTAACGTTCGTAGCAACATGAGTATGTGTATATTGTTTCTTAGAGCGCGTTTGTTCGCCGCCTCTGTTCTCGTGGGATTTGTTATGGTTCACTTTTATCATTTCATAAACGTCGGCGCGGTCCTTAAGAAATTTAAGTAAGTCATCCAGTTTCAAAGCTGACTTTGATTCAATTAACGAACTAGCTGTACCTTGAAAATTTTCCCATTCGCGTTCAGTGGCCTGATCTAATTTGGAAACGACCATGTAAATGATTAAAGTGTCCCATGAATCTGTTGGTTCACCTAACGATTTAAGGGCACGCAAATTTCTCAAAACAATATCTATTAAGTTCCTAATCTGGGAAGCGGACTCTTTATTTAACGATGGAATTTTAAATGATGCCTTCATGTCATGTCAATTTTAAATAATGCAATAATGCAATCAAACATGATTATGAACCAATAGTCGCGGATTATTAAATCTATTCTCTAATAGCTCCCATGCGTGAGAGTAGTTGTGAGCCGTAAATTCTAATGCACCTATGACGTGCGCCGCGGTATCGGACAATGACGATTTTAAATAATGAAATTTTTGAACAGGACCTAAATCATCGCGATCATGAATCATACTAACGTAAGAATTTTTAAACTCTAGCCAGCAATCGTATGAACCGTCAAAGGCAGGTATTTTAATATCGGGTAACTTTATGCCTATCGGCTTACATGTTGAAATACTAGACTTTTCAGCTACTTCCTTTCTCAATAAAAGTTTTGCAGAAGCTACAGCACAATAAAATTGATTTTCGAAACGATCTCTCTCTTCCAGCTGTTTTACAAGATCGAGATCACTGTATTTCACTATACATCTCTATCAAACTCGAAATATTCTCGACACGTAAATTTAATTCTAATGACTGTTGTTCAGTCAAGGGTAAAGTGAACTTTTTAACATAATTTTCAAACAGAGTTAATCGACCTTTTAAAACTCCTCTTTTCTTAATTAAATCTGACAATTTGGGCTCACTCATTTTGGGAATTAAGGAAATCAAGAGTACTTACAGTTGCCAATTTGTAGATGCGTGCGAACCAAGGTGGGTGCCGTTGCACAGGTAGGTACCGCCACTAACTTGAGCACTGGAAATGGAATATCAGCACGAAATCAACACCTATCTAAGGATGAGATGGAGAAACGGACGGGAAGTTCAAACCTGCCACTCCTGTCTGTCGATGCCTTAACGTTGCAGCTCTTCGCTCGATACGTGAATCTCCTCTTCGTATTTTGATGCGACGAATCTTCGGAGATTTCAAGCTTGAACTCCTTATTCGGCTCGATAGGACCACTTTATGTACAGGAACGGGAGGCAGGTGCTCTTCAATGATTTATTTATTGAACGTTTGTTGGTTATATTTAAGTCGTCTTATTGCTTACAGTGTGTATCAGGTAATAATCAAAATTTAAAACAGGCAGATCTTATAACTAATTGCACGACGTGCTGTGATTGGTTGCTAACAATGACGAGCTCTGATTCGTAGATAAAAGTTTGGTGTTCCGGTGCGTCGCTAGGCGGCGTTAGAAGTCGCGCCAACAATGAGAATGGTGAAAGCGTCCTCACCGTATGTGTGGAAAGGAATATTTTTGTGACGTCATAAGAAGATTCACATGTATACTTGGGGAAATAGGTGATGATAGAAGCATGATAGATTTCATAACTGTGGATGAACCAGCGTCCTCATACGGCCAGCAGTAAAGGACCACGTCTCTGATCCATAAGACATCACTGGCAACACGCACTAGTTGTACATGTGTATATGTATGTATATGTGTATATATGTATGTATGTGTGTGTATGTATGTATATATATGTATATATGTATGTTTATATGTATATATATATATATATTCTTATTGTTCTTATTGTAATTATGTATATTATATATTTTATGTACATATATGTGTATGAATATTAATATAATTTTATCTATTTTTTGCGATGTACCATTTATATCTTATGTATTTTATTTCCATGTATTACATTTTTTTTTGTTATTTTATTTTAGTATTCGCATATTAACTTTTTATTACACCTACTTTATTCTATCTCTGCATCATCCCAAGGTAGACTGGGAGAGAATGCCTTAGGCATTAAGTCCGCCTATATACCACTTGTGTATATGAAGTTTTAAATAAATAAATAAATGAAAGAACGAGGAGCGCAGTGGTGGATACAAGGGTTTACCGGGGGTCGAACGAAGGGACGGACCACTACCTGGTCTTATGCCGAATTAGGGGTTTATTCAGACGTTGGCGACATCGGACATCTGTGTCTACCACTGCGTTACAGCGTATAAGAATTGAGAGGTTACAAGATGAAGATGTGAAAGACAAGTACAAATGTACGAGTAGACTGAGAGAAAATATAAGTGATTTGGATGAGTTGTGTATGAATGAGTTAGACTTGGAGAATGTGTGGCATAATGTTAAGAAAGGTTTAGTGGATGCAGCTACCGAAGTATGTGGTGTTAGTAAGAGAACGAATGAAAGGAAAGACAATACGTTATGGTGGCATGATGAGGTACGTATGGAAGTTGAAGCAAAGAAGAGAGCATGGCTAGATTTACTAGCGACCAAAGCTGGTAATTCTGGTGGTAAGAATGATGAGATTGAAAGAAAAAAGTCAGAGTTTAAACGTCTAAATAAGAGAGTAAAAGAATTAGTTGAAAGGAAAAATCAAGAAAGAACGGATAAAAATGATAGAAGAATATCGGATAACTTCCAGGCAAATATTAAAATGTTCTGGGGACAGGGGACATTCAAAACAGCCTATATAAAGAGATAGGGAGATAGATAGATGAAATAATGAAAGCAATGAAAACCATGAAAGTAGGTAAGGCAGCCGGATATGATAGAGTTTCTCTCGAAATGCTAAGGGCTGGAGAGGACGTGGTGGCAGACCTGCTGTACACCTTGTTTAATTTATGTTGGGAACTAAAACGGGTACCGGGAGACTGGTGCAAAGCCGTGATAGTCCCAATTAGAGATTGCAAAATCCGGATATTTTTTAAATTAGAATTTTTGAATTTTGCTATGATTAAAATCCGGATAATCCGGATTTTTCGAAGTTTTAAGGTGATTTGATAAAACCAAAATAAAACGGTATAAATCATTTAAAATCTGTATTTATTCAGACACGACTAAAAATAAACAAAAACCGTGTAGTGATGGTATACCGTGGAGTGGCGGTTAAGAGTATCCACTACCCCATATCTTCCCGTGGGTGTCGTAAGAGACGACAGAGGGAAACAGGCAGGAGATGGGCAGCAGCATCTTCCTGATAGCAGCAACTGTACAACAAAAAACTTCGGTTGCAAACCCGCTCGCCAAGCGTGGCAACTATGGCAATATACCTCCCATGAGAAACGACGCAAATAGATGGCCCCCAGTCCCCAGCGGCCCGCTATTCCAGGCTACGGTGGCGACCATGGTAACGGCGGGGCATGTGCTAGGGTGTTAAGAAGTTCTCTGGTGGAGGTTCAGTTGCCACCTAAAACGTCTTGACCTGGCAAATTACAACGCACGCACCCTGAGGACTGACGAGAAGATCCTGGAGCTGGAAGAAGAGATAGACAAGTTGCGTTGGAATACTATAGGATTATCCGAGGTCCGAAGAGAGGGGGAGGACACGGTGATTCTCGAACCTGGCAACTCGTTCTATCACCGGGAGGATGACCATCTATCACCGGGAGGATGACCATCTGTCCCAAGGAGGTGTTGGATTTATCATCCACAAGTCTCTGGTTAACAACTTTATAACGATTGGGAGTGTGTCGACGAGGGTTGCGTACCTTATACTCAGAATCACCAAACGGTATTCGCTGAAGGTCATACGGGTTTACGCACCAACATCGGCATATCCTGATGAGGAGATGGAGGAAATCTATGAGGATATTTCTAGAGCCAAGCATTTCTCCAAAACCCACTATACGGTGTTAATGGGAGACTTCAACGCAAAGCTAGGCACAAGAAAAATCGGTGAGCTGAGGGTAGGGAAATTTGGTATAAGGCAACGGAACCCAAGGGGCCAGCAGCAGGCCGACTTCGTGGAGAAAGAAGGGCACATTATGATGAACTCTTTCTTTCAGAAGTGGCCCCACAGAAAGTGGACCTGGTCGAGCCCCGACGGTTCGACAAAAAATAAGATTGAATTCATTATGACGACTACACGGCAACTGTTCAGTGATGTCTCGGTGATCGCAAAGGTGAACACTGGCAGCGATCAGCGAATGGTTAGAGGCACACTGAACCTAAACGTTAAGTTGGAGAGGTCTCGTCTAATGAAGTGAACGCTCTGTCGCCACGTGCTCTAATCCAAAAATCCCGAAACCTTTCAGCTGGAGTTACAAAACCGTTGTCAGTGACTGGTAGATTGCAATGCAGTGGACAATATGAATGACAAGCTTGTCGAAACTGTCCATGCGGTCGGAGCTAAGTTCTGCGAGACCCGCCGCAGAAGAACACAAAAACTCTCCGATCACACTCTTAATCTCATGGCTGTTAGACGATAGATGAGGCTGAAATCATCAGCAGAATTGACAGCATACAGGCAACTGAACAGACAGATCTCCAAATACATGCGGCAGTACTTACGCAACTTCAATACAGCTCGTATTGAAGAAGCGATTGAGCGGAACCAGGGCTCCAAAGTCTTTGCCAGAGATCTGTCTGTCAGAAAGAGCCAACTTTCAATGCTGAAGACGGAGTGTGGTGGCATCGATTTTGAGTAAGATTGAGAGGTTATATGGGACTGATCATCGTTGGAGCCACATGGAAGTGTGAGTAACGATCCAAGAGCAAGTCTTATCCGACACTATTCCGATGATATACCGGACGTCAGTCTGAGCGAGATTAGAATGGCCCTTCAGCACCCAAGGTCCCAGGCGAGATTGCAATCACAGCGGAGCATCTGAAAGCGGGTGGAAAACCGGTACTTGAAGTCTTTGAGAAGCTCTTTAATTCCGTCCTCCATGGTGGCACTACGGAGGTGTGGAGCAGAAGTGCGGTGGTCTTGTTCTTTAAGAAAGGTGACAACGCTCTCTTGAAGAACTACAGATAAATTTCCCTTTTAAGCCGCGTCTACGTGCCGTTTTCAAAAGTCATTACGAATCGTCTCGCACGCAGACTCGACGACTTCCAGCCTCCCGAGCAAGCCGGTTTCCGAAAAGGCTTCAGTACCATAGACCACATACATATCCCACCGAAGATTGTACAGAAGACCAAAGAGTACAATCTGCCACTTTGCCTGGCGTATGTGGACTAGTCCGACTAGGTAAGTCCAACTTGGACCGAGAGGTCAATCGAAGGATTCAACTTGGATGGGCAGCGTTCGGGAAATTACGACACATCTTCTCTTCAAGTATACCTCAAAACCTAAAAACGGGACTGTACAACCAGTACGTGTTGCCAGTGGTGACCTATGGATCTGAAACGTGGTCCTTTACTGCTGGCCGTATGAGGACGCTCAAGGTCGCTCAGCAAGCTATAGAAGGGCTACATATATATAATTTAGTGCACATATATTAGGTAGTCACCCTTTTTTTAGATAAGGAGATCTTAGATCTTAAGAGTTCTCCACAACCTCCACCGTTTTCAAATGAAGCCATTTCAACGTAAATCAGTTGCGCTGATTACACTCGTTGACTGGTGTTGATGATCACTACCCACACTTGCAAGAGAAAGTTGACGATTGAGCTTTTCTTTAAAACTGAGCGTCGATGGATCAGAGATTCTGAAATAGAGTTCTTATTAGTCGACGTGGTCGTGCAATCGACAACATCCAGGGTTGCGGCTTGATAGATCAAATTTTTAATTTCATCATACGTAGGTTTTTTAACTTATCTTCGTCCTACTTAGTCTCATTTAAAAATTGATTAGGGTTGGATAAATATTGTAAGGCACCGACAATATTATAGTCACCTGTCTTTAATTCTCCGTTTCAATGACGTTGCCAGTTGCCTGGCAGACATCGTGTCTTGACTGTCTAATGATTTTATAAAAAAAATTCTAACTATCCAGTATATCTAACTATCCAATTCAAATATTGCTCGAATTTGCGTATTAGTGTAGGTAATACCTAACTACTCATTACTTAGAATGAAAATTTGTGGATAAATGCAAAATATTATCAATTGAACTCCATTTTCACCAAAATCCGAAAAATCCGGATTAGCGTCTTAAAAACCGGATTTATAAAACTCTGGAAAATCCGGATTTTTCAGTTATTTTCGAATTTCGAAGAATCCGGATTGCATTCATTAGTCCCAATATATAAGGAAAAAGGATCACAGCAGGACTGTAAAAACTACCGTGGATCAGCCATCTTAGCAATGTGGGAAAACTGTATGCTAAGATACTAATTGAAAGAGTTATGAAAGAAACTGATGAAAAAATTCGGGATGTGCAAGCGGGATTTAGAAAGGGAATGGAGTGTACAGATCAAGTCTTTTCTATTCGCATGATCGCGGAGAAGTTTTTGGCAAAAACTAAAAAGTTTTTTGTGCGTTCATGGTCTTGGAAAAGGCTTATGACAGAGTGGACAGGGATGTGTTATGGCAAACGCTGAACGCATTTAGGTTAAGCGCTGGTTTAATACAGGCATTAAAGTCTCTGTATAGGGACTTGAGTGCTTGTGTTAGAATCAACGGGGTCTACTCGGACTGGTTTGGCATCCATAAAGGTGTCAGACAGGGCTGTGTAGCTTCCCCGTGGCTGTTCAACCTATTTATGGACAGTTGTTCGGAAAATTTGAAAGTTGAAGAATGCGGGTTAAGAATGGGTGAGTTAACCATCAAATGCCTTTTGTACGCTGATGATCAAGTCATACTTGCGTCGTCGGCGGCCGAGTTGCAAATGATGGTTACAATAATGAACAGGTCATTAAAAGAAAGGGAAATGAAAGTGAATGCAAGTAAGACAAAGTGATGGTTTTTGAAAGAGAAGAAAGCAAAACGGTACCTATGTGAAATAAGAATAGAAGGAGAGTTAATTGAGCAAGTGAATGAGTTTGTGTATTTGGGATGTGTATTCAGCAGGGATGGGAGATATGATAAGGATATTGAACGACGAGTGAATGCAGGAAATAAAGTGAATGGGGCTCTACACTCTATTGTGAAAAGTCAGAATGTGTCAAAAAAGGCACGTATGGCAATTCACAATGCTGTATTAGTCCCTATTTTAACATATGGTAGTGAAAGTTGGGTGTGGCAGAAGAAGCACGAGAGTAGAATAAATGCGGTAGAAATGCGGTCGCTAAGGAGTATGTTAGGGCTAAATCTGAATGACAGGGTAAGAAATTGTCTCCCCCGAACGGGTTCCCGCCTTGTCGTGGCGGGGGGGCTTAGTAGCCGTGGCTTGGTCTCCCACGGTGAACAAAGAGGAACCCACGTGGCTGGCCCGAGGTGAAGGGCCGGCCTGAGGTGGCCACTCAGAGTGGGCTTGGGGAGCCCACTTCGGATGTGTGCTGGTGGACTGCAGCGAGTGGGGACTCGCGCACCCTCTACCGCTGCAGCTGAGGTGGAGTCGCGGAGGAAGAAGAGTGTTGGTATGGCGATGCGCCACTCGCCCTATCCTTCGCGACTCAAACGGGGCCGCACCGTTGATGCGGTGGTGGTGGGGCTGCGGGGGGAGAGGATTGACGGTATTGCAAGGCGCCGCTCTCCCTACCCTCCGCAGCCGAATCTTGGTTGGCGGCGGAGCCATAGACCAGATCCACCGCTGGGGTCGGGAAGGCTAGTACTTCTAAGTGCTCGTTTTTCCTGGCCCCATGGCCTTTGTGCATTGGACGCGGGGGCGTCTGTTGCACAGACGTAATTGGAGGCCGTGGAGGAAGGCGCGCCATGTTTTCTGGTGCGCCTTACCTGGGAAGGAGAACGGGGAGGAATTTTCCTCTCCCGAGGAGGTGCTGCCATGGGGCGGCAGGCGCTAGTAGGGCCGCGGATGTGTGCGAAAGCGTTCCCGTAGCCCTGCCAATATGCGACAAAGGTGGAACAACATGGGGTTTTAGTCGGTGCGAGTCCGACATAACCCGTCCTTGCCCCCGCGAGGCGGGTATGCGTAGGCATTTCCCCATGTAAAAAAAAAGGGTAAGAAATTGTGTAATAAGAGAATAGTGTGGTTTGCAAGATGATGCAGTGACCAGGATTAAGAAAGGAATGCTTCGGTGGTTTGGTCATGTAGAAAGAATGAATGCGGAAAGACTGACAAAGCAAATATATGTTGCAGAAGTGAATGGAAGAGTCGGAAAGGGACGTCCTAGGCGGAAGTTTGTCGACCAAATTGGCGATATACTAAAAATGGGCCAAATTAAGCGACGAGCACGTATGCGTAGGTATATGGATGTGGAAGAGGCGAGACAGGCGTGAGTGTTTATGTTTTTATGTTCAATAAATAGTTAGGCTAGTAATAATAGTTGCCTAGACGGACTGGATAATCGGAATTCATATATATATATATATATATATATATATATATATATATATATATATATATATATATATATATATATATATATATATTATTTTCTTACCATTTTCTCCCTCTGCTGTCTACAGTCCTTTATAGAAATATGATGAAAACTGGGCCCAACAAGATACTTAGTAGACATTACCTATAATTTATAATACAATTTAATATACGAGTATACATTAAAAGTGACGAATTTATCAAGGATATTAAATTACATCTATTCAATAAGGAAATTAGTGTTGGTAATTGCAGAATTTATAAATTACGCAACAATATTATTTAACGAGGAAGTTTGATTTAATTTTATTTTAATTTTGCAATACATAATTCATGGACTTTAATAGACTGTAACAGTGACGGTAACGGCAATACGTAATATGTTTTTGATTAAATTCTTGTTTATTAAAAATTAATTAATTATTAAAGTGTATGTATTAAATTGTACTTGGAGTAAAAATTAACAACCCCAATTCGGGTTGATATGACGCAGACAACTAGCTTAATTAGCCGTTCAATCAACAGCCTAGCCTCTTTACTAAACAGCGCCGTTCAACTAACGACCTGAATGATATTCAGCACATGCGTTTCAGCCGATGCGTCTAATACAATATTTCATGCCTAATTATGCACTATGCGCTATATTATATAAATTATCAATATACGCGGCATTGGGGTGCCACACTGCTGCCCTCTAACCTACTGTCGCGGATACAAGATAGTTGCAATGTTTTATTAAACGCAGCGGCTGAATATCATTCAGGCCCCTAGTTAAACATAAAAAGGCTAAGGTGTTAATTGAACGGCTAAGGTAGAAAACACCATCAAATTGGTTGTTTGCCAAATTCAAAACACAAAACATTTTTCCAAAGATTAATCACTGGTAACGAGAGTGGATCACCTACAACAACAGAACAGATCATGATCAAAGGGTAGTCAAGTCCACAAACTGTAGCGAAACCCGGACTAACACGCAATAAGTTGACACTGTGTGTATAAGAAGAGCATCGTTTATTATGAGCTTTTACATCTGGGCAAAAACATCGATTTGGATCTCTACTCTACTGCCAACAACTAGTAAGACTCAAGCAAGAAATTGAGAGAAAACGGCCAGAATCGACCAACTGAAAAAGAGTGATCTTTCATCATGATAACGCCAGACCACACAGCTCTTCCACTCAGCAAAACTTGAGAGAGCTTGGTTAGGAAGTGTTAATACATCCACCATATAGTCTTGCTCTTGCACCATCAGATTTTCATCTGTTTCGGCTTTTTCAGAGTTCTTTGGGTAGTGTTAAGCTAATATCAAGAGAGGACAGTCAAAACTACATTTTTTAATCAAAAATCCCAAAATTTCTACAGCAACGGGATTATGTCATCTACCTACAAGATGGTAACAAGTTATCGAAAAATGTATAAGTATATAAAATATGAAGAAACCTTTTCCCCGACCTACGAAGTTCAGCGAACAAGACAAGAAAAGTGTATATTTGAATTGTTTGGCTAGCTCAGATCCTAGGAGTATTAATGGTAATTATCAACTTATAATCAATATGTAATTATTTTAGTACATGAGTGCGCTTGCATTTGGGCCCCTCAACAAATTTTGATACATGGCCCGTCTAAGACACGCTACGCCACTGGTCAATAGGCTTTTGTTACGGTAAGACAGTGCGATTTACCATCTAGACTCTAGAGCTTCATGACCACTAATCACCAAGTAGGATTGTAGCCATGCACTTGCTTATAATAAGTTTAAAAAAATCACCAATGCTAGTCGTTGAATGCAGTATGTTAGTCACACTCCACTTAATAAAAGACAAAATCGCAGGTACATTTATTGACTTTAATATTTTTAAAAACATCTAAACACATAAAAAAAGTTTTATACCAAAACTAATTCTAATGAACCTATTTCACATCTCTGATTTATAATTGCTAAGGATACTACTTATATATAAAGTTGCTTAGTCCATAAGAATATAAATGTTTGAATGTACATAGTACACAAATATTACTTATTTTATATAAATTCATCATTCTTGGGGACTATTTTGTACATTGACATATAGTAGTAGTACTTAAGTATCAAAAAATATAAATAACTAGCAGTCCGTCCTGGCTTAGCAAGGGTGATTTCTGAATCTCGACAACTGTCAATCTATCCAAAGTACGAATATAAACTATCTAGGGACTCATTCAAACACACACACAAAATTTCATCAAAATCGGATGGTTTCGAAGTCTATAATGGACCTAGGTAGAAACATTTTTTGTGTTTTATAAAGATAGATCAATTTAAGTTATGTTTACATCAATTAAACATCAATTTAAGTTATGTTTTCTAATTAGTAAAGTTTTCTGAAATACAACATACATAATTTTAATTCCCAAGTTAGACAAATTACTATATCTGTTAATATCTCCACTATTCAACTTGCTCATCCAGTCTCACAATAACTGGTCTTTCATCCTCTTCATCTGCATCTAAACCTGTGAAATCCCACTGAAGTTTCTCTGTCAAATTCTCTTTAAATCTCTCAATCATTGTTAGCAATCTCCCATCAACTTTGCTTACGTATGCAGTACGAAAGAATTCACGCAGCTTCTTGTAAACTAAGTTTTTATTCATAACTATATCTGCAAGAAACTCCTCCGGCATCTCCTCAATCTGAATTTCAATGGTTCTGATGAAATGGAAGAAAACGCTTCTATATTTATGAATGGCGTCGTCGCACGAACATAGCAATATTACAAGATTCTTCCAGTGTTCAAATGCTTCCAAGGAATGCCCAATGAGGAAGCATAAATACGCGAATTGCAACTCTCCTATGATGTGAAGGGGTCTGGAATGATATAAAGTGTGTTATTTTGTGACTGATACATTGGATGTAGGCATTTTTTTTAAGTAAACGGGAATGTTTTACAAATATATTACGAAAATTTTAAAGGTCTTATATTGAAATAAATATATCCAAATTCTAAATTGTTTACGACTGGCCTCTGAAATATTTAATCGACTCTTTTACGACATTCTATCATATCTCCGGTTTGAGTAATTTACTAACATCATCTTCACAGCCATTAAACGACCTGCATCCATCGTATTCTTGAGTGTCTTACCAGGTCGTCACTGAAGCTATTGGGGTGAGTGGGGGGAGTGGCTCTACACTTCGCTTACCATATATTCTGACATACGATATTTCGCGACATACCGAAGGCTGTTAATTATGTTTTCTTTACTCAATTTGCAATACCCACCAAATGAGGAGTGTTGGATTTACTTGATAACGGCAATTATATAACAAAAAACTGCGGTTGACGACCCGCTCGCCAAGCGTGGCAACTATGGCAATATACCCCCGAGTTACGAAGAGACGGCCCCCAGTCCCCGGCGGCCACGCTATTCCTGGCTACGATAGCGACCATAGTAACGGCGCGGCAGAGGGTGCTAAGAATCTCCGGTGGAGGTTCGGTTACCACCTAAAACGACTCGACCTTGCAAAATATAACGCACGCACCCTGAAGAATGACGAGGAGAAGATTCTGGAACTGGAAGAAGAGATAAACAAGTTGCACTGTAATATTATAGGATTATCCGAGGTCTGAAGAGGGGGAGGACACGGTGATTCTCGAATTCGTCAACTTGTTCTATCATTGGGAGGGCGACCATCTGTCCCAAGGAGCTGTTGGATTTATCATTCACAAGTCTCTCGTTAACAACATTGTAAAGATTGGGATTGTATCAACGAGGGTTGCGCAGCTTATACTCAGAATCACCAAACGATATTCGTTGAAGGTCATACAGGTTTATGCACCAACGTCGGCACATCCCGATGAGGAGGTGGAGGAAATGTATGAGGATATTTTTATAGCCATGCATTCCTCCAAAACTCACTATACGGTGTTAATGGGAGACTTCAACGCAAAGCTAGGCACAAGAAAGGTCGGTGAGCTGAAGGTAGGGAAAATTGGCATAGGGCAACGGAACCCAAAGGGCCAGCAGCTGGCCGACTTCATGGAGAAAGAGGGACTCTTTATGATGAACTCTTTCTTCCAGAAGCGGCCCCACAGAAAGTGGACTTGGTCGAGCCCCGACGGTTCGACAAAAAATGAGATAGACTTCATTATGACGACTAGACGGTAACTGTTCAGTGACGTCTCAGTGATCCAAGGGTGAAAACTGGCAGCGATCACCGAATGGTTAGAGGCACACTGAACCTAAACGATAAGTTGTAGAGGTCTCGTCTAATGAAGTCAACGCTCCGTCCTCCTCGTGCCCTAATCCAAAGTCCCGAAACCTTTTAGCTCAAGTTACAAAACCGTTTTCAGTGCCTCCAGCCAGCTCGTGGAAACTGTTCATGCGGTCGGAGCTAAGTTCTGCAAGACCCGCCGCAGAAGAACACAAAAACTCTCCGATCACACTCTTAATCTCATGGATATTAGACGGGAGATGAAGCTGCAGTCATCAGCAGATAACAGCATACAGGCAACTGAACAGACAGATCTCCAAATGCATGCGGCGGGACTTACGCAACTTCAATACCAGCTCATATTGAAGAACCAGGGCTAAAAAGTCTTTGCCAGAGATCTGTCTGTCAGAAAGAGCCAACTGTCAAAGCTGAAGACTGAGTGTGGTAGCATGGTTTCCGGGACACCTGAGATTTTGAGTGAGATTGAGAGATTCTATGGGAAGCTGTACACATCATCTTTGGAGCCGCACGCAAGTGTGAGTAACGATCCAAGAGTAAGTTTTATCGGACACTATCCCGATGATATCCCGGATGTAAGTCTGAGCAAGATTAGAAAGGCTCTTCAGCACCTTAAAAACGGCAAGATACCAGGCAAGGATAGAATTACAGCGGTGCTTTTGAAAGCGGGTGGAACACCGTTACTTACCTCTTAGCTACCAACCACACCCACCCACAGCACTTTAACCCATAAATACTTAGAGACTACTTTTCTATGAAGAAGTTTGGCATTATAGGCTCAATATGAAATTTTCTATCCTCTAATGTAAAAAAAGTCAGTCACTCTATGGTTATTTATTTATAATCTACGTCCACTACGTATGCCATTTTCGTGTGGATGTTATTTTGTTGTGTGGTGTTGATTTTTGGATTTTTCTAGTGTTTTATAGTAAAGTGTTTTATTATAAATTTGGTATGAAAGTTTAGTAAACAATTTCGAGTAATATATAGAAATAATAGTGATTTTCACGCTGCCGACATCAGCTTAGTATGTACCCGTTTTTTGTTATCAAAATACAATAAAGTCTTTTTGTAATGAACTAATACCTGACTTTTGTTTAGACCAAAGGATAGAGAATTTCGTACAGATTTTATAATACCAAACTTGTTCATAGAAAAGTAGTCTCTACTTATAAGTTTTAATGGTTTAAAGTGCTGTGGGTGAGTGCGGTCGCATGCGACCGCTCGGGATTTGACGGACGCATGCGATTGCATGGGATTTTATGGGGATTGAAGGGTTAAAGTCCTTCAGAAATTATTCAGTTCCGTCCTCCATGGTGGCACTACTCCGGAGGCGTGGAGCAAAAGTGCGATGGTCTTGTTCTTCAAGAAAGACGACAACGCTCTCTTGAAGAACTACAGACCTGTTTTCGAGAGTCATTACAAATCGTCTCGCACGCAGACTCGACGACTTCCAGCCTCTCGAATAAGCCGGTTTCCGAAAAGACTTCACTACCATAGACATGTGGTCTACCTACGGCATACATACGGTAGACATACCCTACGGCAGATTGTACAGAAGACCGAAGAGTAAGTAACTTTGCTTGGCGTCTATGGACTATAAGAAAGCCTTTGATTCCGTCGAAATCTGGGCGGTGCTACAGTCCCTTCAGCGGTGCCAAGTTGACTGTAGGTATATCGAAGTGCTGAAGTGTTTGTACAATAGGGCTACGATGGCTATCCGACTACAGAACTAGAGTACGAAACATATCCAATTGCAGAGAGTTGTAAGACAGGCCGACTTTATATCCCTGAAACTCTTCACCGCTGCATTGGAATATGTTTTCAAGCTACTAAACTGGAAAGGATACGGTATTAACATCAATGGCGAGTACATCACTCACCTTCGATTTGCCGACGATATAGTCCTTTTAGCAGAATCGCTGGAGGACCTAAGCACTATGCTCAATGTACTCAATTGTGTCTCCCAACGGATAGGTCTTAAGATGAACATGGACAAAACAAAGATCACGTTTAATATCCATGTCACACCTATGCCGGTAGTTGTTGGGAGCACTAAGCTCGAAGTTGTTGACGAGTACCTTTACCTGGGACAAATAGTCCGACTAGGAAGTCCAACTTCGACCGAGAGGGCAATCGACGTGTTCAACTCGGCTGGGCAACGTTCGGGAAATTACGACATATTTTCTCGTCAGGTATTCCTCAAAACCTGAAAACGAGACTGTACAACCAGTGCGTGTTGCTAGTGATGACTTATGGATCTGTGCCGTGGTCCTTCACTGCTGGCCGTATGAGGACGCTCAAGGTCGCTGGGGGTTTCTCTGCGCGATAAACTTAGAAATGAGGATATCCGCAGTAGAACCAGAGTGACCGACATTGTCCAACGGATTAGTAAGTTGAAGTGGCAATGGGCCGGCCATATAGGTCGAAGAACCGACAACCGATGGGGAAAAATGTTCTCGAGTGGCAGCCTCGTACCGCCCACTAGATAGAGTGACGACCTGGTAAGTCCTTGGGGGAGGCCTATGTTCAGCAGTGTACTTGTGAAAGGCTGTAATGATGATGATGATGATGAATTATTACATGCCTTCACAAGTCTGCTGCTCAATATAGGCTTCCCCCAAGGAATACCACAAATTACGGTCCTGAGCTACCTGCATCCCTTGACTTTACATGGATCTAAGACGTGGTCCTTGACTGCTGGTTGTTTGCGGAACCTCAAGGTCACCCAAGAACATTGTATCGACAAAATAAATACATTGGATGAAAATGTTCTTACTGAAGTGGTATGTGGTTGTAAATACTTCAGAAGTAGCATGCTCATATTGTTTCTATGGAAATTGGACATAAAATAATGTATTTGATTAAGAGTATCCTTTATAACTGTTTGTTGGTTCTTCTAACAAATATAAATGTGTGCGGATTTATAATCTACATACTCATCATGCTGTGCAATCATCAACTCCAAAGTGTAGGACTGGTCCAAGTAATGCTTTGTTATTTCTTCTGGTGTTGAACCAGGGGGAAATTTGTCACGCGGAATTTCTGTAAACCTCATAGCTGTACCTGAAATTATAAAACAATGACGTCAAACAAGGAATTTTTATTAAAGTAATATGACATAACAAGATGGTTTGTTTGGTCACAAGTAGTGTTGCAACAAATACGTATACGAATGTTCGTATTCACCGAATAGTAGACATTTACCGAATATTCGTATTCGGCGAATATTTAAAATCTAATATTTTTGTACGCAACTCTAATTACAGGTAGACTTTGAAAACGCGCGTCGTTAAAAAAACCATGTGTGCATAGGACCTTAGCCGAAACGACGGGGATCCTCTGGCTCCAGGAGTTTTCCTATCATTACGAACGGTGAATTGATTCATTTATTTCATTTGACAGTCAAACGAAAGCAAAGGTCAAGCAAGAGAGTATTGTTTAATTTATTTGTTTTGTGAGGTTGCTGCGAAGTGAAAAAAAGAAGTTGAAGTTGAAATGTCTTCTTGTAAACGAGATCAGAGTGACATATGGAAACACTTCGATAAATTACCGAGTAAGTAGTTATATGGTCTGTATTTCCTTTGTACCAACAAAAGGTATGTAAGTAATGGCTGTGTCTTAGTACTAGACTTTGCCCGCGACTTTTGAATTCCTGTTATTTTTTTTTACAGATATATATCTATAAACCACCTTACAGAAAAAAATCTATCGGATATGTGTTAAAATAAAATTGAAAGAGCAGTTAAAAAAGACCCCAAATCTCTCTGTCACAGCACCCATGTGGACCAGTGACGCTTCCTCACAAGTCAATGATTTTATGTCTTACTGGCCATGGTGTCAATGAAGAGTTCCAGCTCAAATCTTGTCGTCTGGAAGTGTGTCCTTTTGAAGGTTTCATTCAGAAGAAAATATTGCCCACAATATTTATATGAAGTTTCTGGAATAGCAATTATTGGATAAAGTTGCAGCAGTTGTAACTAACAATGCAAGGTGTATAGGAAGCTATTGATGAGTTTGATCTAAGTCTTAAACATATTTCTTGTTTGGTGCACAGCATCCAATTTGCGCTGAAAAAAAGTTTGTTTGATCAATAACGCATAGCCGAAATGTTAACCATATGCAGGGGAGTTATTACTCATTTTAAAACTCAAACAACTGAAAGATTCTCAACAAGCTAACAATATACCAAAACATGTTTTGTTTCAAGATGTTGAAACTAGATGGGACTAAACAAATCAGATGTTGAAGAGATTACATCAACGATGCATAGCAATTCAAGATGTTTTACCATCTCTACCAAATCGTCGTACCAGTGAAATCACAGCAAGGCGACGGGCTCATATGAGCCAAATTAAATTATTGATATTCTGGCCAATTTAGAAGAAGCTACTAAAGAGCTAAGCAAAGAATTACCGACATTATCTCAAGCAATCCCAATAATAGAAAGTGTTAAATCTTGCCTCAATAAAATTAGCAATGATCCTTCTTCGGATATAAAAAATCTGGCAAACTCCCTATTCAGTGGACTTTCGAATAGATTTGCGTTTAAGGAAATCGATGAAACTTATTTACTAGCAACATTCCTTGACCCACGATTCAAAACAAAAAGGATTTTCAGCACATCAAAAAACTCGGCAGGATTTTTACTAAAACATATTTGACTTTACAATAATTTTTACAATTTTTAAATTAATTTTAATAGAATCCGCATGGTAGCAATCACCTCATTCCCAGGAGGATCTTCATTATTTTCATTCATGTATGTATGTATGTAGACATGCATGATGTCAGTTTTTGCAGTACCAAACCTACTTGCTCATAGAAGCCGATACACTGTCCATCTCTTTCTCTCTCTCTTTACTCGTGTTAAGTCTATATAGGTATATGTAAGGCCTCAAATGTTCTTTTACAAATGATTAAAAATGTGTATTAAATACGATATCTAAGCATACTTATCTTTTTTGTTTCTATATGGAGTAATGGCGATAAACAAGTTCACAGCCGATCCAATTTTGCTACAACCATAATATCGCTGTAGCTTGGCTCCTGTTCGATTTTCCGGTTGATCTTGTCGATTGGAGTGTCAATGTCTCGATGATATTGTTAACTTATATTATACTGTTGTGTGAATAAGTCAACTAGCGCCATCTAGTGTCAGGAACGAGAGCGAGGGGAGCTTTGCAGAGAATGACATCACCGATCTCTCGACCGACAGCGCCGCCCGAAGAACTAAGTTTCTAGAAAATCTATACTCGATTTCTCGGTACCTTGCGCGTGTTTACTTGAACATTCCGGATGTTTTGCTGATTTGAATAAATAGGTGGCGCAAGATGCGATCGGCACAGAGTTTAACTCGGCGACACAAGCGAAGCTTCGGATCGAAATTAAGTGAATTAGTGTGTTTAATTATTAGTGTTTTTTAACTTTAATTTGTGTAAAGTAAATTAAAGTGTTAATTTAGGTAATTTTATCGGCAATTTTTATTGTCACGAACCTCAAGCTCGTAACAATACTAACACTATAACAGTAGATACAGTGGGAGAGCCATGCTGCAGCTATATTATAGTTGTAGCATGAACGGGTCGGCTCAACCGGGGAAGGACCCCGCTCTCACAGAATACCAGCGTAAAATAGCAGCTCAATGCTGCTGTTTTGTATGGTGAGTGTAGAGTACCGGAGACCCTGGAAATGAGGCATTCCATCTTAGGCCTCAAGGCTGGCAATGCATACACATTTTAATTCGTAATCGAGGATACATGTAAAATTGTAGATGTCTATGGGCAACAGCATTCACTTACCATCAGGTGGACTGTGTGCTCATTTGTTAATAAATAACAAATGAATACAAGAGGTTTAAAATAAGTTAAGAATTTTTCATATAGCTCGAAGAACCGATAACCGATGGGGAAGAAAATTTCTCGAGTGGCAGCCTCGTACCGGTAGGCGTAGTGTAGGGCGACCCTCCACTAGATGGAGTGACGACCTGGTAAGACATGCAGGAAGTCGATGGATGCAGGTGGCTCCGGACCGTGCTTTGTGGCATTACTTGGGGGAGGCCTATGTTCAGCAGTGGACTTGTGAAGGGCTGTAATGATGATGATGATGATGAAGAATTTTTCATATCACCAAAATTGATTCCACTCAGCACTAAATTAAAAATTAAAACCAGACAAAAGTGTATGATAATGATTTTAAGTGCACCCAGCGGAGGCATAGATGACCAATAAACAATAAAAAATAAACATCCATTCTTTAATTTTACGATTATCGAACATCCACTGGTCAACATTTACGGGCATAGGATATAGATCTCCTCCAAAAATTGCCTCATAGGGGGATTTCTCCCCAAGTTCTTCTAGTTTGTCCAATTTGAGAAAGAGAAAAAAAATGAACTTAAAATGAGATTTCTCATTTTAAGTCAAATTCAATATTTTTTTAACAGACCTGGAGCCGGTTTTAATACTGGTAGCATGGCATCTCCTTTTTCTTCTCTTGTAATTCTCTTTGCTCTTTTAGCATCTGACTGTCCACTTGTAGATTCTTCGCCTGCATCCTCTTCTTTTGTAGGAATTTCTTCAGAATCTTCTCCTCCCATAGAACCTTCAGTAGACTTTTTTCCTCTTGGTCTTTCTGCATCAGTCATAGAAAGCAGCTCTACTGAAGCTCTGATTAAACCACTTTCTGGTGAAAGCTTTGCAGCTAGTTCCGCTGAAATTTTATTAAAAGATACGTGGTAGAGCCATGCTGCAGTTATATTAGTAGTATAGTTGTAGCACGAATAGGTCGGCTCGACCGGGGAAGGACCACGCTCTCACAGAATACCAGCGTGAAATAGTAGCTTAATGCTGCTGTATTTCGTATGGTGAGTGTAGAGAACCGAAGACCCTTTTTACTGGAAACGAGGCATTCCATCTTAGTCCTCACGGGTGACAACGCAACTGCATTTTGATTCGTAATCGAGGATAGATGTAGATGTCTACGGGCCGCAGCAACCACTTACCATCAGGTGGACTGTGTGCTCGTTTGTCACCCTATCCTATTAAAAAAAAAGATCAGTTTAATAATTGGCTTAATATTTTTTTCTCTAAAATATATATTAGTGTCATAAACTACATCTTGTCTAATATCTTTTGAATGCTAAACTGTTAATAGATTATTTTGTACTACAGATTATGAATATTTACTGCAAAAAAATTGGTTGTTTTATTCTAATTTACATAGAATTTAGAATATAAGTTTTGCAAGTAATAGAAGAAAACAATTATATATACACAAATGTTAAACAAAGTTTGATACAACTATGTTAAATATTTTATGATCTTAAAGCAATAACGTTTAATTTTTTTTAAATTATATTCTCAGAAGGGGTTTTGTAAACAGTTTATTTACAAAAGAATATCATGTAAACCTATTTAGTAAACAGTCTACAACTATGGCTCCAAACTAGGGCAAGCCCAAGATATGGTTTTGTTGTTTTTAGCAGTTTTATAAAAATACACCAATCTTGATCTGTCACCACTCTAGTTTCATATTCAGTGCTATCAAGGACGTGTTTAACAAAGCACACAGAAGGCATACTACCGCTATATAGATTGTATGACATATGCAATTGCATACCTTCGTTGGCTTTGAAAAGAGCCGTTTGGGTTTGCTTGAGCGAAAGAAAAAGATATTTACAAACAATACAATACATGAACAAAAGAAAAGCATGAACAAAGTACAAACTATGTACAAAATTAAAAAAAGGGACGCCTGGCTGATGTGAAACTAAAGAGCCCTGTACCTATTAAAGTATGAAGAAATGTTTATTGAATTAAAATTTCATTTTTAAAGATTTTACCTTTTCCTCGCCGATTAGCACTTTAACACACTTATATTCGTCACAAGGAACACTATTATCCTCCCATTTTACTAAAAATCTTTGAAAAAGCATAAATTTTTAACAAACATAAACATTGAAATGTTTATGTTTGTTTTTGTTGTGTCATATATAGTGTATAACTCGATAACGCATTCAGGGCAAAGCACGGCTTTTGGTTCCATAGTAATTTCTATATAAACATTTTGTAGTTATATTTCATTATAGAACATTTTGCCACAGGTTAGAAAGGGAGCAATCGCCTTCTCGAAAGCCCGGTAAAAAGCCAACGCGTGCGTGAGGGTCGACAAAATCTTGCTTTCATTAATTTTGACAGTCCAGTGTATTTCGAATTGAAAGCTAACTGCCAAGTGTTGACGTTAAATATTATATGTTACGAGGTCAAGAAGGTGCCTAGAAAAGAGGAGCGCGTAGGAAATTCGAAATAGTTTGAAACAGTTTACGAGTTACTTTATTAGTTGATATTATTGATTGAGCAGTTTGATAGACCAAGCCCGGCTTCTGGGCTTCTATGGAGGCTTCGCCACTGGTTTGCAACATAGTGCTTATTTAGAGGCATATTGCCTACAGAAAAATCAATTAAACAACATATTTATATATATTATGGGGATATACAGGTATATAATAAAGCACTTACATATATAATAGGGTACATATAAAATGGATACTATTATTTTACCTGTAATTTGAGAACACAAAAGCCTCCATTTCTGCCATATTTCATAAGGATATGGTGCAAGATGTCTGTCTAAATTAAGCAAGTTATCTTTGAGTCGCTGAATACTTTCTTCACTGATTTCTTCTTTGCTTATATCTTCTGATTTTTTATCCCACATCTTAACAATGAAGTCTTTTTTGTGGAAGTATTGCATGAATCCCGACCTACAAAGTTAAGTGTTTGATTTCAGTTAGAGGTATTCGGCCTATCCGGCCTAAAATTACTATCTGGCATAAATTTATTATCCGGCCGGATACCTGATAACAAACAACTATCCGGCCGGTACCGGATTTAAAGAAAACACATAATATCAAATTTAGTTAAGTACTTCATTTATGCCACTTAACAAACATAAACAGTAATCACAAAATTTTCATTTTAAAACTTACAAAATTAGCTCTTGTACTGAGCTAAGGCACAGAATAAATATTAATACTACGTAGCTAAGGGCAAATTATGGTGAATAAATACTAATTTCTCTACATTGAACGGTTTCGTCTGTCTACATAAACAAGGCCGGCTTCAGAAAAAAGTATTTCACTGTACACATTGCTGCAGAGTACTGAAGGATAGGTTTTTGGCAAACTGTGATAAACTTGGATATTGTGTAGCAATACCTGTCCACCAAATATAAGGGTCATGATCACGAACAGTTTGCACTGACTTTACTTATCGCTTCTTGCGATGCACTAGGAGGGAAAATGCGTGTTTACGGGACAGGTTTTTATACCAGGTAAATTACTTGAAAGAAAGAACCATTTATTTGATAATCACACTTTACACACAATTTAAGAAACTTAAATATAAATTACAAGGGGCAAAAAATATGCATGTGCAGGTGTAAGATTGCCTACGCATTAAAAATTATTAATAAGCAGAACATGCATGATGTTAATTAATAATGAAAAAAAATTTTAAAAAGTATTTAAAGATAAAATGTGACATCAAATAGGTCTCCAACTCAGCATAATGCCGCAGAGGCAGCGCTGGTTTTCAGTTGGAACCTTGTGACTTCACTGACGAGTCGGTGTGTGAACCTCGAATTACGCGTAACTACAACTTATAGACTAATAGTAATTAGACAGTTTGCTAAAGAGTTGTACTAACGAACACAGTTAACACACATATACTGTATTAAATATCAATATAAATGGTGTGCAGAACATACACTACACCTATACTTACACATAAAATATTTGGCTCTATGGGGAAGACAAAGCAAAGTAGTAATAAAATTTATGATTTTAGTACATATATAATTTATATTCTGTACTCAAAGAGACACGCCATGTTACGAGACCTCCTAGATTTTTTTTAGAAAATAAAAAGTAAGTTTAAATGATCATTCACCAAATATGTAACAGAAAGAAACACCTTAATAATCAATAATATTTGAACATGGTAAATAATTAAAAAAATAAATAAAAATAAAAATAATATTAATATTATTACTATTTTGCGTTCTCAACATAATTGTATTACATATTTTGAACTTGTTGTACCAAGTAATTGAACTTTAGTTTCTTTTTAAAATATTCAGTGATTTTAGGGAATGAATAGGTGGTGGTAGATCATTCCAACAGTGGGTTGCTGCAAATTTGAAACAACCTCGAAGCTCAGCTGTGCGGTATCGAGTTGTTACAAGGGAATGAACAGAAGCTCTTATATTATATTTATTTTGGTCTCATGCCCACTTTAGCTTCTGAAACAGGTATACTGGTCGCTATTTTGTTATTGTTGAGAATAGTATGGTCTTCTGACCAAGTGCCGACCCGAAATACTCGCAAGACTTCAAAGTATTTGAATATTCTCGCTCTGTCGACACACAACGTGATTCTGCTCCTTATTTATATTCCGTTACGGATCAATGTTCTATCAAGGTATAATTACTTTAAGGGTTTGGAAGTTTTTTTTTGTAAGCGTGATTCTGCTTTTTATTTATATCAACTTATGGATCAATGCTCTATGCAAGTATTTTTTCTTCCAATAAAGCTTGAAAGTTGGAACTTTTAAAGGTTTGGAAGTTTTCTTGTAACCGAGATTGTGCTCATAACTTGTATATGCTTATGGATCAATGTCCCTTGCAAGTACTTTTCTTCCAACAGTGCTTGAAATTATACTATTTTAGGATATGCAATTGCATTATACGTGGTAGAGCCATGCTACAGTTATATTAGTAGTATAGTTGTAGCACGAATGGGTCGGCTCGACCGGGGAAGGACCACGGTCTCACAGAATACCAGCGTGAAATAGTAGCTTAATGCTGCTGTATTTCGTATGGTGAGTGTAGAGAACCGGAGACCCTTTTTACTGGAAACGAGGCATTCCATCTTAGTCCTCACGGGTGACAACGTATCTGCATTTTGATTCGTAATCGAGGATAGATGTAGATGTCTATGGGCCACAGTAACCACTTACCATCAGGTGGACTGTGTGCTCGTTTGTCACCCTATCCTATTAAAAAAAAAAATCCTCATTTATATGATCTTACGGATCAATTTTCGATGCAGAAAGAAAATACTTCAAAGTATCTCGAGCCCTGGTTTTTGGCGCTTGTACCTATATACTTGTGTCTAGGGCTTCCAAGTACGTCCAACTTTAGAAGAAGGTGGACTTGGAAGCCCTGGTACTCAATTTTGCAAGTACGACGCATGTCTATGATGCACCAAACGGCAATGTTCGGCAAAATATCCAGCGGCCGGATATCCGGCTATCCGGTAATGAGACATGCCGAATATCCGGTATCCAGTATCAGGCCAAACAGCTAACGGTTTCATCTCTAATTTCAGTGTTTACAGCATTGACTTATATATTACCAGCGTAAGGACCGGGCCGACCGAACTAAAACGGACCCGTGCGCTGGCCCTAAAATTACAGCTTAGGGCCAACGCGAATCGGTCGAGTGAAGCGCGCGTAGGACAGATTTGCCTGCCACAAATATGTCTAGTTGCGTGGTAAAAGAATGCAAAAATTACGATACAAAGATTTAAAAAAAACCGGATTTCGTATCAATGGTAAATAAGTTTATATTAATTTTGTTATGATTAAATTATTATATAAACGCATTTTTAAAGTTTTATTTTACAGTTAGTTTGGTTACGTTACCAAGATTAGGCCAGGGTTGAATTCAGAGCCTCAAAAAAATTGTACATGGTAAATAAAATTATACTATTTAAAATAAAACTGGCCAAGAGCGTATCGGGCCACGCTCAATGTAGGGTTCCGTAGTTTCCCGTCCGTCACAATAAGTGTTCCCACTTATGAGTTTAAAGGTCGCGCTCCTGCGACTGCTCCCGGTAGTGGGTACTGTTGTTTCCATCCAAGTTCAAAATGATTTTCCTAGAAAGTCCTTATAAAGTTCTACTATTCAGATTTTTTCATATTTTCTAAACTTATGGTTCAAAAGTTAGAGGGGGGGGGGGGACACATTGTTTTTTACTTTTGGAGCGATTATTTCCGAAATTATTGACATTATCAAAAAATGATTTTAGTAAACCCTTATTCATTTTTAAATACCTTTCCAACAATATATCACACGTTAGGGTTGAAATTAAAAAAAAATCACTTCCCACTTTACATATAGGGGGGCTCCCGTAATAAAACATTTTTTCCAATTTTTATTTTACCACTTTGTCGGCGTGATTGATACACATATTGGTACCAAATTTCAGCTTTCTAGTGCTAACGGTCACAGAGATTAAGCGAGGACGGACAGACGGACAGACAGACATGGCGAAACTATAAGGGTTCCTAGATGACTACGGAACCCTAAAAATTATATAACATTTGACGTTTCATATTTCTTTTTTCCCTTATGCCGTATTTTGGCGTCACGCGTCTAGTTTATCTATACGTTTCGTTTTTTAACGGTTTTATTTTTATTTCTGTTTAATATTTGTCTAAAGAACTTAGTGTAAGTTAAATTTTGAATATTGGTACCTAATATATTTTATATTCAATAAGGGTAAAACGAAAAGAGTACAAAAGAAACCATATCTGCTTAATTGAATCTGAAAATCTGATTCATAAAATATTTCGAAATTCTGTTTTCAAATCGATTGCTTCTGGAGCAAAGATTTTTTATCATGGTAGTTTCGTTTCGTGGTTTTTATCATTAAAGTTGTATCAAGGATGGAAGGAAGGATAAATGCATCGATCGAGCATCGTTTTACCAAAAAGGGAGCTAATTCTAAATTTTATTAAAAAACGCGGTACTCATGACAGTACAGAAATTCTCGATATCTTAGGGTTAGTGTTAAAATGTAAAAGGACCCAATAATAATACAAGTCGACTTTTAGGTAAAATTACGGTATTTTCGCTTAGTATTGTTACAATACTATATACTACAAACTATGAAATAATAGTACTATTAGGATAATTATTGTTCTACGAAAACTGACCCTGGTTACGTTGTGTTTTGATATGACGTTTGTATATGACAGATGCACTACTTTTTCTTGTATGAAAATGTTATGAGTAAAATATTTAGAGGGCCTATCCTTCCTTTTCAAATCATTGATTTACAGTTATTTTTTAAGCTGTGTAGTTAGTGGTGGTGTAAGAATATCCTTTACTCCATGTCATTCTGTGAGGGTTGCAGGAGGCAAAAGAGGGATAAAAGTGGGAGATGGGCAGCAGCTTCTTGCTAATAACAACTAAAAAATAAAGAATTGCTATTACCAACATAACTACCAAGCATAGCAACTCTACTAAATGTTAAGTATGTTCAGTAGTGGACTTTTAGAATAGGCTGTAACAGTATCAATTTGAATTGAAAGCAGAGTAAGAAATACTATTATTAGCATAGACTACCATCCGCTGCCATTAATATCAAAAGTAGGAATGTTCGATGATCATTGATGTTGAAAATTAAAACATCGATGTTACCATATCTTAAATATTGAAACATCGATGTTGCCCCATGTCAAACATCAGTGTCAATGAACCAATAATCGATTAATAAGAACTTGTGAACAACGGGAACCCGCGAAATCAATATCAACTAAATATTTCATCTCCTATTAAAGCTTTAAAATTTTGAATAATTAAGGATTCCTAAATGCATCGATCACCAAAAAAATATCATTATGTTGTGTCAAACTCCTTGTTAAGGGTGTAACTACTTTCGCTTTGGTATTGTGGTGTCGTTGTCGGTTGTCGCCTAATAACTATTATACATTAATGGATATTCAAATTGATTGTTTTTTCCTTGCTGTCTATTCCCACATAATTTTGAAACAATATATATCTACACAATTTAATTATATTTAGCTGTTTTTTTGAGCTTGGGATAACAAGTTTATTGGTTGCTTGAAGTTTATGAAAATAAATCACTGGACGGTCGTGAGCAGTAGACAATTTCACTGGATAGTGCATTCTACAGTGCATTTTATAAATGGCTGTGGATACTTACTGCTTCTAATCAAGCAGCCCAGCATGATTAAAAATTGTGTGAAAAATGGTGACGGAAAAGTCTATTATTTTGTTTTTGTGAAGTTTGTTAATTTTTCCCTCTATACTCATTTTTTTTTATTTTGCGATAGTAAATGATGATACTAAATTTTTAATACCGGATATATAACTGTATAGGAAAATTTAATATCAAAATAATAATATTCATCATTATCGGCAAAAATATTACAAATTAACTAAATATTTGTTAAGTTTTTCCCATTTTTCAAATAACTGTCAATTACTGTCACACTAAAAGTTTTATTAATTTCTTTAATTTCATTATTTAATAAACCATAAACAACACAACTAATTTTTTGTTCATCTAATTTTAACCTACTAAATAGGTACATGTGCTATAACATCGATAATGGCCAACATCGATGTTTTGAGTATGATAAACATCGAACATCGATGTTAAGCTGTCGATATCAACATCGATGTCATCATCGATGTTTCTGTAACATCAAACATCCCAAAAACCAAATCATGTTGTTAATACAAGTAGATTTTTTAATGGACATAAGTTATAAAATTGCAAACTATTGCTCTATTCCTCTTTTGCAAGACCTTACTTTTTAGTGTTAATCACATAGTCAATGAAATAGTTGTTTAATAACTGATTAATAATTATGATTTACAAGTTATACCAACATTTGGCGCTGCGTCCTACAGCCTTGTGGGATATTTGGTCTGGCATAAGGCAAAATCACTTGTTTTCATGCCAGAAAACAAGATTGAATGTCTTGTTACCAGCAAAAAGGATATCCTGTTCTCGTCCCTTACTATTCAAAACATAGCAGCTTTAAATAATTAAGTACATATTTACATAAAATCATACTTAAAATTTTCGTTCACGTACTTTTTCAATATTTACAAAACCAGGCGCAAGCGAGGAAAACGTTAACTTTTAAGAGATTTATAAGAATACGTAATAATAACTCACCTGGGTGAGACGTCTCCAGTGCCTTTACTAACGGCAGAATAATGTATATAGTGTAACCCGGGTGGAATCATTTTTATTCCCCGAAAATCTTCCTCAGTATTCCAACATTGCATGTCAATACCAAATTGTGTTTCTTCAGGTACACCCAGGAACACGAATGTTCCTCCTTCAACAAGAAGCTTCTTCGCAGTTTCTTGGTCCATATTGTTCTGACTTCTGTCCTAGTCAATAATTTGGGATAAAAATGCACCAAATCAATATGTTTACATCGCTGTATGCAGGTGCGGGTCAGGGCGGTGAGTGACAGTCAGTGACATATTGTTGTTGTTTTTATTATTCACTCGAGAGAGCAGGCAAAGAGACTAAGCCATACAGCCTTGTCTTTTTTTTTAAATTTGAATATATAGAATTTTGAAGTGTAAAGCCCGGAACCAAGTCTTATCTTTCTTCTTTCCATCTTTTCAAAATCCATAAAGGCCGAAGCCAAGTCTTATTTTCTTTAATTCTTCATATTTTCAAAAACCACAAAGGATAAAGCCAAGTCTTCTTTATATTATAATCTTTATATATAAGTTTCAATCCATATAGATTTATCAATCCAGTTTCAAGGTTCCCGCGCTTTTTTTTCTTTTCTTCGTAATACGCTGATGCGTCACATTGCGAAGCCCTCGGGAGATTTTGACGACAGCTCAACCCAGCTGACAGTTGATGACGGCAGCCACTCAAGTTCATAAGGCGCCTAAGCGATCAAAATAACTTGAGGTTTATATCGACATCAAATCACTTGTTTTGTCGTTTTCTCTAATAGTTCACACGCGCAGACAATTAATTCACAAAATCACATCACTTTTACGAATTAAAATCCACTTCAAACCATTATTCAAGTGACAAAACAGGAGCGACAATCCGTCGTCGGTGAGTTTCCCGCCAAAACTCCTATGAAAAAGAAGAGTCAGTGACAATAATGACATTTTGATTTTTCATAGTAATATGCATGGTGGTTAGAACCTCTGGGCAGGGTAATAAGGGTAATAAGATTGTTGACACAAGTGTTGGTCAATCTTATTATAATATTTACTATTAATATACATTACACACAATATTAAAAATTTAAGTCTTATTGAAAAATATAAGTTACGAAATGTTAATAATAATATGATATTTACGAGGAAAATATAATAATATACCTATTATAGTTACATCCTACTTCCGTTATGTATAAACTGCTTGTTAAGGAACGTCGTGTAAATTATTATTAGAAAATAATAGATTAAGTAATTTTTAATCAATTTAGATTACAAGATTGGATGTCGTTTTATGCTTTTACCACTGATTCGGAAAAAACCTCTGTACTGGGAAGAACCAGCAAGAAACCCAGCGGAACTATTTTTAAACACTACTACTTATTTATGTCATTATAAGTTGTACAATTAAATATGAAAACATTCAGAAACAGCACAGTGGCGATCACTTTATTTCCATAGGTTAATCATCTTTAATCATATACTCTTTAGTAGTATATCAACGCTTATATTAAACAATTTGTGTTTCGTAAATTTTTGATAGGCCCTGCATAATTTGTGGGACTTTGTTGTAAAAGCGTATAAATTGCCCTACAAAGCAATTACTGATTCTTTGGAGTCGAGGAACTGCTATAATTGGATTATGCTTGTTCCACTTCTTTAAGAAATGTTTTTAATAAAAATATATTTTTGTGTACATGCATTAAATTGTCGTAAATATACTGAAAGGTCAAAGATAAAATATTTTTTTTTCTTTGACCTGTCATTTCTCCAGGATGTTCATTTGGACTTTCGTTATAAATTGAAATGTTAATAAAGTTACTTAGGCGAAGTACCTATTCTGATTATGATCGACTGACCATATTATCGCACCTGTGTAGTATAGTTGTAGCACGAATGGGTCGGCTCGACCGGGGAAGGACCACGTTCGCACAGAATACCAGCGTCAAACAGTAGCTTAATGCTGCTGTGTTTCGTATGGTGAGTGTAGAGAACCGGAGACCCTTTTTACTGGAAAATAAGCATTATATCTTAGTCCTCAGGGGTGACAACGCAGCTGTATTTTTTAATTCGTAATCGAGAATAGATGTAAATGTCTATGGGCCACAGCAACCACTTACCATCAGGTGGACTGTGTGCTCGTTTGTCATCCTATCCAAATATATAACAAATAAATATATAACAAATAGGCTGATACTTACTTTTTTCGGCACTTCAAACTGACATCGATTCACTCACAGTCACACTTTTATGTTCTAAATCCCAGCACAGCGCATGTCGCATTTCATCCCTTTGCAGGTCTAAACAAGCATCCCGGACGAACGGGCGCACGGGCGGTACTTTGCATGTCTCGACATGTGGTGTACAATTGTTATTTATTGTTATATTCATATATTATATTCTGTGTTTGAACTGAGTCTCGAATATTTTTGAGTACCTACCTAGTGAATGATGCTACCTGCCTACGTTGATAGGTAAATCCAAGCCAAAATTTTTATGTTTTCTTTTCACGTCTACGTGGACCCTCGTGTGGTCTCCTATGGACCCTGGGGGTCCACCTGGACCACTTTGGGAACCTATTTCCTAGACAGAAGTTTATCGGAGAAAAATGATTAATTTGAACCATCTTCAAGATATAAGCATATATTGAAGATGGTTCAAATTAAGAGTAGGTACCCTAAACCGACGATCAGTGTCAATCACAAATCATGCTTCATAATAATTAAAAAAAAAATTCTTCATAATATGTTGATTGTTGATGCGTCACATTGCTAAGTTTTTGGGAGATTTCGGCGAAAGCTTGAGCCAGCAGACAGTCGATGATAATTGACGACAGTATCTCAAGGCGCCTAAGCAGGCATATCACTAGGTTGATCAATAAGTTTTCCGGATAGGATTCTTACCAGTGAGTTACAAAAATGCATTCTATTTTTTTTTCGATTCTTAAATCTGTTAGTAGGCAAGGCAAGAAAAAAACTAAATTCAATTATTATTTTTTTCAAATTTCACATTTGGCGGGAATTTGATCCGTAAGCAAAATGGAGAAACACGAACTTCGTGCGGTTATTAAACATTTCTGCCTGAATTTTCGTTCTACCAAAAGTGGTTTTGAAGAACTGCAGCTTACTTTGGCAGACAATACTTTGTCTTATTCTACAGTGGCATACTAGTGCGCTGATTTAAACGCGGCAGAACTGCCTGCAATGACAAAACTCGCTCCGGGTGGCCAACAACAGCCACTATGCAAGAAAAAATTAAAAAATTGAAGAAATTGTTGAGGTGGATCGACACGTGACTATCACTTATTTAGCTGTGAGATTCTCAAGCTTTTGTTTGGGACAATTCAGTAAATTTTAACTCACACCTTAAAATCCGAAAAGATGGCCGCGGGCTGTTTTCCACGACGTTGACAGATGCCCAAAATAAAGAAAGAGTTGACATTTTTAAAGCTAAATTTAGCAATAATTGAAGAAGGTTCAGATTATTTTTGCTCTCCTTTCGTAACCGTAGATGAAACGTTGTACTTAAATGGTGTACCCACCATTTTGACCTGGAGACGAAAACCAATATCTTGGCTGCGGCGAAGACGGTCTTTTCCAAACCAAGGTGTGGAAAAGACCGTCTTCGCCACAGCCAATATATTCAATGTGTCTGTGTCCGCTGGAAAAATAATGTCCACTGCTTTCTAGGATGCGGAAGGAATAATAATGACAGACTAATTGAGTAAAGGAGAGACAATAACCGGATATTATTACGTACCATTAATCAAAAAACTACGCGAAGAACTAAATAATAAACGTCGAGGAAAATGCGTGCTGGAGTGCTTATTCATCATGGTAATGCCCCTGCGATCTGATGTTGCAGGCGCTTTCACCCGATCTGTTTGATTTCAGTTGATGCAGCACCCACCATATTCTCCGGATAAACTCCAAGTGATTTTCACCTTTTTACTCAACTGAAAAACATTTTCATAGTACAAAATTCGAAGGCGACGAAGAGGTGCTGTGTGCTGTAGAGATCTTTTTGCGACCCAGAAAGCTTTTTTTTTAAAGGTAATTAACCAACTTGCAAAACGCTATTCAATTACGTTAAAAAATAAATACAATTTATGAATACTTATCCTAGAGTTTCATTGCGTTTCCAAAAACGTATTGATCAACCTGTGTTGAGGTTCACATCACCATCGGTGCACAGGTTTCACATTTCTGACAGTAGTTATAAAATAAATGGGTAAGTTCTATTTGGTTTGTGATTATTAAATTCTTTATATTCAATCGCAATGGCTATAGGGTAATGCTAGCTGAATCAATGATTGCTAAATGATTTTATTAGTATCCCCCAAATATTAGAGTAAAAATTTACAACATAATAAATAATAATATGCCTTTATTATACCTATGAAATTGCCGTTCTGCGGTACTGGCCATTTCAACTCAAAATAATTTTTGTTTGGCTAAGAATTCTAGTTTAAAATTAATTTTATTTTATAAACATGGAATTCTTTTTTAAAAAATTGATCATTTATTTATTGATAAGCGTTATGTGTTCATCGCATTTGAATCTTTTTGGAATATGAGTACCGTCGTGGCAGCAACGCGGTACGCAATATCAACGACGTTTACGGAGCAAATACTACAAACGAACGCACCAACTGTTATTCGCTTCTTCCGTTCTCGAAATTTTGACCTGTAAAATGAACCCCGTGGTCATCCTAAAACTTTAGGCAACAATGACCAATAAAATGCGATTGTGGAAGCTGATGATACTTAATCTACGGCTGAGTTAGCAGCGGCTTTCGACGATAGCATCAAAACAATATTCGTCTATTGGCGTCAAATTGACAAGGTAAAAAAGCTTAACAAATGGGTGCCCCATAAACTCAATGAATGCCAGCGCGAAGTACGCGTCAACGCCTTGCAGTGCTCAACAGACATACAAACGAAGGAATTTTGAACCGCGTTGTTAACTGACACCAAAAAAAGGATTCTGTTTGACAATCGCAAGCACTCAGCAAGTTGCTTAGATCCAGGTTCAGCACCTAAACAGTGCCCTAAGCGAAAACTTACCCCTAGAAAAGTGATGGTCACTGTTTGGTGGTCTAGTGCCGGTGTGATTAATCACAGCTTCTTACCAAAGGGGATAAACTGTGCGTTAAACTAGGAGTTTTCTTCTTCATACAATTTTTCTGTGGAATTGTTTACCACCGGCGATTTTTCCGGACCGAAACGACTTAGGGACATTCAAGGAAAGAGCTCCATTCTAAAAGACCAGCAATGTACCTGCAAATCCCCTGGTGTGGCGGTTGTTCATAAGCGGTGGTAGTCATTTACCATCAGGTTAGCCTCATGCTTCCTCATGTATAAAAAACATTACTGGAGATGTATACTGTAAAGAACTGAGCTCAATGATGGAGAAGCTCGCACATCTACAAACAACTTTGGTAAATCGCTTGTCCCCGCTGCTTCCACACGGTCTCCAAGTTACAAGGGCTGGGGTTGGATGCTCTCCGTCATCTGCCATACTCAACAGACCTTGCACCTACAGATTTTTACCTTTTCAAGAATTTTGGATAACTTTTTGGCGGGAAAAGTTTAATATTTGTTGCCTTCCATTTAGCTGATTTCTTCAAGAAGTGCATCAATAAACTGCCTCTGCGTCGGTAAAGATGCATCGATTACATGAGGATTAGTGGTTAATTTGATTAATAGAAATAAAGAATATAGAAAAAAGAAATTACTTACATTAACTTATTTTATAAAAAACTGCAATTTCACAGATGAACTGAACACAAATGGACATGTTGTGCAAATTTAGAAAACGCAGAACATGTCTAATATCCAAATTACAATCTAATCTACCAGTAACCGTTGGAAACACAATGCTCGAAAGTGTTACCGAGAATGTTCATTTACTTAGATCTTAGATTAATGAACACGAAACGAAATGTTTGAATAAAGATAATACTTAAATAGGTAGGTACTCGTACCTAAATATATAATGAGATATAGTAATTGGTACGGTGTTCCCACCTTTTCGAAATCACCAAAAGGAATCAAAATTTCTGGTGACAGAACTTTTTATTTTAAATAAGTAGATTGAATTGGCAATCGCAATATACAATCTAATTTAATATAATATGTATTACTTGTGAGATAAATTGTGTTTTCACGCGATGGCCAGTTAATCGATTTATTTAAAACATAAAAGATTTTTAAAATTGATATGGTCACTATAGGATGTTGTTAGGTTAGCTAAGTACGTAATAACTTAAGATAGAAGGATCCTTAAGTAGAGACTGAATAAATTAACCGACTTGGATCTCACAACTTTTTACGGTAGAAGAACTGATTTGCGAGACTTGCTTTTTTTACAAGTTACGTATGTTTTAATGGCATTCCTATTGGCGATTTATTTCAGCCGCTTAGCGAATTTTTATTGATCTCTTAGATCTATGTAATTAACGAATTTAGGTCGGCTGAAAAGGGTTCATGACTTAAGGGGATATAGTAAGTCAGCTCAAGTTCTAATTTCGCCCTCACTTCCCCGCGTGTCGTATGCTATGTACCGTCATGTTTATAATCACTAATACTGTACGTAGATAGGTCGTTAGATACTTATTTAATTAGGTTTATCATATTTATGGCTGTTTCTTAACACCAACCCAGTCGCTTCTTATTTTTATCACGGTTATTTCCCATTTTAATTTTACGTCGTCCTGTTGCGTAATGTGTATTCTGATCGTAAGCGATACAACTTCTTCCTTCAAAAGCCTAAGCGATACTAACGGGGCGACAGGAATCAAGCTTCAGGACGTCGATATTTTAGGTAATTTCTTTTTACAGTGAAAATAATGGTATTTAAAAAAAAGTAAATAACATAAGCACTGCTTTATAGTTAGTTCAGGTAGTATGCAAAGTTTCATAATCTTATTTAAAGTATTTTATGAATAACAGCGGTTTATTGTTCAGTTTGGAGGTAACTTTGGATTATTTTTTCTATCGAGAAAATTGTACGAATCGTGTTTTCGTCTAACATATTTCTTAACATTAATCCTCAACTTTACCATATATTTATTTCAAAGTTAATGCTGCAATACCTTCGACATAACGGAGGATCTTGCTAAGCCATTTGAGGTTATATTTCCCCTTAACCTCGCGTCTTTTATTGCTTTTTAAACTATGGAATGGAATCGCAGCTTTATGCTGTTGGCCGTATGAGGAAGTTTGAAGAAAGTTGCTTAACAGTTTCCCTGTCCGCGAAATGGACACACGGTCAATATGTTCACAATATATGATTCATGGGACTGCTCGGTGGCGAGCTATGAAGAGTTTCTTTATGTGTCAGAATTCGTACTGTAAATATATGGTTTAAAACGAGAAATATCGATATAGTCTAAAATGTATAACCAGCTATGGTGGCCATTATTGGCTATATGGCTAAGAGAACTGACAACTAATGTCGAAGAAAAGAATTGGTAAGATAAGTTTAGAACGAAACCCACTAGATGGAAATACTAGTTGTAACGTAGTAGAATTACAATGGCTTGGCTTGACCGGGAAAGGACCACAATCGTATAAAATATCAGCGTAACGTTGTTGTTTTTTAGTTTGCGCCCTCCTTTCTGCCAAGGAGGGTCGCGTTCGTATACGGCTTAGAGATCTCTAGTCAGATCGTTAAGCCAGTTCCTAAAAGGTTGGGTTTAGTGGGTAAAAGTCACCACATAACCACGCAGCCGGCTGCGTGGTATGCTATGAGCATTCCCAACCTCCCTCCCCCGCTTTCCGGAGGGTTGCCCATATTTGCTTCGGGCGCAAAAAAATGTTGTTTTTTATTTTTTATGATGAGTGACGAGAAGATAATGGCGAGAACGCATCTGCATTTTCATTCTTAATCGAGGATAGGTGTGTCACTGATCTACTTACCATTAGGTAGGTTGAGTGATCGTATGTCACTTATTTTACTTTGGATAAGGGTGACAAACGAGCGCACAATTCATCTGATGGTAAGTGGTTGCTGTGGCCCATAGACACCTACATCTATCCTCAATTAAAAGTCACCCGTGAGGACTAAGATGGAATGCCTCGTTGCTAGTAAAAGGGGTCTCCAGTTTTGTATACTCACCATACGAAACACAGCAGCGTTATTGTTTTCTTAAATATTTTAATTAAAAACAATGCGGATTATCAAAAGGCACTGATTGACTTTGCCCCTACAGAAGTGTCTGCCATTTTTTCTGAATTCTTTATCAACTTAGCTGACATATAGTTATTATTATTATTTCAATCAAACACTTTTTTTGGTTAAATATTTTTGTGACTTACCAGTATGCGCACTACCAGGTGTACACAGGTAGGCCAGACAAACAGTCATATACCTGCTTATTGAGTGGACTGATACTTTTCAATAAAGTTTCATGGTGCATCAAACACTTCATGAAAAACGCGTCAAGAGCTCTAGGACCATATTGTCTCAATCAAACAAACAATAAAATATTATAATCCCTGCATTTTTTCATAATTCGTTATTAGTCAATTGCTAGACTGGCCTTTTTAACCGACTTCAAAAAGGAGGAGGTACGCAATTCAACTGTATTTTTTATGTGTTACCTCAGAACTTTTTTGTAGGTGAACCGATTTTGATAATTATTATTTCATTTGAAAGCTGGTGCTTCTCACGTGGTGATAAATTGATTAAGATCTAAAGCGCCCTCCACATTCACGCCGTGAACACCTGTGAAAGGCGTGAACCGCGAGTGTGGATGGCTTTCGCGCCCGTTCACGGGCTTCGCGCCTTTTCACGCCATGTTCCCCGTTCAGTGTCGGTATTTTGTCCCCGCTTCAAAGGGTTTACGAGGTGTGAACCTCCCGTGAACGCAAGCGCATCCACACTCGCGCGCGAAAACAGTAACGCATAGACGTGGGTCATTACCTCATTTTCAAGAAACGTAACGAAACCAGTGACTTGATCGGCGTCACCTGTTTCGAAACTAGTGATTTTTGTAACTGGCTATTTTTATTCGGCTACTATGATTGTTTGCATAAATATCACCACCAACTATACAGTTACACACGAAACGAAAATCACAATCCGTGTTTGTAGCTACGAGTATACAGTAACTGTTTTCTGTTAAATCAATAAATTAACTTCCCTTCATACTTTATTCAGGTTTAGGACAGACTGCATTAAATGTATTTATGATTGATTTGCGTTTACTATGACACTAATATTTTCATAAAATTATTAATGCATGCATATTTACAAGTCAATTTGATTGTATATACAATGATTATTGATATTTACAGTTTATTTACACTTTTTCAACGTTTTCACTGTCATTTGTTTTTGCACTTTTATTTACACTGTACAATTAATTTGTTTGTTTGTTTGGCTATTTACACACAGTATTTAAGTTTTATAATATTATAAACATTTAAATTTTTGAATTTTTTATACTCATTTTTTAGTTATATTTTAATTTTATGAATAAACGAGTTCATGACTCCCTCAAAAATGTTTTAAAAATTATTTTAGTTAAATTCAATGTGACTCGCTTCCCGGAATCACAAACCGTTAAATATCTACAAACAGAGATTACTCTATTTTATTGTTTATGTCTATAGTCTTACGTATGAAAATTAAACGTACAATAAAACTGTTACTTACGATGGTTTGTTTATTGTTGTATGCCACATGTGCGCTTTGCGCTCGAGCGACCGACAGTCGACTCCCGCAATAATCACGGGTAACAGTAATCATAATCACGCATTTACAAAAATCACTACTTGTAACATGACTCGAAACTAGTGATTCGGTTACATGCCGCGTAGCCAGTTACTGTATCTAGTGACGTGAAATAACGCCCACGTCTAGTAACGCACGAGACTCGTTGCTGTGAGGTTGTGCTTATTTGTATTTTTTTACGGAAGACGGTGCGTCAAACTGAGCGTCAGTTGGACGAACGAACTCTTATTGATCGAGTGTTATTATGTCGAACCCATTTTATGGGATGCTAAACACAAAGATCATAAAAATAAATTGAAAATACATGACGCATAAATACGAATAAAGGAAATAATGAGTATTATTTTATTTTTTCTTATAGGATAGGGTGACAAACAAGCACCTGATGGTATGTGGATGCTGTGGCCCATAGACATCTACATCTATCCTCGACGAATCAAAATGCAGAATGCCTCGTTTCCAGTAAAAAGTGTCTCCGGTTCTCTACACTCACCATACGAAACACAGCAGCATTAAGCTACTATTTTACGTTGGTATTCTGTGAGAGCGTGGTCCTACCCCGGTCGGGCCGACCCATTTGTGCTACAACTATACTACTAATATAACTGCAGCATGGCTCTGCCTCGAAAAGCGTAAAAGTGACTGATTGAGAAAAAGTCTTAATGTCCAGTTACAGAAATTATAAGAAAAAGGTGAAGGATTCTGAGAGCAATTCTGGAGCAAGCAGCGACAAAATTCACAAGCCCATTTGGATTGCCTTTGACGTGATCGATGCGTTTCTAGGAGAAAGCGATAATTGTAAAAACACTACAAATACGGTTTTTTATCTTTTATATACACGTAATTGTCGTGAGCCAAAGCGTCACGGCAATAGCAGTGCATATATCAATATCAGCGTCCATTCTCGACGAGCGCGCGAACTAAACTGTGAACGATTGCGAATGTGGAGGGATGTGTTTTTCGTGACGAGTTCGCGGCAAAATTACGGCGTGAATTCACGCCGTGAATCACACAGGAGTCTGGAGCCCATAACCAGTAGCTTTTGCGTTATCCTTAATAATGTATTAATTAATAGAATCAGTCGTTACTTTGCGGAAATCCATTATAATAAAGATATTAACAGTTAATTTGCAACCATACGCTCAGTAAAATAAAATGATGTGTCTTACTTAGTTTGAAGAGCACCTCCCGCCCTCCCTCAATTGCGTGCACTAATTCTGTCACCACTACTCCCAACACCGCTATTCTAGGAAAGACACACCATCGACGATAACACGACACGTGTTTCGCCTCTACACGAGGCATCTTCAGTTGATGTAGACTCTACGGCAGCTGACCGCTAAGTGACTTAAGTTCAAGAACTAGGTAAGACACGACATTTTATTTTATTGAGCGAATGGTTGCAAATTAACTACTACTACCTTTATTTAAATAATAACCTAACCTTTAAATAACATTGACTAATTTGATGATGTTCTCATTTTATTTATATTGAAGTCGGTTGAACAATTTTTTTAATTTTACCACTTGCCCCAAATGAGGTTATAAAACTAAAGTGACAAATAAACTCAAAGTCCACCTTAGTGGTAACTGCAGCCCATTGACACTTGCGGCTAACTTCAAATAAAGAATAGCCTCCTTTATTTGAAGTTACAGATGCGTTGTCACTTCTGAGGTCTAAATTAGAATGTCTTGCAGCCTGTAATTCTACTGGCTCTATACACTTCAGACCGTATATATTCAGACAGAATACAGTAATAAAAATGTCCTCCAGACCGAATTTCGGTCACGGCGGCCTGCCTTAACGGAGACTAGCCATCGACGCAGTTTTTTTTTTTTTTTTTTTTTTTTGCGCCCGAAGCAATTAAAGGGCTACCCTGTACGTAGGGAGGCGGAAAATGCATTACGCATACCACGATAGCCGGTCTATCGTGGTTATGGGGGACTCACTGTCCTACCGGGGACCCTAAGTGATACCCCCTAAAAACCGCCTTTGGGGACAGGCAGCTGGCTGATTAAGCTCTATTGTGCCTTATCATGAGCGACCCTCTTTTGGGAAAAGAGGGCGCAGGCGGCTAAGAGCCGCTGAGGGAGTGCCTACGAAGGCAAAATAATATTAGTTGATATAATAATAATTAATTTAATTAGAACTGGCCTGAGCCGCCAGGAGGCAGTTCAGGTCGTTTGACAGTTTATTTGGCGGGTCCGAGAGAGAGTTTCTCGGCCTGCGGACACGATAGCGAGAGGGGGGTGGGGCTGCATAAGAAGCCGCCTCACGAATTAAATTGTTTGGGTGCGACTCTGAGGCTTTGAAGAAGTTCTCAGAGAGTTTTTTAAGGAACTGTTGAATTGTTGGGAGCTCTAAGTCCCGATGAAGGTCGGCATTACGGACGTACCAAGGTGCGTTCGCAGCTCGACGACAGAAGAGGTTCTGAACTATTTGGAGTTCATTTAATATGTTAGGGTTTGCGTGGGCAAAGACGGGGCCCGCGTAGGTCATGACGGGTCGTATACAGACCTTATAAAGGGTTCGCTTGTTCCGAAGGGACATTTTACTGTGTCTGCCCAACATACTGTTGAGCCTACTCAGGTAAAACCGTGCGTGACGGGTGACTCGTTTGACGTGGGGCCTAAAAGTGAGCCCTGTGTCTAGAGTGACACCTAAATATTTGGCTGTCGTATGCCAGGGGACAGGGGTCCCTAGCATACGTATTGGAGGAGTGTTTTTGAGACGGCGTCGTTTATAATCGAAGTGAACGGCGGAGCTCTTCTCCGGGTTCACATCGATGCGCCATTTTTTGAACCAATCTCCTAGGTCATCAACTGACTTTTGGATCTTGTTCCGTATGAAGGGTAGTGAGACACCTTTGCAGTAGATGGCAGTGTCGTCTGCGAAGAGGGAGAGTTGAACACCTTTCGACGGGATGGGAATGTCGTTGGTGAACAGGATGTACAGCAAAGGAGCAAGTACTGAGCCCTGAGGGACACCAGCCTTGATAGTTCGCTGTGAGGATAGCGTGCCTTCGTGTCTAAAACGAAAGGTACGATGCTTCAAATAGGAGGCCACGAGACGAACTAGACGATCAGGGAGACCTATTTTGTAGAGCTTGTAGATGAGGCCTGTGTGCCAGACTCTATCAAAAGCTTTGGCTATATCGAAGAAGACCGCGATGGTTTTATGACGTCGAGGATAGAAACCGCTGAGGATATATTCCACAATGCGGTGAACTTGTTGGGGACATGAGTGTTTGGCTCGGAAGCCGAATTGGTGGGGAATGATGAGAGGGTCACCGTCTGTGGGAAACAGATAGCGCCTCATCCGTGTTTGGATGACTCTTTCGAAGAGCTTGCCCATTGCCTTGAGGAGGCTACCGACGCAGTTATAGTGCCCAAGTTTATGAACAAGCACAGGTGTCTCTGTTTTCCCCCACTCTCATATTCCGATGGGACGGTAAACGTGCTTTCCGAGGCAGGGGGTAAGATACCGCCTACTTCCTGACTCTGGGCAGTTACTGAGAATTTCTTGACGTAAAAACTCAGTGATTGATTTTTTGGACCGACCCGGGATTCGAACCCAGCACTTCATGATAGTAGTCGCACTACTATTAACATTAGAAAAACGAGGCAGTCAGCTGAAATATAGTAGTGCAATAGGAAAGAAGGTGGTATCTACCCTAGATACCCGACTCTTGGGCACAAAAGTGTCGTTTTAATAGCCACTTTTTAATCCACAGTTTTCTTTGTTTTCGTTTTTACCTAGTCAGATTAAATTTACCGTCTAATAGGTATAGAAAAGGAGCTCATCTGCCATTTTAAAATATGGCACGTAATTAATTATTCGAATTTCTATCTGTGATAGGTAGCACGTATTTGTCGTTCCGTTTCAAACAAGTAAATGATCGATCGCAACGACCAATCTATGGAGTGTAGAGGTAGACCAATCGTTTCGTGTGAGCGGTAATCTTTGAACGATCGTTCGTCACGATATCGTTTCAGATTGATAGTAACGACGGATCGTTCCGTGTATGGGGTTCATTATGATTTCTAAAACAAAGATTTCTTCATGGTAGCTAACTGTTATGTATTGCCTCATTTACATTCAGCCCCTGCCACTGCTCCTCGCGCTGCCGGCAATACTTCGCTAAATACTGCCGTAGCAGGATCGCGGGAAGTGTGTATTTATACTCTGCCCTACCACTCACATCGCTTTCGGCTTTCGACTATGGCAGACGTCGAAATAATTACAGCGTCCGCGCTGTGTCTTCTTGCAATACAAAATTATGTTAATAATTTAAAAAGATTTCAAATTCAATAGAAGATGGATAGATAGATAGAAAATTTATTTGCTTAAAAACATGGTACATAAGATGATCAATGACGTGGAACTGACATGTTTTGCCATAATTGGCATGCAAAAATGATATGAAGTACAGCTAATTACACAAACCCAATTTTACATTTTAAAATTATTGTATTGCTTATAAGTTAGGTACAAACATTCTTTTTGAATTCAAATAGGTATTATGTACAATTAAATACTTATACAAATCCACTCTATTTGAATTCTTATACTGTAAATTGTTCAAAAATTATTAATTGAATTATTACATTATTGTTACATAAATAATATTAAATATTATATTAAATATTATATTAAATATTACACTACAGTATTAATTAATTCATTTTTTTAACTACAATAAAATTATAATTTAAAAATCTCAGGATATTATGCAAATATTACCATTTAACTTATTTCACATTTTAATAAATAAATAATCAATATGAGTTACTAATCTTTGTTAGAAATAAAATGTCACATAACATAAACTCACGCCTGTCACCCAGAGGAGTAGGCAGAGACTACGGTTTTCCATTTGGCACGATCCTGACATACCTCTTTCGCCTCCTTTACATCCACATATCTACGCATACATGCTCGTCGGTTAAGGGTACTTCTAACGTGGCCCATTTTCAAAATATCGCCAATTTGGTCGATAAACTTTTTCCTAGGGCGTCCCTTCCCGACTCGGCCGTTTACATCTGCCATATAAATTTGCTTTGTCACTCTTTCCTCATTCATTCTTTCCACATGACCAAACCACCGAAGCATTCCTTTCTTAATCCTGGTCACAACATCATCTTGCATACCACATTTATCTCTTATCACGCAATTTCTCACCCTGTCATTCAGATTCAACCCTAGCATATTCCTTAAAGACCGCATTTCTACAGCATTTATTCTACTTTCGTGCTTCTTCTGTCACACCCAGCTTTCACTACCATACATTAAAGTAGGGACTAACAGAGCATTATGAATTACCATACGTGCCTGCTTTGACACATTCTGGTTCTTCATAATAGAGTGTAGTGCCCCATTCACTCTATTCCCTGCATTTACTCGTCGTTCTATATCCCTATCATATCTACCATCCCTGCTAAATACACATCTCAAATACACAAACTCATCCACTTGCTCAATTAACTCTCCTTCTATTCTTATTTCACATACCGTTTTGCTTTCTTCTCTTTCAAAAACCATCACTTTCGTCTTACATGCGTTCACTTTCATTCCCCTTTCTTTTAATTCCCAGTTCATTAATGTAACCATCATTTGCAACTCAGCCTCCGATGACGCAAATATGACTTATATGAATAAAATGTCAATGTTCATTAATTCCTTAAACTAAATTTTTTATTAATATAATAAATTTGACGAATTTATAATTAATTATGTACATAGGTACTATGTTATCTCAAAAAGAAAATTCGTATTCGTAGAAGATGATGAATTGCGGTTTTTATCGTTGAAATCCCATATAGTTTTTTCTGATTCCAGCGGTTCTAAAAACATTATTGTATTTTCATTATTCCACTCGAAAGGCATTTTGGTAGATCGTACTTATTTAATAACAAGACGGCACGCACGTCCGTTCATCCAGGCGCTTGGCGCGAAGTGAGCGATGGAGTTGAATGTGAACACTCACTGTCGCTCGCGCTGCCCGTCCTTTGACTTCCGCGCGAAAAACCGACATTTGAGCGATCGTCGGGCAGTGGCAGCGGCAGCGGCAGTGTCAGCGCGAGTAGCCTGTTTACATACTGCCCTGCCCACTGCCCTGCTCACTTCCCTGCCCAACAGGGCTGAATGTAAATGGGGCATTAGGTGGTGAGTTTCACAGATTTATAATACATGTATTAATTTACGATAGCTGACACATTCCGTTTTGACATTTTGTTCTTACATTGACATTAACGAGGCATTCCATCTTACTCCTCACGGGTGACAACGCACCTGCATGTCTATGTCACAGCAACCACTTACCATCAGGTGGACGGTGTGCTCGTTTGTCGCCCTATCCTATAAAAAAACATTACTTGTATGATTTTATTGTGTCTGTACTGGGAGAAAATTGAAGCGGAAAAAATTGCACGGAGTTTTATTTTTTATTTTACAAATTCAGTGAGGCAAGCAGCCGTGCCTAAAAACCACGGAATAGTTTGTTCCGTAAAAATGCTCCGAAATTCCGAGTTAAAATTCCAAAGCGTTTTGTCAAGTGACTAGCACAGAGGTCGCTGTTAGATGCTATAGCACACGGTTTTTTTTGCGTAATTATTTTCAACAGGTGACGAATACCTCGTCTCGAGCACCGCATTGCGCGACGGTGCCGCGGTAATCAGAGGTATTTAGGAGTTTGTTGCCTCCAATCCAATTAGTAGATTTTAGGCGTCGCACAGTAGAAAGGATCATGATAAATTACTTTTTTTTATTGCACCTCTGTTTCACTTCAGGTTGTATTCACGTTGATGCTGTAATTTTCTTTTTTCTTTTTACTCAGCAGGTAGTGTTGAGCGAAGTAGTTACTTTTGTAATTGAATTACTTCCTTCATTTCAGAAATATATTAAAGAGGTTATTTTTTCAAATAATAATACTGTGAGGGCGGATGTTGAACTTGCTCTCTTGCTTACGCAATTAATCAATTACAGGATTATAACAACCTGGCCCTGGGCTGGCCACTTTAGGATAAATGGACCCTTAAGACAGAAGATAATTAAAATATTAAAAAACAGACAATAGAATGGTAACAAGTAGTAGAAGTAAAAAAAAGTTATGAAGCCAAATTAATTTAAATAAATCCGTTATTATTTATTATTATCGTAAATAAGTAGCTTAGGTTATATATAAGTAGCTTAGGTTTACAACTTGATTGAGAAGTTAATATACTTTTTAGTCTTTAGAATTTCTTCAAACTACTTCCCTTTGAGCACATCACATTCATCACAATCAGGTGGATGTTTAATGCAATTGATACATATTTGGAATCGTGTTTTCTTCCATTAGATTTCGTTTTAAATATACCATATTCCTGAAATACTATGACTTCTTTATTTTCTCTAGTTTGAGAACTCTTCAAGTATTCCGTTAAATCAAAATCATTTGATTATGTATAACACATTGTATACAAAACCCAAAATTTCTTTGAAGGCCAATACAATCACCATTTTTTTTCTAAACAACGCATTTTAGGCCGTTTAAGGAAGTTTGAGATCGAATAACCGACAACGGATGCGAAAGGAAGATGATTTGCAAGATGTTATAACGATGATGATGAATGCTTTAAAATACCTGGTTTTATGTAAAATCTCCATGAAAAAGGTTGGCAACACCGTGCGTAATGTTTTCTGGGCCGGATGTAGCAGCCAGACTAATCAGCCCTAAACGGGAATAAATAATATATACTCTGCTGCTACCATAACGCGGAAGGCGAAGATAAAAAACATTTATTTCCTAACTATCCCTGGCTACTGAGATACTGCGGACTGCATATAGATAGTTTGACGTTCTTATAAAGAAACAAGAAGCAGCCGCAAATATCATTCAGCGCCACATCGACTTCACACGCCGCTATCGTCACGTATCCGTCGACCAATGGGGAGCCGTTTCTTCAACGCCGCAGCTCGCTTCTTCTTGCTGTTCCGGAGCTGTATTCCACGCCGCCGCCGCTCGCCGGCTACGCGCGCGCACTTTTTTTTTGTTTTTTTTTTTTTTTTTGCGCCCGAAGCAATTAAAGGGCTACCCTGTACGTAGGGAGGCGGAAAATGCATTACGCATACCACGATAGCCGGTCTATCGTGGTTATGGGGGACTCACTGTCCTACCGGGGATCCTAAGTGATACCCCCTAAAAACCGCCTTTGGGGACAGGCAGCTGGCTGATTAAGCTCTATTGTGCCTTATCATGAGCGACCCTCTTTTGGGAAAAGAGGGCGCAGGCGGCTAAGAGCCGCTGAGGGAGTGCCTACGAAGGCAAAATAATATTAGTTGATATAATAATAATTAATTTTATTAGAACTGGCCTGAGCCGCCAGGAGGCAGTTCAGGTCGTTTGACAGTTTATTTGGCGGGTCCGAGAGAGTTTCTCGGCCTGCGGACACGATAGCGAGAGGGGGGTGGGGCTGCATAAGAAGCCGCCTCACGAATTAAATTGTTTGGGTGCGACTCTGAGGCTTTGAAGAAGTTCTCAGAGAGTTTTTTAAGGAACTGTTGAATTGTTGGGAGCTCTAAGTCCCGATGAAGGTCGGCATTACGGACGTACCAAGGTGCGTTCGCAGCTCGACGACAGAAGAGGTTCTGAACTATTTGGAGTTCATTTAAAATGTTAGGGTTTGCGTGGGCAAAGACGGGGCCCGCGTAGGACATGACAGGTCGTATACAGACCTTATAAAGGGTTCGCTTGTTCCGAAGGGACATTTTACTGTGTCTGCCCAACATACTGTTGAGCCTACTCAGGTAAAACCGTGCGTGACGGGTGACTCGTTTGACGTGGGGCCTAAAAGTGAGCCCTGTGTCTAGAGTGACACCTAAATATTTGGCTGTCGTATGCCAGGGGACAGGGGTCCCTAGCATACGTATTGGAGGAGTGTTTTTAAGACGGCGTCGTTTATAATCGAAGTGAACGGCGGAGCTCTTCTCCGGGTTCACATCGATGCGCCATTTTTTGAACCAATCTCCTAGGTCATCAACTGACTTTTGGATCTTGTTCCGTATGAAGGGTAGTGAGACACCTTTGCAGTAGATGGCAGTGTCGTCTGCGAAGAGGGAGAGTTGAACACCTTTCGACGGGATGGGAATGTCGTTGGTGAACAGGATGTACAGCAAAGGAGCAAGTACTGAGCCCTGAGGGACACCAGCCTTGATAGTTCGCTGTGAAGATAGCGTGCCTTCGTGTCTAAAACGAAAGGTACGATGCTTCAAATAGGAGGCCACGAGACGAACTAGACGATCGGGGAGACCTATTTTGTAGAGCTTGTAGATGAGGCCTGTGTGCCAGACTCTATCAAAAGCTTTGGCTATATCGAAGAAGACCGCGATGGTTTTATGACGCCGAGGATAGAAACCGCTGAGGATATATTCCACAATGCGGTGAACTTGTTGGGGACATGAGTGTTTGGCTCGGAAGCCGAATTGGTGGGGAATGATGAGAGGGTCACCGTCTGTGGGAAACAGATAGCGCCTCATCCGTGTTTGGATGACTCTTTCGAAGAGCTTGCCCATTGCCTTGAGGAGGCTAATGGGGCGATGGCTGGAGGGGAGGTTGAGAGGCTTGCCTGGCTTGGGAATTCCAATCACAGTTGCCTCTTTCCACGTAGTGGGAAAATAACTAAGGTTGAAGCAGGCGTTGAAGATAATAGATAAAAAGGTTAACACCTGCTCGGGAAAGTGTTTAAGGGCTTGGTTGGAGATGCCATCCGCGCCCGGAGCCTTTTTAGGCTTAAGTCCTTTGATGAGAGATGAAATCTCATCATTGGACACAGAGATAGGTTCGGAGGCGGTAGGGGGTGAGTTCCGGCGGCGGACCTCATCCTCTACTGCCTGGACGTGTGAGGGGTCGACGCGCGCGCACCGATCTGCATGTCTTTTATAGCCCGGTCCAGCGACGTAGCTTCGTGAACAACACACAAGTCTCACGCCGGGAAACGAAACGTACATAATAGTAATACATTTTGGCTAATTTTCATTGATCATAATATAAGCAGTATAATTGGCTATGTACAATAAAAATTATTACCATTGGCAAATCAATTGTGAGCTAGCCATATAAATATAGGCAAGATGCAAATATAATTCATTCCAGTCCACAGTCCATTCTATATTCGTACTCCAGTCGGACTTACATAAACAGTCGTTTCATTTCTCCACCTTGAAACCACTCGGAGTCTGTTAATAGTAGACCATTCATCTCCACTATTACAGTGGTGACCCCTTACGAACACCGAGAGGGAAGACCCTGTACGAACACCGAGAGGGAAGATCCCGTACGAGCACCAAGAAGTAACACCCGCGACGTACCACTATTACATACGCGTACGAACACCGCGAAGGTAACCCGTGGCGAACACCGAGAAGGAAGACTTCAGTATTTATAAAATCAGTTAATCAAGCCGTCATTATGGAGCAAGAGGCGAACACATATACATCAATTTTCGAGGAAATTCGGAAGCTATCATACGAAGTCGCTGCGCTCAAAGCTTCCCAGCATCACACCAGTTACCAGCAACAGTACAACCAGCGCAATCAGCAACAACGACCACTTTTTCGTCGCAACCGCTCTGCAAGTAGAAGGCGAATAAGCTCAACATCAAGATCCCCTTACTGCTACTATCATCGACGTTTCGGGTTCGAGGCAAGAAAATGCACAGAACCGTGTACATTCAAAAATGAAAATGCGAAGGCGCTCGAACCAACTAATACGCTCAATGCGATGGGATCCAGCGTAACAGCAAAGTCCTACCGTCTTTTCGTCACCGATAAAAAAAGCAAGCTTACTTTCCTTATCGACACCGGAGCAAATATCTCAGTGTTACCGCCGAAGCAAGGACAGAAGTTGAAGCCACTGGATTTTCAACTCTATGCAGCAAACAATACGGTGATTCCTACATATGGAGAAAAAACAATGGAACTTGATTTAAATCTACGCCGACCATTCAAATGGAGATTTATCGTCGCTAAAGTCAGCAAACCAATCATCGGTGCTGATTTTCTTCAACATCACCAGTTGATCGTCGACATCAAAAATAGAAGAATTATCGACGGGAAAACCAATCTTGCATCTCAGTCTTTTGTCCAAGCAACCAATCTGCCCACAATAAGAAGCATAGATGTTCAACAACCGTATCACAAGATCCTCGAAGAATACCCTGGTATCACAAGAATAACTTCAATGAAATTAACACCGAAGAACGACGTTGAGCATTTCATCGAAACCAATGGACCACCACTTCATTGCCGTGCACGTCCAATCGCACCACACCTATACGAGCAAGTTCGAAAGGAATTCGAAAACATGATTGAGCAAGGAATATGCCGTCCAAGCAAAAGCCCTTGGTCATCACCACTTCACATTGTACCGAAGAAGAACGGAGAATTACGAGTTTGTGGAGATTACAGAAGACTGAATTCTATTACCACTCCTGACCGCTACCCAATACCGCGAGTCAGGGATTTCACTCATCAACTATCAGACAAGACTATATTCTCCACCATCGATCTCAACCGAGCTTACCAACAAATAAGTAGTACGCGATGAAGACATAGAGAAGACAGCAATAATTACCCCAATGGGATTATTCGAATTCCCAAGAATGGATTTCCCAGGATTAAAGAACGGAGGTCAAACTTTCCAAAGATTCATACACGAAGTACTTCATGGACTGGATTTCGTTTTCGCATTTATTGATGATCTCCTTGTTGCAAGCCCTGATAAAGAAACGCACGAAACCCATCTACGCACCGTGCTACAGCGATTAGAAGACAACGGAATCACAATAAACCCTTCGAAATGCATATTTGGACAGCAAGAAGTCCAATTTCTTGGTTTCACCGTCAGCAAGGAAGGAATCAAACCGCCTGCCGAAAAAGTCAGAGCAATCATCGATTATGCGAAACCTAAAACTATCGAAGAGCTAAGGCGTTTTCTTGGGATGATAAATTTTTACAGGGAATACATACTTAAAGCCGCTGAAATCCAAGCACCACTTCACGCCTACCTTCACAACACGAAGAAAAAAGATAAAACGTCAATCGAATGGAACGATGAAGCCACGAAGGCATTTGAAGCTTGTAAAGTTGCGATCCAAAATGCAGCTGTACTCGCTCACCCATCACACGAAGCAACCCTTGCTATCTTCAGCGACGCATCCGATCTCTCAGCAGGAGCCGTTCTCCAACAATACAGCAATGGGAAATGGCAACCACTTGGCTATTTTTCGAAGAAGTTCTCCGATACTCAACGTAACTACAGTACATTCGACCGAGAGCTACTCGCTAATTATATGGCTATCAAGCACTTCAGAAAAACGTTCGAGGGTCGAAACCTGATCATTTTTACCAACCACAAGCCATTGACATATGTACTTTCAAAGAAACCATCACTATCGGAAACACCACGAAGAGCAAGACAACTCATTTTCATAAGTGAATTCACGACCGACATACGTCACGTCAGTGGAAAGGACAACATAGTCGCCGACGCACTCAGTCGCGTACCAATCGACAGTGTAACGTGCCCTACATCAATCGACTATCATAAGATCGCCGCAGCACAAGACAGAGATAGTGACAACATAAAACATCTATCGAAGCAAGGTAACTTGTCCATCAAGCAAGTTACAATGCCAATGACGCATCTACCTATATACTGTGAAGCCTCAACGACAACTATGCGACCATACCTACCAGAAGAATGTCGTCGCGAAGTCTTCAATGCACTGCACAACATCAGTCATCCAGGTGTTAGAACAACAAGAAAACTCATCACTGAAAAATTCTTTTGGCCTTCAATGCAAGTGGATGTTGGCAACTGGGCGAAGCAATGCATTCAATGCCAGAAATGCAAAGTACAAAGGCATACATCAAGTAGTCTAGCTACATTTCCACCCACGGAGAGATTCGAACACCTGCACGTTGACATCGTTGGACCATTACCTACTTCACCGCAAGGACATCGTTATCTCGTAACAATGATCGACAGAACAACAAGATGGCCAGAAGCAATACCTACCGATGATACTTCAGCCGAATCCGTCGCGAAGATAATTTATGAAAATTGGATTACTCGTTTCGGATCACCTAAAACCATCACAACGGATCAAGGAAGAAATTTCAAAAGCAACCTATTCCTCAAACTTCTTCAAACTATGGGAATACAGAAGACACGTACAACAGCATACCATCCTCAGTCAAACGGAATAATCGAACGATGGCATCGTACATTAAAAACCGCACTCAAAACTCGTTTATCTCAACATACAAAGTGGATTGATGAGCTACCTACAGTGCTACTCGGACTTCGAGCAACACCGCGTGCAGACACTAGTCTTAGCGCCGCTCAGCTAACCTACGGCTGCAGCATAAGACTGCCGTGTGACTTCTTCAGTTCAGCAGCGTCAAACAAACAAGAAATGGATTACGATTTCATAACTCAACTTCGAGAATCAATCAACAAAGCCTTATCGTCGAAATGCACCGAAACGCAATCACACAGAAATAATAAATCAGTATTCATTCACCAGGATTTGAAAACATGCAAGCAAGTTTTTGTAAGAAACGACGCAATGAAAAAACAATTTCAACCTACCTACGACGGACCGTATAAAGTATTAGCGAGAAATAGCAAAACTTTCAAACTACAAATACCCGGAAGGAAATCTACTATTATTTCGATCGACCGACTAAAGCCTGCCTATATTATTAACGAGGATACTACAGAGGATTCATCATCATCATCATCAAAACCACCAGCGAGGAAGCTTGAAACTCCATCATCTACATCAACCCAGTTTAGACCTATTTTAAAAACTACTAAATACGGGCGAGTCGTCAAGCCTCCGGTACGCTTTCGCTAGGGGGAGAGTGATGTAGCAGCCAGACTAATCAGCCCGAAACGGGAATAAATAATATATACTCTGCTGCTACCATAACGCGGAAGGCGAAGATAAAAAACATTTATTTCCTAACTATCCCTGGCTACTGAGATACTGCGGACTGCATATAGATAATTTGACGTTCTTATAAAGAAACAAGAAGCAGCCGCAAATATCATTCAGCGCCACATCGACTTCACACGCCGCTATCGTCACGTATCCGTCGACCAATGGGGAGCCGTTTCTTCAACGCCGCAGCTCGCTTCTTCTTGCTGTTCCGGAGCTGTATTCCACGCCGCCGCCGCTCGCCGACTACGCGCGCGCACTTTTTTTTTTTTTTGCGCCCGAAGCAATTAAAGGGCTACCCTATGCGTAGGGAGGCGGAAAATGCATTACGCATTCCACGATAGCCGGTCTATCGTGGTTATGAGGGGCTCACTGTCCTACCGGGGACCCTAAGTGATACCCTCTAAAAACCGCCTTTGGGGACAGGCAGCCGGCTGATTAAGCTCTATTGTGCCTTATCATGAGCGACCCTCTTTTGGGAAAAGAGGGCGCAGGCGGCTAAGAGCCGCTGAGGGAGTGCCTACGAAGGCAGAATAATATTAGTTAATATAATAATAATTAATTTTATTAGAACTGGCCTGAGCCGCCAGGAGGTAGTTCAGGTCGTTTGACAGTTTATTAGGCGGGTCCGAGAGAGAGTTTCTCGGCCTGCGGACACGATAGCGAGAGGGGGGTGGGGCTGCATAAGAAGCCGCCTCACGAATTAAACTGTTTGGGTGCGACTCTGAGGCTTTGAAGAAGTTCTCAGAGAGTTTTTTAAGGAATTGTTGAATTGTTGGGAGCTCTAAGTCCCGATGAAGGTCGGCATTACGGACGTACCACGGTGCGTTCGCAGCTCGACGACAGAAGAGGTTCTGAACTATTTGGAGTTCATTTAAAATATTAGGGTTCGCGTGGGCAAAGACGGGGCCCGCGTAGGACATGACGGGTCGTATACAGACCTTATAAAGGGTTCGCTTGTTTCGAAGGGACATTTTACTGTGTCTGCCCAACATACTGTTGAGCCTACTCAGGTAAAACCGTGCGTGACGGGTGACTCGTTTGACGTGGGGCCTAAAAGTGAGCCCTGTGTCTAGAGTGACACCTAAATATTTGGCGGTCGTATGCCAGGGGACAGGGGTCCCTAGCATACGTATTGGAGGGGTGTTTTTAAGACGGCGTCGTTTATAGTCGAAGTGAACGGCGGAGCTCTTCTCCGGGTTCACATCGATGCGCCATTTTTTGAACCAAGCTCCTAGGTCATCAACTGACTTTTGGATCTTGTTCCGTATGAAGGGTAGTGAGACACCTTTGCAGTAGATGGCAGTGTCGTCTGCGAAGAGGGAGAGTTGAACACCTTTCGACGGGATGGGAATGTCGTTGGTGAACAGGATGTACAGCAGAGGAGCAAGTACTGAGCCCTGAGGGACACCAGCCTTGATAGTTCGCTGTGAAGATAGCGTGCCTTCGTGTCTAAAACGAAAGGTACGATGTTTCAAATAGGAGGCCACGAGACGAACTAGACGATCGGGGTGACCTATTTTGTAGAGCTTGTAGATGAGGCCTGTGTGCCAGACTCTATCGAAAGCTTTGGCTATATCGAAGAAGACCGCGATGGTTTTATGACGTCGAGGATAGAAATCGCTGAGGATATATTCCACAATGCGGTGAACTTGTTGGGGACATGAGTGTTTGGCTCGGAAGCCGAATTGGTGGGGAATGATGAGAGGGTCACCGTCCGTGGGAAACAGATAGCGCCTCATCCGTGTTTGGATGACTCTTTCGAAGAGCTTGCCCATTGCCTTGAGGAGGCTAATGGGGCGATGGCTGGAGGGGAGGTTGAGAGGCTTGCCTGGCTTGGGAATTCCAATCACAGTTGCCTCTTTCCACGTAGTGGGAAGATAACTAAGGTTGAAGCAGGCGTTGAAGATAATAGATAAAAAGGTTAACACCTGCTCGGGAAAGTGTTTAAGGGCTTGGTTGGAGATGCCATCCGCGCCCGGAGCCTTTTTAGGCTTAAGTCCTTTGATGAGAGATGAAATCTCATCATTGGACACAGAGATAGGTTCGGAGGCCGTAGGGGGTGAGTTCCGGCGGCGGACCTCATCCTCCACTGCCTGGACGTGTGAGGGGTCGACAGGTTGAGAACTATGGGAGCATTGAGCGGCAATGCTATTCGCAAAGCACTCAGCCTTTTCCTCGTCCTCGAATGCAACCGTGCCGTCGGGACGGGAGATAGGGTGGGTGATAGCATCTATGCGGAGGGCTCTAGCCATCTGATAGTACGCTGTGTGAGATGGAGAGATATTCTCCATGAGCTTACTCTTTTCGAGATCTTGAAATTCAGAGAGGCGGAAGCGGAGTTTTCGTTGAAGACGATTGGCCGCGCGCCTATATTCGGGGGTGGGATATTTTGCTGCTCTCCGGAAAGCAGCTTTTTTGGCTTTTATTAGGTTGCTAATATGTAGGGGAAGCCCACTATTGTTAGCAACCGGGACGACCCTTTCGTTCTCCTTAAGGGAGGATTTAATAAGGGTGGAGAGTGAATCGATCGCGGTGTCGATTTTTTCGGGACTGTCTAAGTCCGTCGGTATGGAGATGGTAGAATCCTGTGAGTCCAGGGCTTTAGCTAGGGACTGCTTGAATCCCTTCCAGTTAGTGAAGGTTTTCGTATTTGTTGGGGGAGGTGGCTGATGGCCAAGAATGAGGGAGACCGGTCGGTGATCTGATCCTAGATCGTCTAGTGTCTCGATTGCTCTGAGGTTGAGAGAAACTCCTTGGAGTAACGCAAAATCTAACACATCAGGTGAGTGATCGGTGTTATCGGGAAAGTGAGTAACACCGAGAGGACTATGGACGGTGATATCAAGAGACTGCGTGATATCGAGCAGGGCGCGCGCACCGATCTGCATATCTTTTATAGCCCGGTCCAGCGACGTAGCTTCGTGAACAACACACAAGTCTCACGCCGGGAAACGAAACGTACATAATAGTAATACATTTTGGCTAATTTTCATTGGTCATAATATAAGCAGTATAATTGGCTATGTACAATAAAAATTATTACCATTGGCAAATCAATCGTGAGCTAGCCATATAAATATAGGCAAGATGCAAATATAATTCATTCCAGTCCACAGTCCATTCTATATTCGTACTCCAGTCGGACTTACATAAACAGTCGTTTCATTTCTCCACCTTGAAACCACTCGGAGTCTGTTAATAGTGGACCGTTCATCTCCACTATTACATACTCAACAGAAACTTTTTATCGTCGGAGAAGTTGATGCATTCTTGCTACAGGGGCAATCATTTTGATCATTTTATGTAAATTGGTAGAAGTTAGCGTATAACAAGTAGATTCTGAAGAAGCCGCAACGCGATATGACTCTTCATATGAATGTCTTGGCGGATATCCCTATGTGAAACAATTTAGAGAGATGCCTAGTAAATGAATTAATTAAATAATAAGTACTAAATTTGGACATTCCTCAAACGTCCGATTAGGTAAGTCAACCAGAAAAGTCAAGAGGTTAACTGACGACTCAAGATATTCCTCAGAATCGTAAGACAAACAGTACAACCAGTGCGTGTTGCCAGTGTAACTTACAGAACTTAAACGTGGTCCTTTACTACTGGCCGCATGAGGAAGCTCAAAGTCACTCAGTATGCGATCGTAAGCGTTATGCTCGGAATTTCTTTACGGAATAAAGTCTGAAACGAGAATATCCACAGAAAAATAAAAGTTACTGACTTAGCCCAGTGGATCAGTACGCTGTTGTGGCAGTGGACCGGCCATATAACTCGAAGAACGGAAAAATGAACGGTGAAGAAAACTTTTCGAGTGGCAGACTCGTACTGGCAGGTGCAGTGTTGGGTGTGGCACCACTAGATGACATGACAACCTGATGAAACACGCAGGCAGTTGGTGGATGCAGCTGGCTCATGACTTTTGTGTCAATCTATAAAGAGACGCTTTCTTTAGCAGTGGACTTGTGACGGGCTGTAGTGATAGCGAATAATGGTTTATTGGGTACTACACACAAAAGATTCCGTTGTAAAATATGATGCTAATTTTGCTACCTATTTTTAATTTTGCTATATATTTTTAGAGAGCTCGAGGGATCTGTGACTGCAAACCGCTGGCCGCCGAGCTTCAGCACGTCAAGCAGGTCCTGCAAGACAAAAAGCTTAGGGTGCCGCACCTACGTCACAGTGATTGAGTGAAGCCGGCCACGATCGAGCATGTGCCTGCTGTACTACCATATGTCAGAGGTGTTACAGACAAGATTGGCTGTGTCTTGAAGAGAGCTTCTATTAGAACATTCTACAAGGCGCTGAAGAAGATTAGTCAATTCTTACCATTTGTCAAGTGTCATATCCCTCTACAAGATGCAGGAGTGTACAAGCTTGATTGTGAATGTGTTCTCTCATATATAGGCCAAACAAAAAGATCAATTAGAACCCGCGTAAAAGAACATATAGCTGACGTGAAACACCAACGTTGGAAGTCTGCAGTTGTGATCACATTTTAGACAGCCCCCGTCATTACATCACATTTGATAGACGACAAATCCTCGCGAAAGAACATTGATTCCGGCCAGGCATGATACGTGAGGCTATTGAAATTAAAAAACATTCTAGTTTCAATAGAGAAGGAGGCTGGGTACTACCACCTACTTGGGATCCTGTATTGAATAAAGTTAAAACTAAACCCAAGCATACCACTGCAAGTCTTCAAGAGACAGTAAATTCATTATACGTAGATCGAACCATAAGTTATAATCAAAAAGCCGAAGGTACTCCGGGCTAACACTGACATCAATCAACTCAGTCCCTCGTGACCATGACTGCTGGAAAGCACCCAAAACGTCGGGAGTTATAATCAAGTAAATTAAACGCAATCAAATTCGTAAAAGTAATTTTATTCAATTTTTTTGGTAACTTCTTTTTATGTGCAGTTTTTTATTTTTTTTTCTGATTTTTTAATAGGATTGGGTGACAAACGAGCACACAGTCCACCTGATAGTAAGTGGTTGCTGTAGCCCATAGACATCTACATCTATCCTCTATTACCAATCATGTAGATGCGTTGTTACCCATGAGGACTAAGATGGAATGCATCGTTTCCAGTAAAAATGGTCTCCGGTTCTCTACACTCACCGTACGAAACATAGCAGCATTAAGCTACTATTTTACACTGGTATTCTGTAAGAGCGTGGTCCTTCTCCGGTTGAGCCGACCCATTCGTGCTACAACTATACTATTACTAATATAATTGCAGCAGGACTCTATACCACTTATATTCATGATCCACCAAGCGTTTTAATATTTGGTATTTTAATTAAGTACTTACTTATTATTTCATTAATTTATCTATTCGTTATCTTTCCCGTCCTGCTACGAGTCAGATTACATAGAAACCTAAACATAAGCTGATGCAAAATATAATTTAGTGGAATTACCTAGAAGACCGTCAAACAGTGTTAGGCCCATCTTCAAGAAATATCCAAAAAGTCAGATAAATATTATAGACCAGTAATTACATTTTGTTTTTATTTTTGCAAAATAATATAATAATCGGTTCATAATGTGACTGGAACTTAGAGCTCTTGTACATGACCAGTGTGCCCATGCGCAAAAGTGGGCCTAACCGCGTTAAACATTAATTATAAAGTATATAGCAGTTACATTTTGACCATACTCTAAAACGTCTTGGACATAATCACGCATAATTGTGTAATCTGATATACAAAATGGTCCAAAAATATTAAGTATGCAAACACAGCTTATCTCAATGTAGCTGGGGCAGTCTCTCAGCAACACTTCCTCCTTTGATTGTACTAGAAGAATTTATATTTACAACGGACAGAATCAGGATACTGATTAAGACTAGTAGAACGATTTTAGCTGAATTTCTCGCAAGGTGCCTAAATTAACCTAAATTGCACCAACGATTGGCAGTCTTCCGATCTACCATCAATTTTATTAATTTCTCTTATCTTATACCCTCTACCTGCGATTGCATTCCATCGCTATTTTATAGACTCAACGTTTTAGTTTGTAATTGTTTTTATTTTTATTATATATAGATTTTTTACGAATGTTTGGAAAATAATTTCAACAAAGTAATGCCAGCAGGTATTTTTTTTGTAAAGATTCAATTTATACCTAAGATGAATACAGCTCTGGGTTCGTTTGTTACTTCAATTTTATAAAAAAATATTTAAATTGACTTAAATACCTAAAAGCATATAATATATATATATATATATATATATATATATATATATATATATATATATATATATATATATATATATATATATAACTAAGAACCGATAAGATTTTTACACCAGAGCAAAAAATGTAAAGCGAGATTAGAAATTCAAATTACAGACTGAATTTTATTTTTCATATCCACAAAAACCTTTAGAATTTTTATTGTTTTAAGCTTCTAACCGTAGTAAAAATATTAAAATTCCAGAGTTATAATATTTTTCGTCTAATCTAAATTTGTCTACATTGAAATCAATTTAGTGTCGATTGAGTTCGGGGGTGAAAATAAACTATTGTAGAACCTACTTTAATAGTAATTGGCCATATTACAAACAGAAGTTTATATAATTAGACTCAGATTCAAATTAGGTATAGATACAACAACAGAGACAAATGAGATATTCATCTTTGTATGAAATTAGAAAAATTTGCACACAACCATAATTTTGTCTGTGTGTAGGTTGGGCATCACTGACCTCTATATATACATTTTGTCTGTGTGTAGGTTGGGCATCACTGACTTCTATATATACCTCAATATATACATGTGTATATATAAAGCAGAATTCTATCAAAAGAGACCATGAAGTGAAAGAAGAAAAAATTACATTTGCTTGGTCAACGTCTCTCATATTGAAAATGTTTTCTGAAAAAAGTATGGAAGTATGCCCACTTTCCATACATTGATTGACCTGCACTTGATTCGTTATACAGGTCGCGTCTACCTACAACTATTGTTGCATAAAATCAATTATTGTTTATAATAACAATACATAATAACTTATCACCTTTTTATTAAGAGGCCAGGAAAAAATGCTATAAAGTAAATAGGTTTTTCATTTTATAACCTGTCAACTGTATACTATGGTATACTACGGTCATCATCATCATCATCATTACAGCCCTTCACAAGTCCATTGCTGAACATAGGCCTCACCCAAGTAATGCCACAAAGCACGGTCCTGAGCCACCTGCATCCATCGACTTCCTGCATGTCTTACCAGGTCGTCACTCCATCCAGTGAGGGGTCGCCTTATACTACGTCTACTGGTACGAGGCTGCCACTCGAGAACCTTTACCTCGAGCTATATGGCCGGCCCATTGCTACTTCAGCTTACTAATCCGTTGAGCTATGTCGGTCGCTCTGGTTTTACTGCGGATATCCTCATTTCTCAGTCTATCACGCAGAGAAACTCCCAGCATAGCCCTCTCCATAGCTCGCTGAGCGACCTTGAGCGTCCTCATACGGCCAGCAGTGAAGGACCACGTCTCTGATCCGTAAGTCATCACTGGCAAAACGCACTGGTTGTATTTTTATTTTTCAGAGATTGAGGTATACCTGACGAGAAGATGTGTCGTAATTTCCCGAACGCTGCCCAGCCGAGTCGACTCCGTCGATTGACCTCTCGGTCGATGTTGGACTTAGCTAGTCGGACTATTTGTCCCAGGTAAACGTACTCGTCAACAACTTCGAGCATAGTGATCCCAACAACTACCGGCATAGGTGAGACATGGACATTAAACATGATCTTTGTTTTGTCCATGTTCATCTTAAGACCTATCCGTTGGGAGACACCATTGAGGTCATTGAGCATAGTGCTAAGGTCCTCCAGCGATTCTGCCATAAGGACTATATCGTCGGCAAATCGAAGGTGAGTGATGTACTCGCCATTGATGTTAATACCGTATCCTTTCCAGTCCAGTAGCTCAAAAACGTCTTCCAATGCAGCGGTGAAGAGTTTCGGGGATATAACGTCAACCTGTCTTACACCTCTCTGCAGTTTCTGTACTCGGATAGCCATCGTAGCCCTACTGTATAAACACTTCAGCACTTCGATATACCGACAGTCAACTTTGCATCGCTGAAGCGACTGTAGCACCGCCCAATATTCGACGGAATCAAGGGCTTTCTCATAGTCCACATACGCCAGGCAAAGTGGCAGATTGTACTCTTCGGTCTTCTGTAAAATCTGCCGCAGGGTATGTATGTGGTCTATGGTACTGAAGCCTTTTCGTAAACCGGCTTGTTCGGGAGGCTGGAAGTCGTCGAGTCTGCGTGCGAGACGATTCGTAACGACTCTCGAAAACAGCACGTAGACGCGGCTCAGAAGGGAAATCGGTCTGTAGTTATTCAAGAGAGCGTTGTCGCCTTTCTTAAAAAACAAGACCACCGCACTTCCGCTCCACGTCTCCGAAGTAGTGCCACCATGGAGGACGGAATTGAAGAGCATCTGAAGGACTTCAAGTACCGGCGTTCCACCCGCTTTCAGAAGCTCCGCTGTAATTCCATCCTCGCTTGGGGCCCCGCCGTTTTTAAGGTGCTGGAGAGCCATTCTAATCTCGCTCAGACTGACGTCCGGGATATCATCGGAATAGTGTCGGTTAAGACTTGCTCTTGGATCGTTACTCACACTTGCGTGTGGCTCCAACGATGATGTGTACAGCTGCCCATAGAACCTCTCAATCTCACTCAAAATCTCAGGTGTCTCGGAAAAGATGCTGCCACACTCAGTCTTCAGCTTTGACAGTTGGCCCTTTCTGGCAGACAGATCTCTGGCAAAGACTTTGGATCGCTTCTTTAATACGAACAGTATTAAAGTTGCGTAAGTCTTGCCACATGCATTTGGAGATCTGTCTGTTCAGTTGCCTGTATGCTGTCAAATCTGTTGACGATTGCAGCCTCATCTCCCGTCTAACAGCCATGAGAAGAGTGTGATCGGAGAGTTTTTGTGTTCTTCTGCGGCGGGTCTTGCAGAACTTAGCTCCGACTGCATGGACAGTTTCCACGAGCTTGTCATTCATATCGTCCACTGCATTGCAATCTTCTAGGCACTGAAAGCGGTTACGTAACTCGAGCTGAAAAGTCTCGGAATTCCGGATTAGAGCACGAGGGGGACGAAGCGTTGACTTCATTAGACGAGACCTCTCCAACTTAACGTTTAGGTTCAGTGTGCCTCTAACCATTCAGTGATCGCTGCCGGTTTTCACCCTTGCGATCACTGAGACATCATTAAACAGTTGGTGTCTGGTCGTCATAATGAAGTCAATTTCATTTTTTGTCGAACCGTCGGGGCTCGAGCATACTACGGTGTGGAAAGAAAAATAACTTTCCACACCATAGTATAAAACGACAAAAACATTTCTAATCATAAAATAATAAGATAAGTAACAAAAAACAATTAGTTATTTTGAACATTCATGAACCACATGACAAATTAATAAGATTTTCGTAGTCTGTGACATAGATAAGAGCGTATAATATACGAAAATAGATCATCTCTAACGTAAAAATTTGCCGCGACAACAGCGCTTGGAAGCTAGTTTATTAACTCTACTACTTCAACTATACATAACTATAGATATTACAATATATATCTCTATACTTCTCCTTGGAGCCGTGGTAGTTCAGATGGTTAACGCTCGCTGTAAATATAACAGAACGCGAGTAACCCGGGTTCGATCCCCGCCGGCACCAATGAAATTGTTAATTGCAATTTTAAGTGCTGATTTACCACGTGCTCTGCGGTGAAGGAAAACATCGTGAGGAAACCTGCATGTCTGAGCGATAAGAAAAAAAATATTTCGAAGACATGTGAAGTTCGCCAACACGCATTGGAGCAGCGCGGCGGACACTTCCTTGCCCCAAAACCCTCTCAGAAATGAGGGGAGGTCTGTGCCAGGCAGTAGGACGTATATACGAGTAGGTTGTAACTTTACTTTTACTTTACTTATACTTCTCCTTTCATTTTCTAACTTTCATTAAGTATTTCGTCGATTACTAAATAACAATAAAACACTGTTTGTAACTTAAAAATCGGCATAAATACTCTCGATAAATTGTAGGACTTAGGCAAAAAAAAAAAGTTTTTCAGTATTGTTAACATATTTATTTCACAATTTTAAACAAAATGATATTTTTAATTTGAACACCAAAACTTGAGATGTTATAAAATTCCATATTGTCTGCACATAATGTAGAAAGTAACTAAATACAGTAAATAAATTACATATAATGTAGAAAGAAGTAAAACTGTAAAAAATTACAGGGTTGAAATTAATAACTATATTATTTTATAAGCCTTTTATTATATTTGTCACTGTAGCAATTACAAAATCTAGCTTAAAGCACATCATTGAACCCTCTAATAACGATAAAATACTTAAAAATACGAAATAACAAGAATTAACCACATGCACAATCCAGTATTGTATTTTTATTTTTCAGAGATTGAGGTATACCTGACGAGAAGATGTGTCGTAATTTCCCGAACGCTGCCCAGCCGAGTCGACTCCGTCGATTGACCTCTCGGTCGATGTTGGACTTAGCTAGTCGGACTATTTGTCCCAGGTAAACGTACTCGTCAACAACTTCGAGCATAGTGATCCCAACAACTACCGGCATAGGTGAGACATGGACATTAAACATGATCTTTGTTTTGTCCATGTTCATCTTAAGACCTATCCGTTGGGAGACACCATTGAGGTCATTGAGCATAGTGCTAAGGTCCTCCAGCGATTCTGCCATAAGGACTATATCGTCGGCAAATCGAAGGTGAGTGATGTACTCGCCATTGATGTTAATACCGTATCCTTTCCAGTCCAGTAGCTCAAAAACGTCTTCCAATGCAGCGGTGAAGAGTTTCGGGGATATAACGTCAACCTGTCTTACACCTCTCTGCAGTTTCTGTACTCGGATAGCCATCGTAGCCCTACTGTATAAACACTTCAGCACTTCGATATACCGACAGTCAACTTTGCATCGCTGAAGCGACTGTAGCACCGCCCAATATTCGACGGAATCAAGGGCTTTCTCATAGTCCACATACGCCAGGCAAAGTGGCAGATTGTACTCTTCGGTCTTCTGTAAAATCTGCCGCAGGGTATGTATGTGGTCTATGGTACTGAAGCCTTTTCGTAAACCGGCTTGTTCGGGAGGCTGGAAGTCGTCGAGTCTGCGTGCGAGACGATTCGTAACGACTCTCGAAAACAGCACGTAGACGCGGCTCAGAAGGGAAATCGGTCTGTAGTTATTCAAGAGAGCGTTGTCGCCTTTCTTAAAAAACAAGACCACCGCACTTCCGCTCCACGTCTCCGAAGTAGTGCCACCATGGAGGACGGAATTGAAGAGCATCTGAAGGACTTCAAGTACCGGCGTTCCACCCGCTTTCAGAAGCTCCGCTGTAATTCCATCCTCGCTTGGGGCCCCGCCGTTTTTAAGGTGCTGGAGAGCCATTCTAATCTCGCTCAGACTGACGTCCGGGATATCATCGGAATAGTGTCGGTTAAGACTTGCTCTTGGATCGTTACTCACACTTGCGTGTGGCTCCAACGATGATGTGTACAGCTGCCCATAGAACCTCTCAATCTCACTCAAAATCTCAGGTGTCTCGGAAAAGATGCTGCCACACTCAGTCTTCAGCTTTGACAGTTGGCCCTTTCTGGCAGACAGATCTCTGGCAAAGACTTTGGATCGCTTCTTTAATACGAACAGTATTAAAGTTGCGTAAGTCTTGCCACATGCATTTGGAGATCTGTCTGTTCAGTTGCCTGTATGCTGTCAAATCTGTTGACGATTGCAGCCTCATCTCCCGTCTAACAGCCATGAGAAGAGTGTGATCGGAGAGTTTTTGTGTTCTTCTGCGGCGGGTCTTGCAGAACTTAGCTCCGACTGCATGGACAGTTTCCACGAGCTTGTCATTCATATCGTCCACTGCATTGCAATCTTCTAGGCACTGAAAGCGGTTACGTAACTCGAGCTGAAAAGTCTCGGAATTCCGGATTAGAGCACGAGGGGGACGAAGCGTTGACTTCATTAGACGAGACCTCTCCAACTTAACGTTTAGGTTCAGTGTGCCTCTAACCATTCAGTGATCGCTGCCGGTTTTCACCCTTGCGATCACTGAGACATCATTAAACAGTTGGTGTCTGGTCGTCATAATGAAGTCAATTTCATTTTTTGTCGAACCGTCGGGGCTCGAGCATACTACGGTGTGGAAAGAAAAATAACTTTCCACACCATAGTATAAAACGACAAAAACATTTCTAATCATAAAATAATAAGATAAGTAACAAAAAACAATTAGTTATTTTGAACATTCATGAACCACATGACAAATTAATAAGATTTTCGTAGTCTGTGACATAGATAAGAGCGTATAATATACGAAAATAGATCATCTCTAACGTAAAAATTTGCCGCGACAACAGCGCTTGGAAGCTAGTTTATTAACTCTACTACTTCAACTATACATAACTATAGATATTACAATATATATCTCTATACTTCTCCTTGGAGCCGTGGTAGTTCAGATGGTTAACGCTCGCTGTAAATATAACAGAACGCGAGTAACCCGGGTTCGATCCCCGCCGGCACCAATGAAATTGTTAATTGCAATTTTAAGTGCTGATTTACCACGTGCTCTGCGGTGAAGGAAAACATCGTGAGGAAACCTGCATGTCTGAGCGATAAGAAAAAAAATATTTCGAAGACATGTGAAGTTCGCCAACACGCATTGGAGCAGCGCGGCGGACACTTCCTTGCCCCAAAACCCTCTCAGAAATGAGGGGAGGTCTGTGCCAGGCAGTAGGACGTATATACGAGTAGGTTGTAACTTTACTTTTACTTTACTTATACTTCTCCTTTCATTTTCTAACTTTCATTAAGTATTTCGTCGATTACTAAATAACAATAAAACACTGTTTGTAACTTAAAAATCGGCATAAATACTCTCGATAAATTGTAGGACTTAGGCAAAAAAAAAAAGTTTTTCAGTATTGTTAACATATTTATTTCACAATTTTAAACAAAATGATATTTTTAATTTGAACACCAAAACTTGAGATGTTATAAAATTCCATATTGTCTGCACATAATGTAGAAAGTAACTAAATACAGTAAATAAATTACATATAATGTAGAAAGAAGTAAAACTGTAAAAAATTACAGGGTTGAAATTAATAACTATATTATTTTATAAGCCTTTTATTATATTTGTCACTGTAGCAATTACAAAATCTAGCTTAAAGCACATCATTGAACCCTCTAATAACGATAAAATACTTAAAAATACGAAATAACAAGAATTAACCACATGCACAATCCAGCGGACATATTTCTTAAAAAGAATTTGATTCAGTGTTGCTTAGTGCAATTTTAAATCATGTATTTGGGCTGAGTTAAGTTTCACTATGAGAATTTTGCTGCTTTATATTTACGTTAATGTTCTGTGAAGAATAACTCTCACAAAAACATATGTTATATTTATATATAGTGTGTATGGCACTAGCAGTACACACTCATAGATTTGTGTTACATTTTTTTAATTTAAAGACAGCGTTATTCTCTTGGTAGATAGTAATTGTGTTCTGTGATCTGTTTCAATAAAGAATTCTTGTGAAAAATATGCGAACTAAAACGGTAAGTATGGAATTTGACAGCAAATGTAGAAGTTTTCGAAGACTGTGGCGCTGCTTTCATAAAAAAATACCTCTTTTAAACCAAATATGAGGACTAAGATGGAATGACTCAATTTCAGTAAAACGGGTCTCCAGTTCCCTATACTCACCACTGAAAACACAGCAGCGTTAAGCTGCTATTTTACGCTGGTATTCTGTGAGATTGTAGTCCGGTCGAGCCGACCCATTCAAGCTATAACCATAATGTAGCTTCAGCGTGGCTCTACCACTCATGAAACTGTCAAAATCAGTTTTAAACAAATCGAGGTCACTAATAAGCCTCTTAGCACTCCTCTCAAATCCTTGTCAAATTATGAGGTCCAAAGTTAAGTGTACTTTTTGTTACTTACGATATTATTGTTGTATTACAAGAATATATTTTACGTGGTAGACCTGCGCTGCAGTTACATCGACTCGACCAGGTTAGGTCCCCACTCTTACAGAATACCAGCGTGAAATACCAGCTTAATGCCTTTGTGTTTCGTATGGTGAGTGCAGAGATTCAGAGACTCTTTTTACTGGAAACGAGACATTCCGTCTTAGTCTTCAGGGGTGACAACGAATCTGCGTTTTGATTACTAAACGAGAATAAAAAAATATGTCTATGGGTCACAATATCAAGTTACCATCGGGTAGACTGTGTGTTGGAGACACACTTATTCTATATTTAAAAAAAACTTTCTAGTATACTCGTATTAAAAAAAGTAAAGTTACAGCCTATATACGTCCCACTGCTGGGCACAGGCCTCCCCTCATTTCTAAGAGGGTTTTAGGGCAAGGAAGTGTCCGCCGCGCTGCCCCAATACGTGTTGGCGAACTTCACATGTCTTCGAATTTTTTTTCTTATTTCTCGGACATGCAGGTTTCCCCACGATGTTTTCCTTCACCGCCGAGCACGTGGTAAATCAGCACTTAAAATTGCAATTAACAATTTCATTGGTGATGGCGGGGATCGAACCCGGTTTGCTCGCGTACTGTGAAATTTACAGCGAGCGCTAACCATCTGAGCTACCATGGCTCTATACTCGTATTATTAATTTATAGATAGCAATACTCGCATTGCTATCTATAAATTAAAATGTAAATTGCGTTTCTCATTTACTAACAATCAAAAACTGTCGTCGAATTGAAAGTTGCGATATCCCGTAAAAGCTTCGAGTTTTAAACTAAATTTGTAATGACAGTTTCCCCAGCAAGTTGCTCTAACTTTTAATAGTGTTCACTTCCACTAAGATGCTTTTCAAGGGATACTAACTCTACCTCGAGAGTTAGTTCACAAGTATTTACTGTTTTAAAATGTTAAGAGAATGTTTAATCCAATTTACTTATAATAGTTTAAATTATTGCATATTATATTATTATATATACCTTCATTTTTAATAATTTGGTTTTAATTTAGAACTTAAAAAATTGCAATATCTTAGTACATACGCAGAGGCGTCTTACGGCGGTATAAGAGGATTCGCGAACCCTCTATCGTCATAAAAGGCAAGAAAGGGCAATCAAAAAAGAACATGAACATCAGAATCTTCCTGATAACATCTCAGAATATTAAAAAACTGCGGTTCCCAAACCACGGGCCAAGCATGGCAATTATGGCAAATAACCTTCCATGAGGGAATCTACGGGGGGAGGGGGAGGGGGTACGTTAAGTAGTAGACTTTTGATAGGGTGTAGTGATGACAATGATGATGATTAGTAGGGTAATGCGTATTTAGTGTGCGATTATTAATAGCCGCATCATAAAATCCTTTACGTCATCTTGTCTGGTGGATGTCGAGTCCAACTTCCACGTACGTTGTACAAAAAGAAATACTTTGTAACCTTTATCCTTCACAAATTTAATAGGTCGTGTAGTCCTGTCAAAGAATCGATTACGACAGATCTTCCCTACACTCTCTGATGATTGATGCTTCGACCAGCTGGGCTCACACGTTCAAACATTTATGATACTTATGATGGCAAGACACAGATAGCTTTTTGTCTATAATTTTATTTATAAATATATTAAATAAATAAAATTTTAACGCAACTACATCTTCCCCATTATATGTTGATGATGATAGTTGGGTTAGGGAGTCAGTTAGGTATGTAGCTGATACAGAATCAGTAAAATTACAAACATTCCATCTTAGTCTTGAGAGAAGACAATGCACCTGCAGTCTTCTTTATTTAAAGTTGGTTGCATGTGTTACTTACCATCTAGTAGACTGTAAGTTTTTCACTACAATTTTGCTAAAAAAACGGTAAGTGTGAAGACCTAACCACGTTCCCATTTCCTACGCATACCCGCCCCGCGGGATTGCCATGTTGTGCCATGTCCAGGGCGAAATCCAGACTGATATGATGAAAGACTTATGTTTTTGAAAATAAAAGAAAAATTTGTTTATGAGCAAGAGTTTCTAAAAATTTAGATAAAAATGACAGGATAGAGATAGAAATAGTCATTGCCACGATATTATATTAACACGGCACAACCGTAGTTTGACCTCTCTTGTGTCGCTAGATCACAACTACCATTAAATCGACTACTACTCCAGTAAGTCTTGACAGACATACGGTATATAAGCGAGTTGCACTGCAGTGGAGTTTTTATAATATTTGAGTTACAATCGAGCAAAGAGCAGGCGCCCTCTTCAACATTTATTATCATTGATTACAGCTTTTAACAGTGGTAGAGCCACGCGGCAGCTTTGCTGTTGCACGTATGGGCTGGCTCAAACCGGGGTGGTACCACGACCTCACAGAATACCGGCGTGAAGTGGAAGCTCTGCTTCCGCGTTTCGTCTGGAGAGTGTAGGTGGCCGGAGGCCCAAATCCCCCCCCCCCATCAACATGGTAGCGGAATTAAATAATGATAGACTACCCCAGGAGGGTACCAGCACCCCTGGAGAATCCATCGCTGAGCATCCACGACCATGTTTCTCCACTTCTGAGCGTGGGTGCTCAGGCTGCCCCGCGTATTCTGGGGGGGGGGGGGGCAAAATTCCGCTCAAGACTACAACTGCTCGGGGCAAACGGAGCAACAAAACCAAGGCGACCCCTGCCACGCTGTCCGTGAATTTCTGCAATATCAGGGGACTTCACTCAAACCTAAACGCCGTCCACTACCATCTCGAGACGGCGAGGCCGGCTCTGCTCTTTCTGACCGAGACGCAGGTGTCCTCTCCGGCTGATGTCTCGTATCTCTCCTACCCGGGGTACAAACTGGAACACTCCTTTGTGCCTCGGGCTGGAGTTTGCGTTTACGTCAGAGAGGACATCTGTTCTCGACGCCTCGGCAGACTTGAAGGTTCGGACCTGTCCATCCTTTGGCTACGCGTAGACAGCGACGACCATCCGCGCGTCTACGGGTGCCTCTATAGGTCCCATAGCGGTAATTCCGAAACAGACCGACCCTTCGACCACGTCCAAATGGCTGCAGATTCGTTGCTACAGCAGATCCCCTCCGCAGAGATCGTGATCCTCGGCGACTTTAACGCCCATCACGCCGAATGGCTTGGTTCACGTTTAACCGATCATGCGGGGAGATCTGTTCATGATTTTGCCTTGGCATATGGTCTGACACAACTGGTTACTTCGCCTACGCGGATTCCAGATGTGGAGGATCATGCACCTTCCCTGTTGGACCTTCTGCTGACCTCTCACCCGGACGGATATCAGATTTCCGTCGACGCCCCTTTAGGCTCCTCGGACCATTGTCTGGTCCGGAGTGTTGTGCCACTCACGCTGAAATCGCGGTTGCATTCTGCAGGCTGCCGCCGTGTTTGGCACTATAGGTCAACCGATTGGGATGGGATGCGGTCTTTCTTTGCATCCTACCCTTGGGGGCGGGTTTGCTTCTCGCCGGATGATCCCAACGTTGTTGCGGATTCTGTTACTGATGTGGTACTTCAGGGTATGGAACTTTTTATTCCTTCCTCTGTGGTGCCCATTGGAGGCAAATCTCAGCCATGGTTTGGTCGCTCCTGTAAAATAGCATCATGCTATAAGCAGAAGTGCTACCAAGCCTGGGTTGATGCATCAGCGTATAATAGTATATAAAGTATAATTCCGCCTCTAGGTCCTTCAAAAGAGTCATTGCCAAGGCAATGTCAGAGCACATAGGCAGAATTGGCGAGAAACTAGTTCGCCTTCCTTCTGGAACCCGTGCATTCTGGTCTCTCGCCAAGGCTGTCCAGGGGAATTTCTGTCAGCCATCACTTCCATCTCTGCACAGGGAGGACGACTCACTGGCCCATACTGCAAAGGAGAAAGCCGATCTTCTAGGCTCTTTCTTTGCGTCTAACTCGACTCTCGATGACGGGGGGAGTACGCCGCCGACCATCCCGCGGTGTGAGTGCTCCATGCCGGAAGTGCAGTTCACACAGCGCTCGGTTCGCAAAGCACTCCTCTCCCTGGACATCCACAAGTCGAGTGGGCCTGACGGAATCCCCCCAATTGTGCTGAGGACGTGTGCTCCAGAGTTGGCACCGGTTTTAACGCGTCTTTTCCGGTACTCCTACTCCCTAGGCGTAGTCCCAAAATCATGGAAGACGGCTTTCGTCCACTCGATCCCTAAAAAAGGCGACCGCTCAGACCCGTCCAACTACCGGCCAATCGCCATCACCTCCTTGTTCTCCAAAACAATGGAGTCCATTGTAAACTGCCAGCTCATGAGGTACCTTGAGGATCACCAGCTGATTAGTGACCGCCAATACGGTTTTCGCCGTGGTCGGTCAGCTGGTGATCTTCTGGTCTACCTCACTCACAGATGGGCGGAGGCAGTAGAGTTCAAGGGGGAGGCATTGGCCGTTAGTTTGGACATTGCGAAGGCCTTTGACCGGGTTTGGCACAAAGCGCTTCTTTCGAAGCTCCCTTCCTATGGGCTTCCCGAGAAATTCTGCGATTGGATCACCAGCTTTCTTGCAGATCGGAGCATCAAGGTCGTTGTAGACGGTGCAAGCTCCGATTGCAAGCCTATTAATGCTGGTGTTCCACAGGGCTGCGTGCTATCGCCAACGCTGTTTCTTCTGCATATCAATGATATGTTGCATACCCGTAACATTCATTGCTATGCGGACGACAGCACTGGTGATGCTCTTTACACCGGCCGAGCCAATATTTCTCGGGAAAACGTCTCCGAGTGCCGGGACAAACTTGTGTCTGAAGTCGAGTCTTTGCTGAACAGAGTCTCGAATTGGGGACGACTAAATCTAGTCCAGTTTAACCCCCAGAAGACACAAGTTTGCGCGTTAACCGCTAAAAAGAACCCCTTTGTCGTATCCCCTCAGTTTCAAGGCACTTCCCTTGTTGCCTCAGCCAGTATCGGAATCCTCGGCGTCGACATATCGAGTGACGTGCAGTTTCGTGGTCACTTGGAAGGGAAGGCCAAATTGGCCTCTAAAAAGCTTGGCGTGCTCAGCAGAGCGGGACAGTATTTCATGCCGGCACACCGCATGCAACTTTACAAGGCGCAGGTTCGGCCGCACATGGAATACTGTTCCCATCTCTGGGTTGGGGCTCCCCAGTACCAGCTCCTTCCACTTGACCGCATCCAGCGCAGAGCGGCTCGAATCGTCGACGACCGAGTGCTTTCCGATCGGCTCGATTCACTGGCGCTGCGAAGAGATGTTGCATCTCTTTGCGTATTTTATCGCATCTATCACGGGGAGTGCTCTGAGGAATTGTTCGGATTAATCCCAGCCGCCAAATTTCGTGAACGCACTACACGGCAAACGTCCCGATACCATCCACACCATCTGGATGCTTGGCGGTCCACCACTGTACGTTTCACAAGGAGTTTTCTTCCACGTACAACCTCTCAGTGGAATAGTTTACCACCGGCGATTTTTCCGGACCGATACGACCTGGGGACCTTCAAGAAAAGAGCTTACTCCTTTCTAAAGGGCCGGCGACGCACCCGCAATTCTCCTGGTGTTGCGGTTGATCATGGGCGACGGTAGTCACTTAACATCAGGTGAGCCGCATGCTCGTTTGCCCCTCTTCTATAAAAAAAAAAAGCTTATCTAAATCCTACAGTTACACATAGGCTTCCCTGAAAAATTGATTATAGGGGGGATTGTGGATTCTCCTAAGTCGCTTTAAACGGTAAATGAATCTTGGCTGTGTACAGTTAATGGTAAGCAACTAAAAACAAAGAAGGCCGTAGATGCGTTATCACCACGAGGAATAAGGCAAAATACTCACTTTTACCCATTGAGTTATACAACACTAGAGGAGCAAACCACATTACCGCGCGTCGAAAAAAGTGTAACCACTATCCAAACGCGACGACGTAGCTTTGAAGCTAATAACAATTTTAAGTAAATATATATCTATCTCACTTACACAAGTTGCGAAAACAATATCGTCGTCGTAAGATTAGATAAAGATAGACACACAAACATGCAATGGCGGGTTGGTGTGGCTTACTATATGAAATTTTACCTAAAATATGCAATAAAAATGAGTTTTTTTTAAGCTGCAGTTAATTGTTTTAATGTTAAAAAAGTATATTTTATTATAAAATCTTTATTAGGTCCCCTTAAAAAAAAGGGATATAAAGCTTATCAGATGAATAGAAGTAAACATAATGATGAAATAAAACGTATTTTTATGGTTCTAATAAACAGGTAACGAGGTAATAAATTAACTTACTCCATTAATTATATAGTCTCCCATTAATGTAGGATAATCACAAATGCGGAAAAGTGGCAACATTGAACCT